>JADLZK010000212.1:0-135670 GCA_015847255.1 Hyparrhenia diplandra | reverse complement strand
TAGCGGTCACATTTTTGAGTTACCAACTCAATCGTAGTGATTACGGACTCGTCGCGAAGCTGGTAGAAACTATTTTGAAATCCATAAGTCCATGTCGATAGGCATCGCGGCTCAAAAATTGACGATTTTCAAAGAGAGGTCATTCGGCGGCCTCGGATTCGGGCGAATTTACGTCAGCATTTATGGAGATTGGCGATTTTGACCAGATAGATCGGTCGCCATAAAAGTGACTGTTGGAAGCCGCGGGATGTAATTTGCGTTATCGAAAAGTAAAATTCTTACAATTATCACGTGGGAAATTTGAAGAGACAAAAGATGCCATTTTGGCCTCTGTTTGAGAAGCAAATTTACGGCGATTGGCGATTTTGACCAAGATAGATCAATCGCCACGAAAAGTGACGCATTGGAAGCCCACGAGGATGTAATTCAACGCATCAAAAAGTAAAATTCTTGGGTATCACATGGGCGTGAAGAGACAAAAGATGCCATTTTGGCCTCCATTAAAGTACGATTTAATCAGCATTTCTAGCGATTGGCGGATTTTTGACCAAGATAGATCGAATCGCCACGAAAAAGTGAGCGGTGGAAGCCCAACGAGGATGTAATTCAATGCATCAAAAAAGTAAAATTCTTACGGAGGGTATCACGTGGGCAGTGAAGTGACAAAAGATGCCATTTTTGCCTCCGTTCGGCGATTTCTTTCAACATTTACGGAGATTGGCGGATTTTTGACCAAGATAGATCCGGCCGCCATGAAAAGTGACTGTTGGAAGCCCAACATGACCTAATTTAGAGGATCGAAAAAGTATAATTCTTACGGTTATCACGTGGAGCGACTAAGGAGCCCAAAGATGCCATTTTGGCCTCCATTCGAAATTTACGTCACGATTCCTAGCGGTCACATTTTTTGAGTTCCGTAACTCAATCGTAGTGATTCTAGACTCCGTGCGAAGCTAGTAGAAAGCTATTTTTGAAATCCATAAGTCCATGTCGATAGGCATCGCGAAGGCTCGCAAAATTGACGATTTTCAAAAGAGGTCATTCGCCTCCGTTCGAGTGATTTACCAACATTTATGGAGATTGGCGATTTTGACCAAGATAGATCCGATCGCCATGAAAAGTGACACATTGGAAGCCCAACAGGGATGTAATTTAACGTTATCGAAAAGTAAAATTCTTACAGGTATCACGTGGGCAGTGAAGAGACAAAAAGATGCCATTTTGGCCTCTGTTCGCAGATTTACGGCGATTGGCGGATTTTTGACCAAGATAGATCAATCGCCACGAAAAGTGACACATTTGGAAGCCCAACAGGATGTAATTCAACGCATCAAAAAGTAAAATTCTTACAGGTATCACATGGGCGGCGAAGAGACAAAAGATGCCATTTTGGCCTCCATTAAGTCTTGATTTACGTCAACATTTCTAGCGATTGGCGATTTTTGACCAAGATAGATCGGTCGCCACGAAAAGTGAACTGTTGGAAGCCCAACAGGATGTAATTCAATGCATCAAAAAGTAAAATTCTTACGGGTATCACGTGGGCGGTGAAGTGACAAAAGATGCCATTTTGGCCTCCGTTCGAGCGATTTACGTCAACATTTACGGAGATTGGCGGATTTTTGACCAAGATAGATCCGGCCGCCATGAAAAGTGACTGTTGGAAGCCCAACATGACCTAATTTAGAGGATCGAAAAGTATAATTCTTACGGTTATCACGTGGAGCGACTAAGGAGCCCAAAGATGCCATTTTGGCCTCCATTCGAGGAAATTTACATCACGATTCCTAGCGGTCACATTTTTTGAGTTCCGTAACTCCAATCGTAGTGATTACGGACTCCGTGCGAAAGCTAGTAGAAAGCTATTTTTTGAAATCCATAAGTCCATGTCGATAGGCATCGCGAAGGCTCGCAAAATTGACGATTTTCAAAAGAGGTCATTCGGCCTCCGTTCGGGCGATTTTACATCAACATTTATGGAGATTGGCGATTTTGACCAAGATAGATCCGATCGCCATGAAAAGTGACTGTTGGAAGCCCAACGAGGATGTAATTTAACGTTATCGAAAAGTAAAATTCTTACGGGTATCACGTGGGCGTGAAGAGACAAAAGATGCCATTTTGGCCTCTGTTAGGGCAGATTTCGGCGATTGGCGATTTTTGACCAAGATAGATCAATCGCCACGAAAAGTGACTGTTGGAAGCCCAACGATGTAATTCAACGCATCAAAAAGTAAAAATTCTTACGGGTATCACATGGGCGGTGAAGAGACAAAAGATGCCATTTTGGCCTCCATTATGCGATTTACATCAACATTTCTAGCGATTGGCGGATTTTTGACCAAGATAGATCCGATCGCCACGAAAAGTGAAGCTGTTGGAAGCCCAACGGGGATGTAATTCAATGCATCAAAAAGTAAAATTCTTACGGGTATCACGTGGGCGGTGAAGTGACAAAAGATGCCATTTTGGCCTCCGTTCGAGCGATTTACGTCAACATTTTACGGAGATTGGCGGATTTTTGACCAAGATAGATCCAGCCGCCATGAAAAGTGACTGTTGGAAGCCCAACATGACCTAATTTAGAGGATCGAAAAGTATAATTCTTACGGTTATCACGTGGAGCGACTAAGGAGCCCAAAGATGCCATTTTGGCCTCCATTCGGGGAAATTTACATCACGATTCCTAGCGGTCACATTTTTTGAGTTCCGTAACTCAATCGTAGTGATTCTAGACTCCGTGCGAAGCTAGTAGAAAGCTATTTTTGAAATCCATAAGTCCATGTCGATAGGCATCGCGAAGGCTCGCAAAATTGACGATTTTCAAAAGAGGTCATTCGGCCTCCGTTCGGGCGATTTACATCAACATTTATGGAGATTGGCGGTTTGACCAAGATAGATCCGATCGCCATGAAAAGTGACACATTGGAAGCCCAACGGGATGTAATTTAACGTTATCGAAAAGTAAAATTCTTACGGTATCACGTGGGCGGTGAAGAGACAAAAGATGCCATTTTGGCCTCTGTTCGAGGCGATTTACGGCGATTGGCGGATTTTTGACCAAGATAGATCAATCGCCACGAAAAGTGACTGTTGGAAGCCCAACGGGATGTAATTCAACGCATCAAAAAGTAAAATTCTTACGGGTATCACATGGGCGGTGAAGAGACAAAAGATGCCATTTTGGCCTCCATTCGTGCGATTTATCCAACATTTCTAGCGATTGGCGGATTTTTGACCAAGATAGATCCGATCGCCACGAAAAGTGAAGCTGTTGGAAGCCCAACGGGATGTAATTCAATGCATCAAAAAGTAAAATTCTTACAGGTATCACGTGGGCGGTGAAGTGACAAAAGATGCCATTTTGGCCTCCGTTTCGAGCGATTTACGTCAACATTTACGGAGATTGGCGGATTTTTGACCAAGATAGATCCGGCCGCCATGAAAAGTGACACATGGAAGCCCAACATGACCTAATTTAGAGGATCGAAAAGTATAATTCTTACGGTTATCACGTGGAGCGACTAAGGAGCCCAAAGATGCCATTTTGGCCTCCATTCGAGGAAATTTACATCCGCGATTCCTAAGCGGTCACATTTTTTGAGTTCCGTAACTCCAATCGTAGTGATTCTAGACTCCGTGCGAAGCTAGTAGAAAGCTATTTTTGAAATCCATAAGTCCATGTCGATAGGCATCGCGAAGGCTCGCAAAATTGACGGTTTTCAAAAGAGGTCATTACGGCCTCCGTTCGGGCGATTTACGTCAACATTTATGGAGATTGGCGATTTTGACCAAGATAGATCCGATCGCCATGAAAAGTGACCTGTTGGAAGCCCAACGGGATGTAATTTAACGTTATCGAAAAGTAAAATTCTTACAGGTATCACGTGGGCGGTGAAGAGACAAAAGATGCCATTTTGGCCTCTGTTCGGGCAGATTTACGGCGATTGGCGGATTTTTGACCAAGATAGATCAATCGCCACGAAAAGTGACCTGTTGGAAGCCCAACAGGATGTAATTCAACGCATCAAAAAGTAAAATTCTTACGGGTATCACATGGGCAGGTGAAGAGACAAAAGATGCCATTTTGGCCTCCATTCGTGCGATTTTCATCAACATTTCTAGCGATTGGCGGATTTTGACCAAGATAGATCCGATCGCCACGAAAAAGTGAAGCTGTTGGAAGCCCAACGGGATGTAATTCAATGCATCAAAAAGTAAAATTCTTACAGGTATCACGTGGGCGGTTGAAGTGACAAAAGATGCCATTTTGGCCTCCGTTCGAGCGATTTACGTCAACATTTACGGAGATTGGCGGATTTTTGACCAAGATAGATCCGGTAGCCATGAAAAGTGACTGTTGGAAGCCCAACATGACCTAATTTAGAGGATCGAAAAGTATAATTCTTACGATTATCACGTGGAGGCGGCTAAGGAGCCCAAAGATGCCATTTTGGCCTCCATTCGAGGAAATTTACATCACGATTCCTAGCGGTCACATTTTTTGAGTTCCGTAACTCAATCGTAGTGATTCTAGGACTCCGTGCGAAGCTAGTAGAAAGCTATTTTTGAAATCCATAAGTCCATGTCGATAGGCATCGCGAAGGCTCGCAAAATTGACGGTTTTCAAAAGAGGTCATTACGGCCTCCGTTGGGCGATTTACATCAACATTTATGGAGATTGGCGGTTTTGACCAAGATAGATCCGATCGCCATGAAAAGTGACCTGTTGGAAGCCCAACGGGATGTAATTTAACGTTATCGAAAAGTAAAATTCTTACGGGTATCACGTGGGCGGTGAAGAGACAAAAGATGCCATTTTGGCCTCTGTTCGGGCAGATTTACGGCGATTGGCGGATTTTTGACCAAGATAGATCAATCGCCACGAAAAGTGACTGTTGGAAGCCCAACGGGATGTAATTCAACGCATCAAAAAGTAAAATTCTTACGGGTATCACATGGGCGGTGAAGAGACAAAAAGATGCCATTTTGGCCTCCATTCGTGCGATTTACATCCAACATTTCTAGCGATTGGCGGATTTTTGACCAAGATAGATCCGATCGCCACGAAAAGTGAACTGTTGGAAGCCCAACGGGATGTAATTCAATGCATCAAAAAGTAAAATTCTTCACGGGTATCACGTGGGCGGTGAAGTGACAAAAGATGCCATTTTGGCCTCCGTTCGAGCGATTTACGTCAACATTTACGGAGATTGGCGGATTTTTGACCAAGATAGATCCGGCCGCCATGAAAAGTGACTGTTGGAAGCCCAACATGACCTAATTTAGAGGATCGAAAAGTATAATTCTTACAGTTATCACGTGGAGCGACTAAGGAGCCCAAAGATGCCATTTTGGCCTCCATTCGAGGAAATTTACATCACGATTCCTAGCGGTCACATTTTTTGAGTTCCGTAACTCAATCGTAGTGATTCTAGACTCCGTGCGAAGCTAGTAGAAAGCTATTTTTGAAATCCATAAGTCCATGTCGATAGGCATCGCGAAGGCTCGCAAAATTGACGATTTTCAAAAGAGGTCATTCGGCCTCCGTTCGAGGCGATTTACATCAACATTTATGGAGATTGGCGATTTTGACCAAGATAGATCCGATCGCCATGAAAAGTGACCTGTTGGAAGCCCAACGAGGATGTAATTTAACGTTATCGAAAAGTAAAATTCTTACGGGTATCATGTGGGCGGCTGAAGAGACAAAAGATGCCATTTTGGCCTCTGTTCGAGCAGATTTCTGGCGATTGGCGGATTTTTGACCAAGATAGATCAATCGCCACGAAAAGTGACCTGTTGGAAGCCCAACGGGATGTAATTCAACGCATCAAAAGTAAAATTCTTACAGGGTATCACATGGGCGGTGAAGAGACAAAAGATGCCATTTTGGCCTCCATTCGTGCGATTTACATCAACATTTCTAGCGATTGGCGGATTTTTGACCAAGATAGATCCGATCGCCACGAAAAGTGAACTGTTGGAAGCCCAACGGGATGTAATTCAATGCATCAAAAAGTAAAATTCTTACAGTATCACGTGGGCGGTGAAGTGACAAAAGATGCCATTTTGGCCTCCGTTCGAGCGATTTACATCAACATTTACGGAGATTGGCGGATTTTTGACCAAGATAGATCCGGCCGCCATGAAAAGTGACTGTTGGAAGCCCAACATGACCTAATTTAGAGGATCGAAAAGTATAATTCTTACGGTTATCACGTGGAGGCGACTAAGGAGCCCAAAGATGCCATTTTGGCCTCCATTCGGGGAAATTTACATCACGATTCCTAGCGGTCACATTTTTTGAGTTCCGTAACTCCAATCGTAGTGATTCTAGACTCCGTGCGAAGCTAGTAGAAAGCTATTTTTGAAATCCATAAGTCCATGTCGATAGGCATCGCGAAGGCTCGCAAAATTGACGGTTTTTAAAAAGAGGTCATTACGGCCTCCGTTCGGGCGATTTACGTCAACATTTATGGAGATTGGCGATTTTGACCAAGATAGATCCGATCGCCATGAAAAGTGACCTGTTGGAAGCCCAACGGGATGTAATTTAACGTTATCGAAAAGTAAAATTCTTACAGGTATCATGTGGGCGGTGAAGAGACAAAAGATGCCATTTTGGCCTCTGTTCGGGCGATTTTACGGCGATTGGCGGATTTTTGACCAAGATAGATCAATCGCCACGAAAAGTGACTTTGTTGGAAGCCCAACGGGATGTAATTCAACGCATCAAAAGTAAAATTCTTACAGGTATCACATGGGCGGTTTGAAGAGACAAAAGATGCCATTTTGGCCTCCATTCGTGCAGATTTACATCAACATTTCTAGCGATTGGCGGATTTTTGACCAAGATAGATCCGATCGCCACGAAAAGTGAACTGTTGGAAGCCCAACGGGATGTAATTCAATGCATCAAAAAGTAAAATTCTTACGGGTATCACGTGGGCGTTGAAGTGACAAAAGATGCCATTTTGGCCTCCGTTCGAGCGATTTACATCAACATTTACGGAGATTGGCGGATTTTTGACCAAGATAGATCCGGCCGCCATGAAAAGTGACTGTTGGAAGCCCAACATGACCTAATTTAGAGGATCGAAAAGTATAATTCTTACGGTTATCACGTGGAGCGGCTAAGGAGCCCAAAGATGCCATTTTGGCCTCCATTCGGGGAAATTTACATCACGATTCCTAGCGGTCACATTTTTTGAGTTCCGTAACTCCAATCGTAGTGATTCTAGACTCCGTGCGAAGCTAGTAGAAAGCTATTTTTGAAATCCATAAGTCCATGTCGATAGGCATCGCGAAGGCTCGCAAAATTGACGGTTTTCAAAAGAGGTCATTACGGCCTCCGTTCGGGCGATTTACATCAACATTTATGGAGATTGGCGATTTTGACCAAGATAGATCCGATCGCCATGAAAAGTGACTGTTGGAAGCCCAACGGGATGTAATTTAACGTTATCGAAAAGTAAAATTCTTACGGGTATCACGTGGGCGGTGAAGAGACAAAAGATGCCATTTTGGCCTCTGTTCGGGCGATTTACGGCGATTGGCGGTTTTTGACCAAGATAGATCAATCGCCACGAAAAGTGACTGTTGGAAGCCCAACGGGATGTAATTCAACGCATCAAAAAGTAAAATTCTTACAGGTATCACATGGGCAGTGAAGAGACAAAAGATGCCATTTTGGCCTCCATTCGTGCGATTTACATCAACATTTCTAGCGATTGGCGGATTTTTGACCAAGATAGATCCGATCGCCCACGAAAAGTGAACTGTTGGAAGCCCAACGGGATGTAATTCAATGCATCAAAAAGTAAAATTCTTACGGTATCACGTGGGCGGTGAAGTGACAAAAGATGCCATTTTGGCCTCCGTTCGACGCGATTTACATCAACATTTACGGAGATTGGCGGATTTTTGACCAAGATAGATCCGGCCGCCATGAAAAGTGACTGTTGGAAGCCCAACATGACCTAATTTAGAGGATCGAAAAGTATAATTCTTACGAGTTATCATGTGGAGCGGCTAAGGAGCCCAAAGATGCCATTTTGGCCTCCATTCGAGGAAATTTACATCACGATTCCTAGCGGTCACATTTTTTGAGTTCCGTAACTCAATCGTAGTGATTCTAGACTCCGTGCGAAGCTAGTAGAAAGCTATTTTTGAAATCCATAAGTCCATGTCGATAGGCATCGCGAAGGCTCGCAAAATTGACGGTTTTCAAAAAGGTCATTACGGCCTCCGTTCGAGGCGATTTACGTCAACATTTATGGAGATTGGCGATTTTGACCAAGATAGATCCGATCGCCATGAAAAGTGACCTGTTGGAAGCCCAACGGGGATGTAATTTAACGTTATCGAAAAGTAAAATTCTTACGGGTATCATGTGGGCAGTGAAGAGACAAAAGATGCCATTTTGGCCTCTGTTCGGGCAGATTTACGGCGATTGGCGATTTTTGACCAAGATAGATCAATCGCCACGAAAAGTGACTGTTGGAAGCCCAACGGGATGTAATTCAACGCATCAAAAGTAAAATTCTTACGGTATCACATGGGCAGTGAAGAGACAAAAGATGCCATTTTGGCCTCCATTCGTGCAGATTTACCAACATTTCTAGCGATTGGCGGATTTTGACCAAGATAGATCCGATCGCCACGAAAAGTGAAGCTGTTGGAAGCCCAACGAGGATGTAATTCAATGCATCAAAAGTAAAATTCTTACGGTATCACGTGGGCGGTTGAAGTGACAAAAGATGCCATTTTGGCCTCCGTTCGAGCGATTTACATCAACATTTACGGAGATTGGCGGATTTTTGACCAAGATAGATCCGGCCGCCATGAAAAGTGACACTGTTGGAAGCCCAACATGACCTAATTTAGAGGATCGAAAAGTATAATTCTTACGATTATCACGTGGAGCGGCTAAGGAGCCCAAAGATGCCATTTTGGCCTCCATTCGGGGAAATTTACATCCACGATTCCTAGCGGTCACATTTTTTGAGTTCCGTAACTCCAATCGTAGTGATTCTAGACTCCGTGCGAAGCTAGTAGAAAGCTATTTTTGAAATCCATAAGTCCATGTCGATAGGCATCGCGAAGGCTCGCAAAATTGACGATTTTCAAAAGAGGTCATTACGGCCTCCGTTCGGGCGATTTACGTCAACATTTATGGAGATTGGCGATTTTGACCAAGATAGATCCGATCGCCATGAAAAGTGACCTGTTGGAAGCCCAACAGGATGTAATTTAACGTTATCGAAAAGTAAAATTCTTACGGGTATCATGTGGGCGGTGAAGAGACAAAAGATGCCATTTTGGCCTCCTGTTCGAGGCAGATTTACGGCGATTGGCGGATTTTTGACCAAGATAGATCAATCGCCACGAAAAGTGACCTGTTGGAAGCCCAACGGGGATGTAATTCAACGCATCAAAAAGTAAAATTCTTACGGGTATCACATGGGCGGTTTGAAGAGACAAAAGATGCCATTTTGGCCTCCATTCGTGCGATTTTACATCAACATTTCTAGCGATTGGCGGATTTTTGACCAAGATAGATCCGATCGCCACGAAAAGTGAACTGTTGGAAGCCCAACGGGATGTAATTCAATGCATCAAAAAGTAAAATTCTTACGGTATCACGTGGGCAGGTGAAGTGACAAAAGATGCCATTTTGGCCTCCGTTCGGCGATTTACATCAACATTTACGGAGATTGGCGGATTTTTGACCAAGATAGATCCGGCCGCCATGAAAAGTGACCTGTTGGAAGCCCAACATGACCTAATTTAGAGGATCGAAAAGTATAATTCTTACGATTTATCACGTGGAGCGACTAAGGAGCCCAAAGATGCCATTTTGGCCTCCATTCGAGGAAATTTACATCACGATTCCTAGCGGTCACATTTTTTGAGTTCCGTAACTCCAATCGTAGTGATTCTAGACTCCGTGCGAAGCTAGTAGAAAGCTATTTTTGAAATCCATAAGTCCATGTCGATAGGCATCGCGAAGGCTCGCAAAATTGACGGTTTTCAAAAGAGGTCATTACGGCCTCCGTTCGGGCGATTTACATCAACATTTATGGAGATTGGCGATTTTGACCAAGATAGATCCGATCGCCATGAAAAGTGACACTGTTGGAAGCCCAACGAGATGTAATTTAACGTTATCGAAAAGTAAAATTCTTACGGTATCACGTGGGCGGTGAAGAGACAAAAGATGCCATTTTGGCCTCTGTTTCGGGCAGATTTACGGCGATTGGCGGATTTTGACCAAGATAGATCCAATCGCCACGAAAAGTGACCTGTTGGAAGCCCAACAGGATGTAATTCAACGCATCAAAAAGTAAAATTCTTACGGGTATCACATGGGCGGTGAAGAGACAAAAGATGCCATTTTGGCCTCCATTCGTGCGATTTACGTCAACATTTCTAGCGATTGGCAGATTTTGACCAAGATAGATCCGATCGCCACGAAAAGTGAACTGTTGGAAGCCCAACGGGATGTAATTCAATGCATCAAAAAGTAAAATTCTTACAGGTATCACGTGGGCGGTGAAGTGACAAAAGATGCCATTTTGGCCTCCGTTCGAAAGCGATTTACATCAACATTTACGGAGATTGGCGGATTTTTGACCAAGATAGATCCAGGCCGCCATGAAAAGTGACCATTGGAAGCCCAACATGACCTAATTTAGAGGATCGAAAAGTATAATTCTTACGGTTATCACGTGGAGCAGCTAAGGAGCCCAAAGATGCCATTTTGGCCTCCATTCGAGGAAAATTTACATCCCGCGATTCCTAGCGGTCACATTTTTTGAGTTCCGTAACTCCAATCGTAGTGATTCTAGACTCCGTGCGAAGCTAGTAGAAAGCTATTTTTGAAATCCATAAGTCCATGTCTGATAGGCATCGCGAAGGCTCGCAAAAATTGACGATTTTCAAAAGAGGTCATTACGGCCTCCGTTCGAGGCGATTTACATCAACATTTATGGAGATTGGCGATTTTGACCAAGATAGATCCGATCGCCATGAAAAGTGACCTGTTGGAAGCCCAACAGGATGTAATTTAACGTTATCGAAAAGTAAAATTCTTACGGGTATCACGTGGGCGGTGAAGAGACAAAAGATGCCATTTTGGCCTCTGTTCGGGCAGATTTACGGCGATTGGCGGTTTTTGACCAAGATAGATCAATCGCCACGAAAAGTGACTGTTGGAAGCCCAACAGGATGTAATTCAACGCATCAAAAAGTAAAATTCTTACAGGTATCACATGGGCAGCTGAAGAGACAAAAGATGCCATTTTGGCCTCCATTCGATGCGATTTACATCAACATTTCTAGCGATTGGCGGATTTTTGACCAAGATAGATCCGATCGCCACGAAAAGTGAACTGTTGGAAGCCCAACGGGATGTAATTCAATGCATCAAAAAGTAAAATTCTTACAGGTATCACGTGGGCAGCTGAAGTGACAAAAGATGCCATTTTGGCCTCCGTTCGGCGCATTTACATCAACATTTACGGAGATTGGCGGATTTTTGACCAAGATAGATCCGGCCGCCATGAAAAGTGACCTGTTGGAAGCCCAACATGACCTAATTTAGAGGATCGAAAAGTATAATTCTTACGGTTTATCACGTGGAGCGACTAAGGAGCCCAAAGATGCCATTTTGGCCTCCATTCGAGGAAATTTACATCACGATTCCTAGCGGTCACATTTTTTGAGTTCCGTAACTCCAATCGTAGTGATTCTAGACTCCGTCGCGAAGCTAGTAGAAAGCTATTTTTGAAATCCATAAGTCCATGTCGATAGGCATCGCGAAGGCTCGCAAAATTGACGGTTTTCAAAAGAGGTCATTACGGCCTCCGTTCGGGCGATTTACATCAACATTTATGGAGATTGGCGATTTTGACCAAGATAGATCCGATCGCCATGAAAAGTGACCTGTTGGAAGCCCAACGAGGATGTAATTTAACGTTATCGAAAAGTAAAATTCTTACGGTATCACGTGGGCGGTGAAGAGACAAAAGATGCCATTTTGGCCTCTGTTCGGGCAGATTTACGGCGATTGGCGGATTTTGACCAAGATAGATCAATCGCCACGAAAAGTGACCTGTTGGAAGCCCAACAGGATGTAATTCAACGCATCAAAAAGTAAAATTCTTACAGGTATCACATGGGCAGTGAAGAGACAAAAGATGCCATTTTGGCCTCCATTCGTGCGATTTACGTCAACATTTCTAGCGATTGGCGGATTTTTGACCAAGATAGATCCGATCGCCACGAAAAGTGAACTGTTGGAAGCCCAACAGGATGTAATTCAATGCATCAAAAAGTAAAATTCTTACACGGTATCACGTGGGCGGCTGAAGTGACAAAAGATGCCATTTTGGCCTCCGTTCGAGCGATTTACGTCAACATTTACGGAGATTGGCGGATTTTTGACCAAGATAGATCCGGCCGCCATGAAAAGTGACTGTTGGAAGCCCAACATGACCTAATTTAGAGGATCGAAAAGTATAATTCTTACGGTTATCACGTGGAGCGACTAAGGAGCCCAAAGATGCCATTTTGGCCTCCATTCGAGGAAATTTCATCACGATTCCTAGCGGTCACATTTTTTGAGTTCCGTAACTCAATCGTAGTGATTCTGGACTCCGTGCGAAGCTAGTAGAAAGCTATTTTTGAAATCCATAAGTCCATGTCGATAGGCATCGCGAAGGCTCGCAAAATTGACGATTTTCAAAAGAGGTCATTCGGCCTCCGTTCGGGCGAGATTTACATCAACATTTATGGAGATTGGCGATTTTGACCAAGATAGATCCGATCGCCATGAAAAGTGACCTGTTGGAAGCCCAACAGATGTAATTTAACGTTATCGAAAAGTAAAATTCTTACGGGTATCACGTGGGCAGGTGAAGAGACAAAAGATGCCATTTTGGCCTCTGTTCGGGCAGATTTACGGCGATTGGCGATTTTTGACCAAGATAGATCCAATCGCCACGAAAAGTGACCCATTGGAAGCCCAACGAGGATGTAATTCAACGCATCAAAAAGTAAAATTCTTACGGGTATCACATGGGCGGTGAAGAGACAAAAGATGCCATTTTGGCCTCCATTCGTGCGAGATTTACATCAACATTTCTAGCGATTGGCGATTTTTGACCAAGATAGATCCGATCGCCACGAAAAGTGAACTGTTGGAAGCCCAACAGGATGTAATTCAATGCATCAAAAAAAAAATTCTTACGGTATCACGTGGGCGGTGAAGTGACAAAAGATGCCATTTTGGCCTCCGTTCGAGCGATTTACAAACATTTACGGAGATTGGCGGATTTTTGACCAAGATAGATCCGGCCGCCATGAAAAGTGACCTGTTGGAAGCCCAACATGACCTAATTTAGAGGATCGAAAAGTATAATTCTTACGGTTATCACGTGGAGCAGCTAAGGAGCCCAAAGATGCCATTTTGGCCTCCATTCGAGGGAAATTTACATCACGATTCCTAGCGGTCACATTTTTTGAGTTCCGTAACTCCAATCGTAGTGATTACGGACTCCGTGCGAAGCTAGTAGAAAGCTATTTTTGAAATCCATAAGTCCATGTCGATAGGCATCGCGAAGGCTCGCAAAATTGACGATTTTCAAAAGAGGTCATTACGGCCTCCGTTCGGGCGAATTTACATCAACATTTATGGAGATTGGCGATTTTGACCAAGATAGATCCGATCGCCATGAAAAGTGACCTGTTGGAAGCCCAACGGGATGTAATTTAACGTTATCGAAAAGTAAAATTCTTACGGGTATCACGTGGGCGGTGAAGAGACAAAAGATGCCATTTTGGCCTCTGTTCGGGCAGATTTACGGCGATTGGCGGATTTTTGACCAAGATAGATCAATCGCCACGAAAAGTGACCTGTTGGAAGCCCAACAGGATGTAATTCAACGCATCAAAAAGTAAAATTCTTACGGTATCACATGGGCGGTTGAAGAGACAAAAGATGCCATTTTGGCCTCCATTCGTGCGATTTTACATCAACATTTCTAGCGATTGGCGGATTTTGACCAAGATAGATCCGATTCGCCACGAAAAGTGAACTG
The DNA here is from genome assembly GCA_015847255.1 of Hyparrhenia diplandra. NCBI lineage: Eukaryota > Viridiplantae > Streptophyta > Magnoliopsida > Poales > Poaceae > Hyparrhenia > Hyparrhenia diplandra. The sequence continues at coordinate 121,565 of JADLZK010000212.1, read as the reverse complement.
TTGGAAGCCCAACGGGATGTAATTCAATGCATCAAAAAGTAAAATTCTTACGGGTATCACGTGGGCGGTGAAGTGACAAAAGATGCCATTTTGGCCTCCGTTCGAAAGCGATTTACGTCAACATTTACGGAGATTGGCGAATTTTTGACCAAGATAGATCCGGCCGCCATGAAAAGTGACCTGTTGGAAGCCCAACATGACCTAATTTAGAGGATCGAAAAGTATAATTCTTACGGTTATCACGTGGAGCGACTAAGGAGCCCAAAGATGCCATTTTGGCCTCCATTCGGGGAAATTTACATCCCGCGATTCCTAGCGGTCACATTTTTGAGTTCCGTAACTCAATCGTAGTGATTCGGACTCCGTGCGAAGCTAGTAGAAAGCTATTTTTGAAATCCATAAGTCCATGTCGATAGGCATCGCGAAGGCTCGCAAAATTGACGATTTTCAAAAGAGGTCATTCGGCCTCCGTTCGAGGCGATTTACATCAACATTTATGGAGATTGGCAGATTTTGACCAAGATAGATCCGATCGCCATGAAAAGTGACCTGTTGGAAGCCCAACAGGATGTAATTTAACGTTATCGAAAAGTAAAATTCTTACAGGGTATCACGTGGGCAAATTGAAGAGACAAAAGATGCCATTTTGGCCTCTGTTCGGGCAGATTTACGGCGATTGGCGGATTTTTGACCAAGATAGATCCAATCGCCACGAAAAGTGACCTGTTGGAAGCCCAACAGGGATGTAATTCAACGCATCAAAAAGTAAAATTCTTACGGGTATCACATGGGCAAATGAAGAGACAAAAGATGCCATTTTGGCCTCCATTCGTGCGATTTACATCAACATTTCTAGCGATTGGCAGATTTTTGACCAAGATAGATCCGATCGCCACGAAAAGTGAACTGTTGGAAGCCCAACAGGATGTAATTCAATGCATCAAAAAGTAAAATTCTTACGGTATCACGTGGGCAAAACAAGTGACAAAAGATGCCATTTTGGCCTCCGTTCGGCGATTTACATCAACATTTCGGAGATTGGCGGATTTTTGACCAAGATAGATCCGGCCGCCATGAAAAGTGACCTGTTGGAAGCCCAACATGACCTAATTTAGAGGATCGAAAAGTATAATTCTTACAGGTTATCACGTGGAGCGGCTAAGGAGCCCAAAGATGCCATTTTGGCCTCCATTCGAGGGAAATTTACATCCCACGATTCCTAGCGGTCACATTTTTGAGTTCCGTAACTCCAATCGTAGTGATTCTAGACTCCGTGCGAAGCTAGTAGAAAGCTATTTTTGAAATCCATAAGTCCATGTCTGATAGGCATCGCGAAGGCTCGCAAAAATTGACGATTTTCAAAAGAGGTCATTCGGCCTCCGTTCGGGCGATTTTCTGTCAACATTTATGGAGATTGGCGATTTTGACCAAGATAGATCCAGTCGCCATGAAAAGTGACCTGTTGGAAGCCCAACGAGGATGTAATTTAACGTTATCGAAAAGTAAAATTCTTACACGTATCACGTGGGCAAATGAAGAGACAAAAGATGCCATTTTGGCCTCTGTTCGGGCAGATTTCGGCGATTGGCGGATTTTTGACCAAGATAGATCCAATCGCCACGAAAAGTGACCTGTTGGAAGCCCAACAGGATGTAATTCAACGCATCAAAAAGTAAAATTCTTACAGGTATCACATGGGCAAATTTGAAGAGACAAAAGATGCCATTTTGGCCTCCATTCGTGCGGATTTACATCCAACATTTCTAGCGATTGGCAGATTTTTGACCAAGATAGATCCGATCGCCACGAAAAGTGAACTGTTGGAAGCCCAACAGGATGTAATTCAATGCATCAAAAAGTAAAATTCTTACGGTATCACGTGGGCAAATTGAAGTGACAAAAGATGCCATTTTGGCCTCCGTTCGAGCGATTTACATCAACATTTACGGAGATTGGCGGATTTTTGACCAAGATAGATCCAAAGCCATGAAAAGTGACCTGTTGGAAGCCCAACATGACCTAATTTAGAGGATCGAAAAGTATAATTCTTACAGTTATCACGTGGAGCAGCTAAGGAGCCCAAAGATGCCATTTTGGCCTCCATTCAGGGAAATTTCTGTCACGATTCCTAGCGGTCACATTTTTTGAGTTCCGTAACTCCAATCGTAGTGATTCTAGACTCCGTGCGAAGCTAGTAGAAAGCTATTTTTGAAATCCATAAGTCCATGTCTGATAGGCATCGCGAAGGCTCGCAAAATTGACGATTTTCAAAAGAGGTCATTCTGGCCTCCGTTCGGGCGATTTACATCAACATTTATGGAGATTGGCGATTTTGACCAAGATAGATCCGATCGCCATGAAAAGTGACCTGTTGGAAGCCCAACAGGATGTAATTTAACGTTATCGAAAAGTAAAATTCTTACAGGTATCACGTGGGCAGCTGAAGAGACAAAAGATGCCATTTTGGCCTCTGTTCGGGCAGATTTCTGGCGATTGGCAGATTTTTGACCAAGATAGATCCAATCGCCACGAAAAGTGACCTGTTGGAAGCCCAACAGGATGTAATTCAACGCATCAAAAAGTAAAATTCTTACAGGTATCACATGGGCAGCTGAAGAGACAAAAGATGCCATTTTGGCCTCCATTCGTGCAGATTTCTGTCAACATTTCTAGCGATTGGCAGATTTTTGACCAAGATAGATCCAGTCGCCACGAAAAGTGAACTGTTGGAAGCCCAACAGGATGTAATTCAATGCATCAAAAAGTAAAATTCTTACAGGTATCACGTGGGCAGCTGAAGTGACAAAAGATGCCATTTTGGCCTCCGTTCGAGCAGATTTCTGTCAACATTTCTGGAGATTGGCGGATTTTTGACCAAGATAGATCCAGCCGCCATGAAAAGTGACCTGTTGGAAGCCCAACATGACCTAATTTAGAGGATCGAAAAGTATAATTCTTACAGTTATCACGTGGAGCAGCTAAGGAGCCCAAAGATGCCATTTTGGCCTCCATTCAGGGAAATTTCTGTCACGATTCCTAGCGGTCACATTTTTTGAGTTCCGTAACTCCAATCGTAGTGATTCGGACTCCGTGCGAAGCTAGTAGAAAGCTATTTTTGAAATCCATAAGTCCATGTCGATAGGCATCGCGAAGGCTCGCAAAATTGACGATTTTCAAAAGAGGTCATTCGGCCTCCGTTCGAGGCGATTTACATCAACATTTATGGAGATTGGCAGATTTTGACCAAGATAGATCCAGTCGCCATGAAAAGTGACCTGTTGGAAGCCCAACAGGATGTAATTTAACGTTATCGAAAAGTAAAATTCTTACAGGTATCACGTGGGCAGCTGAAGAGACAAAAGATGCCATTTTGGCCTCTGTTCGGGCAGATTTCTGGCGATTGGCAGATTTTTGACCAAGATAGATCCAATCGCCACGAAAAGTGACCTGTTGGAAGCCCAACAGGATGTAATTCAACGCATCAAAAAGTAAAATTCTTACAGGTATCACATGGGCAGCTGAAGAGACAAAAGATGCCATTTTGGCCTCCATTCGTGCGATTTACACAACATTTCTAGCGATTGGCAGATTTTTGACCAAGATAGATCCAGTCGCCACGAAAAGTGAACTGTTGGAAGCCCAACAGGATGTAATTCAATGCATCAAAAAGTAAAATTCTTACAGGTATCACGTGGGCAGCTGAAGTGACAAAAGATGCCATTTTGGCCTCCGCTCGAAAGATTTTTCATCAACATTTACGGAGATTGGCGAATTTTTGACCAAGATAGATCCGGCCGCCATGAAAAGTGACCTGTTGGAAGCCCAACATGACCTAATTTAGAGGATCGAAAAGTATAATTCTTACGATTATCACGTGGAGCAGCTAAGGAGCCCAAAGATGCCATTTTGGCCTCCATTCGGGAAATTTACATCACGATTCCTAGCGGTCACATTTTTTGAGTTCCGTAACTCCAATCGTAGTGATTCTAGACTCCGTGCGAAGCTAGTAGAAAGCTATTTTTGAAATCCATAAGTCCATGTCGATAGGCATCGCGAAGGCTCGCAAAATTGACGATTTTCAAAAGAGGTCATTCTCGCCTCCGTTCGGGCGATTTCATCAACATTTATGGAGATTGGCAGATTTTGACCAAGATAGATCCAATCGCCATGAAAAGTGACCTGTTGGAAGCCCAACAGGATGTAATTTAACGTTATCGAAAAGTAAAATTCTTACTTACGTATCACGTGGGCAGCTGAAGAGACAAAAGATGCCATTTTGGCCTCTGTTCGGGCAGATTTACGCGATTGGCGATTTTTGACCAAGATAGATCCAATCGCCACGAAAAGTGACCTGTTGGAAGCCCAACAGATGTAATTCAACGCATCAAAAAGTAAAATTCTTACAGGTATCACATGGGCAGCTGAAGAGACAAAAGATGCCATTTTGGCCTCCATTCGTGCGATTTACCAACATTTCTAGCGATTGGCAGATTTTTGACCAAGATAGATCCGGGTCGCCACGAAAAGTGAACTGTTGGAAGCCCAACAGGATGTAATTCAATGCATCAAAAAGTAAAATTCTTACAGGTATCACGTGGGCAAATTGAAGTGACAAAAGATGCCATTTTGGCCTCCGCTCGAAAGCGATTTCGTCAACATTTCGGAGATTGGCGGATTTTTGACCAAGATAGATCCAGCCGCCATGAAAAGTGACCTGTTGGAAGCCCAACATGACCTAATTTAGAGGATCGAAAAGTATAATTCTTACAGTTATCACGTGGAGCAGCTAAGGAGCCCAAAGATGCCATTTTGGCCTCCATTCAGGGAAATTTACACACGATTCCTAGCGGTCACATTTTTTTGAGTTCCGTAACTCCAATCGTAGTGATTCTAGACTCCGTGCGAAGCTAGTAGAAAGCTATTTTTGAAATCCATAAGTCCATGTCTGATAGGCATCGCGAAGGCTCGCAAAAATTGACGATTTTCAAAAGAGGTCATTCGCCTCCGTTCGGGCGATTTCGTCAACATTTATGGAGATTGGCGATTTTGACCAAGATAGATCCAAATACCATGAAAAGTGACCTGTTGGAAGCCCAACAGGATGTAATTTAACGTTATCGAAAAGTAAAATTCTTACAGTATCACGTGGGCAAACAAGAGACAAAAGATGCCATTTTGGCCTCTGTTCGGGCAGATTTCTGGCGATTGGCGGATTTTTGACCAAGATAGATCCAATCGCCACGAAAAGTGACCTGTTGGAAGCCCAACAGGATGTAATTCAACGCATCAAAAAGTAAAATTCTTACAGGTATCACATGGGCAGCTGAAGAGACAAAAGATGCCATTTTGGCCTCCATTCGTGCAGATTTACATCAACATTTCTAGCGATTGGCGATTTTTGACCAAGATAGATCCAGTCGCCACGAAAAGTGAACTGTTGGAAGCCCAACAGGATGTAATTCAATGCATCAAAAAGTAAAATTCTTACAGGTATCACGTGGGCAGCTGAAGTGACAAAAGATGCCATTTTGGCCTCCGTTCGAAAGCAGATTTACATCAACATTTCGGAGATTGGCGGATTTTTGACCAAGATAGATCCAAACCGCCATGAAAAGTGACCTGTTGGAAGCCCAACATGACCTAATTTAGAGGATCGAAAAGTATAATTCTTACGTTATCACGTGGAGCAGCTAAGGAGCCCAAAGATGCCATTTTGGCCTCCATTCGTGGAAATTTACATCCACGATTCCTAGCGGTCACATTTTTTGAGTTCCGTAACTCCAATCGTAGTGATTCTCGACTCCGTGCGAAGCTAGTAGAAAGCTATTTTTGAAATCCATAAGTCCATGTCCGATAGGCATCGCGAAGGCTCGCAAAATTGACGATTTTCAAAAGAGGTCATTCGCCTCCGTTCGCGCGATTTCGTCAACATTTATGGAGATTGGCGATTTTGACCAAGATAGATCCAAATGCCATGAAAAGTGACCTGTTGGAAGCCCAACAGGATGTAATTTAACGTTATCGAAAAGTAAAATTCTTACAGGTATCACGTGGGCAAATGAAGAGACAAAAGATGCCATTTTGGCCTCTGTTCGGGCAGATTTCTCGACGATTGGCGGATTTTTGACCAAGATAGATCCAATCGCCACGAAAAGTGACCTGTTGGAAGCCCAACAGATGTAATTCAACGCATCAAAAAGTAAAATTCTTACAGGTATCACATGGGCAAATGAAGAGACAAAAGATGCCATTTTGGCCTCCATTCGTGCGATTTACAAACATTTCTAGCGATTGGCAGATTTTTGACCAAGATAGATCCAATCGCCACGAAAAAAGTGAACTGTTGGAAGCCCAACAGATGTAATTCAATGCATCAAAAAGTAAAATTCTTACAGGTATCACGTGGGCAAAAAATGAAGTGACAAAAGATGCCATTTTGGCCTCCGCTCGAGCAGATTTCCAACATTTCGGAGATTGGCGGATTTTTGACCAAGATAGATCCAAATGCCATGAAAAGTGACCTGTTGGAAGCCCAACATGACCTAATTTAGAGGATCGAAAAGTATAATTCTTACGCTTATCACGTGGAGCAGCTAAGGAGCCCAAAGATGCCATTTTGGCCTCCATTCAGGAAAATTTACATCACGATTCCTAGCGGTCACATTTTTTGAGTTCCGTAACTCCAATCGTAGTGATTCTGGACTCCGTCGCGAAGCTAGTAGAAAGCTATTTTTGAAATCCATAAGTCCATGTCGATAGGCATCGCGAAGGCTCGCAAAATTGACGATTTTCAAAAGAGGTCATTCTCGCCTCCGTTCGGCGATTTTCCAACATTTATGGAGATTGGCGATTTTTGACCAAGATAGATCCAGTCGCCATGAAAAGTGACCTGTTGGAAGCCCAACAGGATGTAATTTAACGTTATCGAAAAGTAAAATTCTTACAGGTATCACGTGGGCAGCTGAAGAGACAAAAGATGCCATTTTGGCCTCTGTTCGGGCAGATTTCTGGCGATTGGCAGATTTTTGACCAAGATAGATCCAATCGCCACGAAAAGTGACCTGTTGGAAGCCCAACAGGATGTAATTCAACGCATCAAAAAGTAAAATTCTTACAGGTATCACATGGGCAGCTGAAGAGACAAAAGATGCCATTTTGGCCTCCATTCGTGCAGATTTCTGTCAACATTTCTAGCGATTGGCAGATTTTTGACCAAGATAGATCCAGTCGCCACGAAAAGTGAACTGTTGGAAGCCCAACAGGATGTAATTCAATGCATCAAAAAGTAAAATTCTTACAGGTATCACGTGGGCAGCTGAAGTGACAAAAGATGCCATTTTGGCCTCCGTTCGAGCAGATTTCTGTCAACATTTCTGGAGATTGGCGAATTTTTGACCAAGATAGATCCAGCCGCCATGAAAAGTGACCTGTTGGAAGCCCAACATGACCTAATTTAGAGGATCGAAAAGTATAATTCTTACAGTTATCACGTGGAGCAGCTAAGGAGCCCAAAGATGCCATTTTGGCCTCCATTCAGGGAAATTTCTGTCACGATTCCTAGCGGTCACATTTTTTGAGTTCCGTAACTCCAATCGTAGTGATTCTGGACTCCGTGCGAAGCTAGTAGAAAGCTATTTTTGAAATCCATAAGTCCATGTCTGATAGGCATCGCGAAGGCTCGCAAAATTGACGATTTTCAAAAGAGGTCATTCCGCCTCCGTTCGGGCGATTTCCAACATTTATGGAGATTGGCGATTTTTTGACCAAGATAGATCCAATCGCCATGAAAAGTGACCTGTTGGAAGCCCAACAGATGTAATTTAACGTTATCGAAAAGTAAAATTCTTACGGTATCACGTGGGCAGTTGAAGAGACAAAAGATGCCATTTTGGCCTCTCGTTCGGGCAGATTTCGGCGATTGGCAGATTTTTGACCAAGATAGATCCAATCGCCACGAAAAGTGACCTGTTGGAAGCCCAACAGATGTAATTCAACGCATCAAAAAGTAAAATTCTTACAGTATCACATGGGCAAATGAAGAGACAAAAGATGCCATTTTGGCCTCCATTCGTGCAGATTTACATCAACATTTCTAGCGATTGGCAGATTTTTTGACCAAGATAGATCCAAATACCACGAAAAGTGAACTGTTGGAAGCCCAACAGATGTAATTCAATGCATCAAAAAGTAAAATTCTTACAGGTATCACGTGGGCAAATGAAGTGACAAAAGATGCCATTTTGGCCTCCGCTCGAAAGCATTTACGTCAACATTTCGAGATTGGCGAATTTTTGACCAAGATAGATCCAAACCGCCATGAAAAGTGACCTGTTGGAAGCCCAACATGACCTAATTTAGAGGATCGAAAAGTATAATTCTTACAGTTATCACGTGGAGCAGCTAAGGAGCCCAAAGATGCCATTTTGGCCTCCATTCAGGAAATTTTCGCCACGATTCCTAGCGGTCACATTTTTTGAGTTCCGTAACTCCAATCGTAGTGATTCTAGACTCCGTGCGGCTAGTAGAAAGCTATTTTTGAAATCCATAAGTCCATGTCGATAGGCATCGCGAAGGCTCGCAAAATTGACGATTTTCAAAAGAGGTCATTCTCGCCTCCGTTCGGGCGTGCAGATTACCAACATTTATGGAGATTGGCGATTTTGACCAAGATAGATCCAAATCGCCATGAAAAGTGACCTGTTGGAAGCCCAACAGATGTAATTTAACGTTATCGAAAAGTAAAATTCTTACAGGTATCACGTGGGCAAATTGAAGAGACAAAAGATGCCATTTTGGCCTCTCGTTCGGGCAGATTTCCGGGCGATTGGCGGTGATTTTTGACCAAGATAGATCCAATCGCCACGAAAAGTGACCTGTTGGAAGCCCAACAGATGTAATTCAACGCATCAAAAAGTAAAATTCTTACAGGTATCACATGGGCAGTGAAGAGACAAAAGATGCCATTTTGGCCTCCATTCGTGCAGATTTACAAACATTTCTAGCGATTGGCAGATTTTTGACCAAGATAGATCCAAATCGCCACGAAAAAGTGAACTGTTGGAAGCCCAACAGATGTAATTCAATGCATCAAAAAGTAAAATTCTTACAGGTATCACGTGGGCAAAATGAAGTGACAAAAGATGCCATTTTGGCCTCCGCTTCGAAAGCGATTTCTTGGTCAACATTTCGAGATTGGCGAATTTTTGACCAAGATAGATCCAAAGCCGCCATGAAAAGTGACCCGTTGGAAGCCCAACATGACCTAATTTAGAGGATCGAAAAGTATAATTCTTACAGCTTATCACGTGGGAGCAGCTAAGGAGCCCAAAGATGCCATTTTGGCCTCCATTCAGGAAATTTCATCACGATTCCTAGCGGTCACATTTTTTGAGTTCCGTAACTCCAATCGTAGTGATTCTGGACTCGTGCGAAGCTAGTAGAAAGCTATTTTTGAAATCCATAAGTCCATGTTCGATAGGCATCGCGAAGGCTCGCAAAATTGACGATTTTCAAAAGAGGTCATTCTCGCCTCCGTTCGCGCGATTTCCAACATTTATGGAGATTGGCGATTTTGACCAAGATAGATCCAAATCGCCATGAAAAGTGACCTGTTGGAAGCCCAACAGATGTAATTTAACGTTATCGAAAAGTAAAATTCTTACAGGTATCACGTGGGCAAAATGAAGAGACAAAAGATGCCATTTTGGCCTCTCGTTCTCGGGCAGATTTCGGCGATTGGCGGATTTTTGACCAAGATAGATCCAATCGCCACGAAAAGTGACCTGTTGGAAGCCCAACAGATGTAATTCAACGCATCAAAAAGTAAAATTCTTACAGGTATCACATGGGCAAATGAAGAGACAAAAGATGCCATTTTGGCCTCCATTCGTGCATTTACTCCAACATTTCTAGCGATTGGCAGATTTTTGACCAAGATAGATCCAGCCGCCACGAAAAGTGAACTGTTGGAAGCCCAACAGATGTAATTCAATGCATCAAAAAGTAAAATTCTACAGTATCACGTGGGCAAATGAAGTGACAAAAGATGCCATTTTGGCCTCCGCTCGAAAGCGATTTTCGGCAACATTTCGAGATTGGCGAATTTTTGACCAAGATAGATCCAAATTACCATGAAAAGTGACCTGTTGGAAGCCCAACATGACCTAATTTAGAGGATCGAAAAGTATAATTCTTACAGCTTATCACGTGGAGCAGCTAAGGAGCCCAAAGATGCCATTTTGGCCTCCATTCGTGGAAATTTCACACACGATTCCTAGCGGTCACATTTTTGAGTTCCGTAACTCCAATCGTAGTGATTCTAGACTCCGTGCGGCTAGTAGAAAGCTATTTTTGAAATCCATAAGTCCATGTCCGATAGGCATCGCGAAGGCTCGCAAAATTGACGATTTTCAAAAGAGGTCATTCCGCCTCCGTTCGGGCGATTTCTGTCAACATTTATGGAGATTGGCGATTTTGACCAAGATAGATCCAAATCGCCATGAAAAGTGACCTGTTGGAAGCCCAACAGATGTAATTTAACGTTATCGAAAAGTAAAATTCTTACAGTATCACGTGGGCAAAACCGAAGAGACAAAAGATGCCATTTTGGCCTCTGTTCGGGCAGATTTCGGGCGATTGGCGATTTTTGACCAAGATAGATCCAATCGCCACGAAAAGTGACCTGTTGGAAGCCCAACAGATGTAATTCAACGCATCAAAAAGTAAAATTCTTACAGGTATCACATGGGCAAAATTGAGAGACAAAAGATGCCATTTTGGCCTCCATTCGCGCGTGCAGATTTCAAACATTTCTAGCGATTGGCAGATTTTTGACCAAGATAGATCCAAATACCACGAAAAGTGAACTGTTGGAAGCCCAACAGATGTAATTCAATGCATCAAAAAGTAAAATTCTTACAGTATCACGTGGGCAAACAAGTGACAAAAGATGCCATTTTGGCCTCCGCTTCGAAAGCGATTTCCAACATTTCGAGATTGGCGAATTTTTGACCAAGATAGATCCAAATTACCATGAAAAGTGACCTCGTTGGAAGCCCAACATGACCTAATTTAGAGGATCGAAAAGTATAATTCTTACAGCTTATCACGTGGAGCAGCTAAGGAGCCCAAAGATGCCATTTTGGCCTCCATTCAGGAAATTTCTCATCAACGATTCCTAGCGGTCACATTTTTGAGTTCCGTAACTCCAATCGTAGTGATTCTCGACTCCGTGCGGCTAGTAGAAAGCTATTTTTGAAATCCATAAGTCCATGTCCGATAGGCATCGCGAAGGCTCGCAAAATTGACGATTTTCAAAAAAGAGGTCATTCTCGCCTCCGCTCGCGCGCATTTCACAACATTTATGGAGATTGGCGATTTTGACCAAGATAGATCCAAATCGCCATGAAAAGTGACCTGTTGGAAGCCCAACAGATGTAATTTAACGTTATCGAAAAGTAAAATTCTTACGGTATCACGTGGGCAAACCGAAGAGACAAAAAGATGCCATTTTGGCCTCTCGTTTCTCGGCAGATTTCGGGCGATTGGCGATTTTTGACCAAGATAGATCCAATCGCCACGAAAAGTGACCTGTTGGAAGCCCAACAGATGTAATTCAACGCATCAAAAAGTAAAATTCTTACAGGTATCACATGGGCAAATTGAAGAGACAAAAGATGCCATTTTGGCCTCCATTCGTGCAGATTTCCAACATTTCTAGCGATTGGCGAGATTTTTGACCAAGATAGATCCAATCGCCACGAAAAGTGAACTGTTGGAAGCCCAACAGATGTAATTCAATGCATCAAAAAGTAAAATTCTTACAGTATCACGTGGGCAAAATGAAGTGACAAAAGATGCCATTTTGGCCTCCTCGAAAGCGAGCAGATTTTCACAACATTTCGAGATTGGCGAATTTTTGACCAAGATAGATCCAAACCGCCATGAAAAGTGACCTGTTGGAAGCCCAACATGACCTAATTTAGAGGATCGAAAAGTATAATTCTTACAGCTATCACGTGGAGCAGCTAAGGAGCCCAAAGATGCCATTTTGGCCTCCATTCAGTGAAATTTCATCACGATTCCTAGCGGTCACATTTTTTGAGTTCCGTAACTCCAATCGTAGTGATTCTAGACTCCGTGCGAAGTAGAAAAGCTATTTTTGAAATCCATAAGTCCATGTCCGATAGGCATCGCGAAGGCTCGCAAAATTGACGATTTTCAAAAGAGGTCATTCTCGCCTCCGCTCGCGCATTTCGCCAACATTTATGGAGATTGGCGATTTTGACCAAGATAGATCCAAATACCATGAAAAGTGACCTGTTGGAAGCCCAACAGATGTAATTTAACGTTATCGAAAAGTAAAATTCTTACGTATCACGTGGGCAAATGAAGAGACAAAAGATGCCATTTTGGCCTCTCGTCGGGCAGATTTCGCGGCGATTGGCAGATTTTTGACCAAGATAGATCCAATCGCCACGAAAAGTGACCTGTTGGAAGCCCAACAGATGTAATTCAACGCATCAAAAAGTAAAATTCTTACAGGTATCACATGGGCAGCCGAAGAGACAAAAGATGCCATTTTGGCCTCCATTCGCAAGCAGATTTCACAAACATTTCTAGCGATTGGCGTATTTTTGACCAAGATAGATCCAAATCGCCACGAAAAGTGAACTGTTGGAAGCCCAACAGATGTAATTCAATGCATCAAAAAGTAAAATTCTTACGGTATCACGTGGGCAGCTGAAGTGACAAAAGATGCCATTTTGGCCTCCGCTCGAAGCATTTCGTCAACATTTCGAGATTGGCGAATTTTTGACCAAGATAGATCCAAATAGCCATGAAAAGTGACCGTTGGAAGCCCAACATGACCTAATTTAGAGGATCGAAAAGTATAATTTTACAGCTTATCACGTGGAGCAGCTAAGGAGCCCAAAGATGCCATTTTGGCCTCCATTCAGGAAAATTTCGCCACGATTCCTAGCGGTCACATTTTTTGAGTTCCGTAACTCCAATCGTAGTGATTCTCGACTCCGTATGGCTAGTAGAAAGCTATTTTTGAAATCCATAAGTCCATGTCCGATAGGCATCGCGAAGGCTCGCAAAATTGACGATTTTCAAAAGAGGTCATTCTCGCCTCCGTCGCGCAGATTTCCAACATTTATGGAGATTGGCGATTTTGACCAAGATAGATCCAAATCGCCATGAAAAGTGACCTCGTTGGAAGCCCAACAGATGTAATTTAACGTTATCGAAAAGTAAAATTCTTACGTATCACGTGGGCAAATGAAGAGACAAAAGATGCCATTTTGGCCTCTCGTTCGGGCAGATTTCTCGGCGATTGGCGATTTTTGACCAAGATAGATCCAATCGCCACGAAAAGTGACCTCGTTGGAAGCCCAACAGATGTAATTCAACGCATCAAAAAGTAAAATTCTTACAGGTATCACATGGGCAAAATGAAGAGACAAAAGATGCCATTTTGGCCTCCATTCGTGCAGATTTCGCCAACATTTCTAGCGATTGGCGATTTTTGACCAAGATAGATCCAAATCGCCACGAAAAAGTGAACCGTTGGAAGCCCAACAGATGTAATTCAATGCATCAAAAAGTAAAATTCTTACAGTATCACGTGGGCAAAATGGAAGTGACAAAAGATGCCATTTTGGCCTCCGCTCGAGCAGATTTCGTCAACATTTCGGAGATTGGCGAATTTTTGACCAAGATAGATCCAAACCGCCATGAAAAGTGACCGTTGGAAGCCCAACATGACCTAATTTAGAGGATCGAAAAGTATAATTCTTACAGCTTATCACGTGGAGCAGCTAAGGAGCCCAAAGATGCCATTTTGGCCTCCATTCAGTGGAAATTTCGCCACGATTCCTAGCGGTCACATTTTTTGAGTTCCGTAACTCCAATCGTAGTGATTCTAGACTCGCGCGAAGCTAGTAGAAAGCTATTTTTGAAATCCATAAGTCCATGTCCGATAGGCATCGCGAAGGCTCGCAAAATTGACGATTTTCAAAAGAGGTCATTCCGCCTCCGTCGCGCGATTTCGCCAACATTTATGGAGATTGGCGATTTTTGACCAAGATAGATCCAAATACCATGAAAAGTGACCTGTTGGAAGCCCAACAGATGTAATTTAACGTTATCGAAAAGTAAAATTCTTACAGGTATCACGTGGGCAGTTGAAGAGACAAAAGATGCCATTTTGGCCTCTCGTCGGGCAGATTTCGGGCGATTGGCGATTTTTGACCAAGATAGATCCAATCGCCACGAAAAGTGACCTCGCTGGAAGCCCAACAGATGTAATTCAACGCATCAAAAAGTAAAATTCTTACAGTATCACATGGGCAAATGAAGAGACAAAAGATGCCATTTTGGCCTCCATTCGTGCGATTTACATCCAACATTTCTAGCGATTGGCAGATTTTTGACCAAGATAGATCCAAATACCACGAAAAGTGAACCGTTGGAAGCCCAACAGATGTAATTCAATGCATCAAAAAGTAAAATTCTTACAGTATCACGTGGGCAAAAATGAAGTGACAAAAGATGCCATTTTGGCCTCCGCTCGAAAGCAGATTTCTCAAACATTTCGAGATTGGCGAATTTTTGACCAAGATAGATCCAAATTTCCATGAAAAGTGACCCGTTGGAAGCCCAACATGACCTAATTTAGAGGATCGAAAAGTATAATTCTTACAGCTTATCACGTGGAGCAGCTAAGGAGCCCAAAGATGCCATTTTGGCCTCCATTCAGGGAAATTTCTCACACGATTCCTAGCGGTCACATTTTTTGAGTTCCGTAACTCCAATCGTAGTGATTCTCGACTCGTGCGAAGCTAGTAGAAAGCTATTTTTGAAATCCATAAGTCCATGTCTGATAGGCATCGCGAAGGCTCGCAAAAAATTGACGATTTTCAAAAGAGGTCATTCTCGCCTCCGCTCGCGCGATTTCCAACATTTATGGAGATTGGCGTATTTTGACCAAGATAGATCCAATCGCCATGAAAAGTGACCTGTTGGAAGCCCAACAGATGTAATTTAACGTTATCGAAAAGTAAAATTCTTACAGTGTATCACGTGGGCAAATTAAGAGACAAAAGATGCCATTTTGGCCTCTCGTTTCGGGCAGATTTCCGGGCGATTGGCAGATTTTTGACCAAGATAGATCCAATCGCCACGAAAAAGTGACCTCGTTGGAAGCCCAACAGATGTAATTCAACGCATCAAAAAGTAAAATTCTTACAGTATCATCACATGGGCAAATGAAGACAAAAGATGCCATTTTGGCCTCCATTCGTGCAGATTTACACAACATTTCTAGCGATTGGCAGATTTTTGACCAAGATAGATCCAAATCCGCCACGAAAAGTGAACCGTTGGAAGCCCAACAGATGTAATTCAATGCATCAAAAAGTAAAATTCTTACAGTATCACGTGGGCAAACCGAAGTGACAAAAGATGCCATTTTGGCCTCCGCTCGAAAGCAGATTTCTCACAACATTTCGAGATTGGCGGATTTTTGACCAAGATAGATCCAAATTACCATGAAAAGTGACCTCGTTGGAAGCCCAACATGACCTAATTTAGAGGATCGAAAAGTATAATTTTACAGCTTATCACGTGGAGCAGCTAAGGAGCCCAAAGATGCCATTTTGGCCTCCATTCAGTGGAAATTTCTCACCACGATTCCTAGCGGTCACATTTTTGAGTTCCGTAACTCCAATCGTAGTGATTCTCGACTCCGTATGGCTAGTAGAAAGCTATTTTTGAAATCCATAAGTCCATGTCCGATAGGCATCGCGAAGGCTCGCAAAATTGACGATTTTCAAAAGAGGTCATTCCGCCTCCGCTCGGCGCATTTCTCCAACATTTATGGAGATTGGCAGATTTTGACCAAGATAGATCCAAATCGCCATGAAAAGTGACCTGTTGGAAGCCCAACAGATGTAATTTAACGTTATCGAAAAGTAAAATTCTTACAGTGTATCACGTGGGCAAATGAAGAGACAAAGATGCCATTTTGGCCTCTCGTTCGGGCAGATTTCCGGGCGATTGGCGGATTTTTTTGACCAAGATAGATCCAATCGCCACGAAAAGTGACCTCGTTGGAAGCCCAACAGATGTAATTCAACGCATCAAAAAGTAAAATTCTTACAGGTATCACATGGGCAAATGAAGAGACAAAAGATGCCATTTTGGCCTCCATTCGTGCGATTTCTCAAACATTTCTAGCGATTGGCGTATTTTTGACCAAGATAGATCCAAATCCGCCACGAAAAGTGAACCGTTGGAAGCCCAACAGATGTAATTCAATGCATCAAAAAGTAAAATTCTTACAGGTATCACGTGGGCAAATGAAGTGACAAAAGATGCCATTTTGGCCTCCGCTCGAAAGCGTGATTTCCAACATTTCGAGATTGGCGATTTTTGACCAAGATAGATCCAAATTACCATGAAAAGTGACCTGTTGGAAGCCCAACATGACCTAATTTAGAGGATCGAAAAGTATAATTCTTACAGCTTATCACGTGGAGCAGCTAAGGAGCCCAAAGATGCCATTTTGGCCTCCATTCAGGAAATTTCACACGATTCCTAGCGGTCACATTTTTTGAGTTCCGTAACTCCAATCGTAGTGATTCTCGACTCCGTGCGGCTAGTAGAAAGCTATTTTTGAAATCCATAAGTCCATGTCCGATAGGCATCGCGAAGGCTCGCAAAATTGACGATTTTCAAAAGAGGTCATTCCGCCTCCGCTCGCGCGCGTGATTGGCCAACATTTATGGAGATTGGCGATTTTGACCAAGATAGATCCAAATACCATGAAAAGTGACCTGTTGGAAGCCCAACAGATGTAATTTAACGTTATCGAAAAGTAAAATTCTTACAGTATCACGTGGGCAAAATAAAGAGACAAAAGATGCCATTTTGGCCTCTCGTCGGGCAGATTTCGGCGATTGGCAGATTTTTGACCAAGATAGATCCAATCGCCACGAAAAGTGACCTGTTGGAAGCCCAACAGATGTAATTCAACGCATCAAAAAGTAAAATTCTTACAGTATCACATGGGCAAATGAAGAGACAAAAGATGCCATTTTGGCCTCCATTCGTGCAGATTTCTCACAACATTTCTAGCGATTGGCGATTTTTGACCAAGATAGATCCAAATAGCCACGAAAAGTGAACTGTTGGAAGCCCAACAGATGTAATTCAATGCATCAAAAAGTAAAATTCTTACAGTATCACGTGGGCAAATGAAGTGACAAAAGATGCCATTTTGGCCTCCGCTCGAAAGCAGATTTCCGTCAACATTTCTCGAGATTGGCGAATTTTTGACCAAGATAGATCCAAATTACCATGAAAAGTGACCCGTTGGAAGCCCAACATGACCTAATTTAGAGGATCGAAAAGTATAATTCTTACAGCTTATCACGTGGAGCAGCTAAGGAGCCCAAAGATGCCATTTTGGCCTCCATTCAGGAAATTTCACACGATTCCTAGCGGTCACATTTTTTGAGTTCCGTAACTCCAATCGTAGTGATTCTAGACTCCGTATGAAGCTAGTAGAAAGCTATTTTTGAAATCCATAAGTCCATGTCTCGATAGGCATCGCGAAGGCTCGCAAAAATTGACGATTTTCAAAAGAGGTCATTCCGCCCTCCGTCGCGCGTGATTGTCAACATTTATGGAGATTGGCGATTTTGACCAAGATAGATCCAAATCGCCATGAAAAGTGACCTGTTGGAAGCCCAACAGATGTAATTTAACGTTATCGAAAAGTAAAATTCTTACAGTATCACGTGGGCAAATCAAGAGACAAAAGATGCCATTTTGGCCTCTCGTTTCGCGCAGATTTCTCGCGATTGGCGATTTTTGACCAAGATAGATCCAATCGCCACGAAAAGTGACCTGTTGGAAGCCCAACAGATGTAATTCAACGCATCAAAAAGTAAAATTCTTACAGGTATCACATGGGCAAAATGAAGAGACAAAAGATGCCATTTTGGCCTCCATTCGTGCGATTTCACAAACATTTCTAGCGATTGGCAGATTTTTGACCAAGATAGATCCAAATCGCCACGAAAAGTGAACTGTTGGAAGCCCAACAGATGTAATTCAATGCATCAAAAAGTAAAATTCTTACAGGTATCACGTGGGCAAGAAGTGACAAAAGATGCCATTTTGGCCTCCGCTCGAAAGATTTCTACAACATTTCGAGATTGGCGGATTTTTGACCAAGATAGATCCAAATTACCATGAAAAGTGACCTGTTGGAAGCCCAACATGACCTAATTTAGAGGATCGAAAAGTATAATTCTTACAGCTTATCACGTGGAGCAGCTAAGGAGCCCAAAGATGCCATTTTGGCCTCCATTCAGGAAATTTCTCACCACGATTCCTAGCGGTCACATTTTTGAGTTCCGTAACTCCAATCGTAGTGATTCTAGACTCCGTGCGGCTAGTAGAAAGCTATTTTTGAAATCCATAAGTCCATGTCCGATAGGCATCGCGAAGGCTCGCAAAATTGACGATTTTCAAAAGAGGTCATTCCGCCTCCGTCGCGCATTTCGGTCAACATTTATGGAGATTGGCGATTTTGACCAAGATAGATCCAAATATGAAAAGTGACCTGTTGGAAGCCCAACAGATGTAATTTAACGTTATCGAAAAGTAAAATTCTTACTACAGTATCACGTGGGCAAATGAAGAGACAAAAGATGCCATTTTGGCCTCTCGTCGCAGATTTCGGCGATTGGCGATTTTTGACCAAGATAGATCCAATCGCCACGAAAAGTGACCTCGTTGGAAGCCCAACAGATGTAATTCAACGCATCAAAAAGTAAAATTCTTACAGTATCACATGGGCAAACAAGAGACAAAAGATGCCATTTTGGCCTCCATTCGTGCAGATTTCCAACATTTCTAGCGATTGGCAGATTTTTGACCAAGATAGATCCAAATCGCCACGAAAAGTGAACTGCAGGAAGCCCAACAGATGTAATTCAATGCATCAAAAAGTAAAATTCTTACAGTGTATCACGTGGGCAAATTGAAGTGACAAAAGATGCCATTTTGGCCTCCGCTCGAAAGATTTTTCCAACATTTCGAGATTGGCGGATTTTTGACCAAGATAGATCCAAATTACCATGAAAAGTGACCTGTTGGAAGCCCAACATGACCTAATTTAGAGGATCGAAAAGTATAATTCTTACGCTTATCACGTGGAGCAGCTAAGGAGCCCAAAGATGCCATTTTGGCCTCCATTCAGTGGAAATTTCGTCACGATTCCTAGCGGTCACATTTTTTGAGTTCCGTAACTCCAATCGTAGTGATTCTCGACTCCGTGCGGCTAGTAGAAAGCTATTTTTGAAATCCATAAGTCCATGTCCGATAGGCATCGCGAAGGCTCGCAAAATTGACGGTTTTCAAAAGAGGTCATTCGCCTCCGTTCGCGCGCGCATTTCGCCAACATTTATGGAGATTGGCAGATTTTGACCAAGATAGATCCAAATCCGCCATGAAAAGTGACCTCGTTGGAAGCCCAACAGATGTAATTTAACGTTATCGAAAAGTAAAATTCTTACTGTGTATCACGTGGGCAAACCGAAGAGACAAAAGATGCCATTTTGGCCTCTCGTTCGCAGATTTCCGGGCGATTGGCGATTTTTTGACCAAGATAGATCCAATCGCCACGAAAAGTGACCTCGTTGGAAGCCCAACAGATGTAATTCAACGCATCAAAAAGTAAAATTCTTACAGTGTATCACATGGGCAAAATTAAGAGACAAAAGATGCCATTTTGGCCTCCATTCGTGCAGATTTTTCGCCAACATTTCTAGCGATTGGCGATTTTTTGACCAAGATAGATCCAAATAGCACGAAAAGTGAACCGTTGGAAGCCCAACAGATGTAATTCAATGCATCAAAAAGTAAAATTCTTACAGTGTATCACGTGGCAAAATGGTGACAAAAGATGCCATTTTGGCCTCCGCTCGAGCAGATTTCGCCAACATTTCCTCGAGATTGGCGGATTTTTGACCAAGATAGATCCAAATACCGCCATGAAAAGTGACCTCGTTGGAAGCCCAACATGACCTAATTTAGAGGATCGAAAAGTATAATTTTTACAGCTTATCACGTGGAGCGCCTAAGGAGCCCAAAGATGCCATTTTGGCCTCCATTCAGGAAATTTCGTCACGATTCCTAGCGGTCACATTTTTTTGAGTTCCGTAACTCCAATCGTAGTGATTCGACTCCGCGAAGCTAGTAGAAAGCTATTTTTGAAATCCATAAGTCCATGTTCGATAGGCATCGCGAAGGCTCGCAAAATTGACGGTTTTTAAAGAGGTCATTCCGCCTCCGTCGCAGATTTGCCAACATTTATGGAGATTGGCAGATTTTGACCAAGATAGATCCAATCGCCATGAAAAGTGACCGTTGGAAGCCCAACAGATGTAATTTAACGTTATCGAAAAGTAAAATTCTTACAGTATCACGTGGGCAAAAAGAGAGACAAAAGATGCCATTTTGGCCTCTCGTCGGCAGATTTCCTCGCGATTGGCAGATTTTTGACCAAGATAGATCCAATCGCCATGAAAAGTGACCTCGTTGGAAGCCCAACAGATGTAATTCAACGCATCAAAAAGTAAAATTCTTACAGTGTATCACATGGGCAAATGAAGAGACAAAAGATGCCATTTTGGCCTCCATTCGCGCAGATTGGCCAACATTTCTAGCGATTGGCAGATTTTTGACCAAGATAGATCCAAATCCGCCACGAAAAGTGAACTGTTGGAAGCCCAACAGATGTAATTCAATGCATCAAAAAGTAAAATTCTTACAGTGTATCACGTGGGCAAACCGGCGACAAAAGATGCCATTTTGGCCTCCGCTCGAGCGATTTGTCAACATTTCGAGATTGGCGGATTTTTGACCAAGATAGATCCAAATTACCATGAAAAGTGACCTCGTTGGAAGCCCAACATGACCTAATTTAGAGGATCGAAAAGTATAATTCTTACAGCTTATCACGTGGGAGGCGGCTAAGGAGCCCAAAGATGCCATTTTGGCCTCCATTCAGTGAAATTTCACACGATTCCTAGCGGTCACATTTTTTGAGTTCCGTAACTCCAATCGTAGTGATTCGACTCCGCGCGGCTAGTAGGAAGCTATTTTTGAAATCCATAAGTCCATGTCGATAGGCATCGCGAAGGCTCGCAAAATTGACGGTTTTCAAAAGAGGTCATTCGCCTCCGCTCGGCGCATTTCACAACATTTATGGAGATTGGCGATTTTTGACCAAGATAGATCCAAATCGCCATGAAAAGTGACCTGTTGGAAGCCCAACAGATGTAATTTAACATTATCGAAAAGTAAAATTCTTACGGTATCACGTGGGCAAATTAAGAGACAAAAGATGCCATTTTGGCCTCTCGTCGGGCAGATTTATGGCGATTGGCGTATTTTTGACCAAGATAGATCCAATCGCCATGAAAAGTGACCTGTTGGAAGCCCAATAGGATGTAATTTAACGTATCAAAAGTAAAATTCTTACAGTATCACATGGGCAAATTTGAAGAGACAAAAGATGCCATTTTGGCCTCCATTCGTGCAGATTGGCCAACATTTCTAGCGATTGGCGCATTTTTGACCAAGATAGATCCAATCACCACTAAAAAGTGACCTGTTGGAAGCCCAACAGATGTAATTCAACGCATCAAAAAGTAAAATTCTTACAGTCTCACATGGGCAAAATGAAGAGACAAAAGATGCCATTTTGGCCTCCGTTCGAAAGTGATTTCACAACATTTCTAGCGAGATTGGCGGATTTTTGACCAAGATAGATCCAAATACCATGAAAAGTGACCTGTTGGAAGCCCAACATGATGTAATTCAACGGATCAAAAAGTAAAATTCTTACAGTATCACGTGGAGCAAATAAAGAGACAAAAAGATGCCATTTTGGCCTCCATTCGAAAGCAAATTTCTATCAACATTTCGGAGATTGGCGGATTTTTGACAAAGATAGATCCAATTTTTGCCATGAAAAGTGACCCGCATTGGAAGCCCAACATGACCTAATTTAGAGGATCAAAAGTATAATTTTACAACATTTATCACGATTGGCGCCAAGATAGATCCGATCCAAAGATGCCATTTTGGCCTCCATTCAGGGTAAAATTCTTACACGATTCCTAGCGGAGACATTTTTGAGTTCCGAACTCCAATCGAGTGCATTCTAGACCAAGATAGATCAAAGCTAGTAGAAAGCTATTTTTGAAATCCATAAGTCCATGTCCAAGGCAAAGCTATTCTTGCAAAATTGACGGTTTTCAAAAAGAGGTCATTTTGGCCTCCATTCGCGGCGATTTCCAACATTTATGGAGATTGGCAGATTTTTGACCAAGATAGATCCAAATACCACGAAAAGTGACCTGTTGGAAGCCCAACAGATGTAATTTAACATTATCAAAAAGTAAAATTCTTACGGTATCACGTGGGCGGTGAAGAGACAAAAGATGCCATTTTGGCCTCCGTTTCGCAACATTTCCGGAGATTGGCGGATTTTTGACCAAGATAGATCCAGCGGCCATTTTGACCAAGATAGATCCAAAAGTATAATTCTTACCATGAAAAGTGACCCAAAGATGCCATTTTGGCCTCCAAGCCCAAATAGGATGTAATTTTTTGAGTTCGAAAATCGTAAAATTACGACTTTTACAGGCTAGTATCATTTTTGAAATCCATAAGTCCATGTCCGATAGGCATCGCGAAGAGACAAAAGATGCCATTTTGGCCTCCATTCGTAGATTTCGCACAACATTTATGGAGATTGGCAGATTTTTGACCAAGATAGATCCAAAGCCATGAAAAGTGACCTGTTGGAAGCCCAACAGATGTAATTTAACGTTATCAAAAAGTAAAATTCTTACAAGGTATCACATGGGCAAATGAAGAGACAAAAGATGCCATTTTGGCCTCCGCTCGTGCGCGATTTATTTCACACATTTCTCGGCGATTGGCGGATTTTTGACCAAGATAGATCCAATCGCCATGAAAAGTGACCTCGTTGGAAGCCCAACAGATGTAATTCAACGCATCAAAAAGTAAAATTCTTACAGGTATCACATGGGCAAATGAAGAGACAAAAGATGCCATTTTGGCCTCCATTCGTGGTGATTTTCGCCAACATTTCTAGCGATTGGCGATTTTTGACCAAGATAGATCCGGGGCCCACCAAAAGTGAACCGTTGGAAGCCCAATAGGATGTAATTCAATGCATCAAAAAGTAAAATTCTTACAGGTATCACGTGGGCAAATTGAAGAGACAAAAGATGCCATTTTGGCCTCCGCTCGGCGATCAGATTTCTATCAACATTTTTAGAGATTGGCGGATTTTTGACCAAGATAGATCCAAATCGCCATGAAAAGTGACCCGTTGGAAGCCCAACATGACCTAATTTAGAGGATCGAAAAGTATAATTCTTACAGTTATCACGTGGGGCAGCTAAGGAGCCCAAAGATGCCATTTTGGCCTCCATTCGGGGAAATTTCTCACACGATTCCTAGCGGTCACATTTTTGAGTTCCGTAACTCCAATCGTAGTGATTCTCGACTCTCGTGCGAAGCTAGTAGAAAGCTATTTTTGAAATCCATAAGTCCATGTCCGATAGGCATCGCGAAGGCTCGCAAAATTGACGGTTTTCAAAAGAGGTCATTCGCCTCCGTTCGCGCGATTTCTCAACATTTATGGAGATTGGCGATTTTGACCAAGATAGATCCAAATACCATGAAAAGTGACCCGTTGGAAGCCCAACAGATGTAATTTAACGTTATCGAAAAGTAAAATTCTTACAGTATCACGTGGGCAAATAAGAGACAAAAGATGCCATTTTGGCCTCTCGTTCGCAGAGATTCTGGCGATTGGCAGATTTTTGACCAAGATAGATCCAATCGCCATGAAAAGTGACCTCGTTGGAAGCCCAACAGATGTAATTCAACGCATCAAAAAGTAAAATTCTTACAGTATCACATGGGCAAATGAAGAGACAAAAAGATGCCATTTTGGCCTCCATTCGTGCGATTTCGCCAACATTTCTAGCGATTGGCGCATTTTTGACCAAGATAGATCCAAATCCCACGAAAAAGTGAACCGTTGGAAGCCCAACAGATGTAATTCAATGCATCAAAAAGTAAAATTCTTACAGTATCACGTGGGGCAAAAAGTGACAAAAGATGCCATTTTGGCCTCCGCTCGAGCGCATTTCGTCAACATTTCGGAGATTGGCGGATTTTTGACCAAGATAGATCCAAATAGCCATGAAAAGTGACCGTTGGAAGCCCAACATGACCTAATTTAGAGGATCGAAAAGTATAATTCTTACAAGTTATCACGTGGAGCGCTAAGGAGCCCAAAGATGCCATTTTGGCCTCCATTCGTGGAAATTTCATCACGATTCCTAGCGGTCACATTTTTGAGTTCCGTAACTCCAATCGTAGTGATTCTCGACTCCGTGCGAAGCTAGTAGAAAGCTATTTTTGAAATCCATAAGTCCATGTCGATAGGCACGCGCGAAGGCTCGCAAAATTGACGGTTTTAAAAGAGGTCATTCTCGCCTCCGTTCGGCAGTTTCATCAACATTTATGGAGATTGGCGATTTTGACCAAGATAGATCCAGTCGCCATGAAAAGTGACCTGTTGGAAGCCCAACAGATGTAATTTAACGTTATCGAAAAGTAAAATTCTTACATATCACGTGGGCAAACAAAGAGACAAAAGATGCCATTTTGGCCTCTCGCTCGGGCAGATTTCTCGCGATTGGCAGATTTTTGACCAAGATAGATCCAATCGCCATGAAAAGTGACCTGTTGGAAGCCCAACAGATGTAATTCAACGCATCAAAAAGTAAAATTCTTACGGTATCACATGGGCAGTCTGAAGAGACAAAAGATGCCATTTTGGCCTCCATTCGTGCAGATTTACATCAACATTTCTAGCGATTGGCGATTTTTTGACCAAGATAGATCCAAATACGAAAAAGTGAACTGCTGGAAGCCCAACAGGATGTAATTCAATGCATCAAAAAGTAAAATTCTTACAGTATCACGTGGGCGGCTAAAGTGACAAAAGATGCCATTTTGGCCTCCGCTCGAAAGATTTGCCAACATTTCTCGAGATTGGCGGATTTTTGACCAAGATAGATCCAAATACCATGAAAAGTGACCCGTTGGAAGCCCAACATGACCTAATTTAGAGGATCGAAAAGTATAATTCTTACAGTTATCACGTGGAGCGCCTAAGGAGCCCAAAGATGCCATTTTGGCCTCCATTCAGGGAAATTTCTCGCCACGATTCCTAGCGGTCACATTTTTGAGTTCCGTAAATCCAATCGTAGTGATTCTCGACTCCGTGCGGCTAGTAGAAAGCTATTTTTGAAATCCATAAGTCCATGTCTCGATAGGCATCGCGAAGGCTCGCAAAATTGATGGTTTTCAAAAGAGGTCATTCTCGCCTCCGTTCGGCATTTACGTCAACATTTATGGAGATTGGCGATTTTGACCAACATAGATCCGGTCGCCATGAAAAGTGACCCGTTGGAAGCCCAACAGATGTAATTCAACGTTATCAAAAAGTAAAATTCTTACAGGTCTCACATGGGCAAAATTGAAGAGACAAAAGATGCCATTTTGGCCTCCGCTTCGTTGGCAGATTACGTCATTTTTCGCGATTGGCGGATTTTTGACCAAGATAGATCCAATCGCCATGAAAAAGTGACTGTTGGAAGCCCAACAGATGTAATTCAATGCATCAAAAAGTAAAATTCTTACTTGGTATCACGGGCAAAACAAGAGACAAAAGATGCCATTTTGGCCTCCCTTCGAAAGCAGATTTCTATCAACATTTCTAGAGATTGGCGGATTTTTGACAAAGATAGATCCAATCGCCATGAAAAGTGACCCGCTGGAAGCCCAACATGACCTAATTTAGAGGATCAAAAAGTAAAATTCTTACAGCTATCACGTGGGCGTTAAGGAGCCCAAAGATGCCATTTTGGCCTCCATTCGAGAAATTGCCAACATTCCTAGCGGTCACATTTTTTGAGTTTTGACCAAGATAGATCCAGACTAGCCATGAAAGTGAAGCTATTTTTGAAATCCATAAGTCCATGACCTAATTTAGAGGATCGAAAAATTGAATTTTTCAAAAGAGGTCATTCACGTCGAGCGCCAACATTTATGGAGATGCCATTTTTGACCTCCATAGATCCAGGCCAAAAAGTGACCCGCAACAGATGTAATTTAACATTATCGGTAAAATTTTTTGAGTTCACGTCCAATCGAAGAGACAAAAAAGATGCCATTTTGGCCTCCGTTCGGCAAGTAGAAAGCTATTTTTGAAATCCAGATAGATCCATGTCACCATGAAAAGGACGCGGAAGCCCAATAGGATGTAAAATTGACGGTTTTAAACATGGTCATTCGAGACAAAAGATGCCATTTTGGCCTCCATTCGTAGATTTACAACATTTATGGAGATTGGCAGATTTTGACCAAGATAGATCCGGGGCCGCCATGAAAGTGACCCGTTGGAAGCCCAACAGATGTAATTTAACGTATCAAAAAGTAAAATTCTTACAGTCTCACATGGGCAAACAAGAGACAAAAGATGCCATTTTGGCCTCCGTTCGGGCATTTTGATTTTCCGATTGGCGGATTTTTGACCAAGATAGATCCAATCGCCATGAAAAGTGACCGTTGGAAGCCCAATAGGATGTAATTCAACGCATCAAAAGTAAAATTCTTACGGTATCACATGGGCAAACTGAAGAGACAAAAGATGCCATTTTGGCCTCCATTCGCGCGCGATTTACGGCCAACATTTCTAGCGATTGGCAGATTTTTGACCAAGATAGATCCGATCGCCACCAAAAGTGACCCGTTGGAAGCCCAATAGATGTAATTCAATGCATCAAAAAGTAAAATTCTTACAGTATCACGTGGGCAAACCGAAGAGACAAAAGATGCCATTTTGGCCTCCCTTCGAGCAGATTTCTATCAACATTTTTAGAGATTGGCGGATTTTTGACCAAGATAGATCCAAACCGCCATGAAAAGTGACCCGTTGGAAGCCCAACATGACCTAATTTAGAGGATCGAAAAGTATAATTCTTACGTTATCACGTGGGGCGACTAAGGAGCCCAAAGATGCCATTTTGGCCTCCATTCGTGGAAATTTCTCACAACGATTCCTAGCGGTGACATTTTTGAGTTCCGTAACTCCAATCGTAGTGATTCCGGACTCGCGCGGCTAGTAGAAAGCTATTTTTGAAATCCATAAGTCCATGTTCGATAGGCATCGCGAAGGCTCGCAAAATTGACGGTTTTAAAAGAGGTCATTCTCGCCTCCGTTCGCGCGCATTCTCAACATTTATGGAGATTGGCGATTTTGACCAAGATAGATCCAAATACCATGAAAAGTGACCTGTTGGAAGCCCAACAGATGTAATTTAACGTTATCGAAAAGTAAAATTCTTACGTGTATCACGTGGGCAAAATGAAGAGACAAAAGATGCCATTTTGGCCTCTGTTCGCAGATTTTCGGCGATTGGCAGATTTTTGACCAAGATAGATCCAATCGCCATGAAAAGTGACCCGTTGGAAGCCCAACAGATGTAATTCAACGCATCAAAAAGTAAAATTCTTACAGTATCACATGGGCAGTTGAAGAGACAAAAAGATGCCATTTTGGCCTCCATTCGTGCAGATTTACCAACATTTCTAGCGATTGGCGATTTTTGACCAAGATAGATCCAAATGCGCCACGAAAAGTGAACTCAGGAAGCCCAACAGATGTAATTCAATGCATCAAAAAGTAAAATTCTTACAATTATCACGTGGGCGCTAAAGTGACAAAAGATGCCATTTTGGCCTCCGCTCGAGCAGATTGGTCAACATTTCGGAGATTGGCGGATTTTTGACCAAGATAGATCCAAAGCCATGAAAAGTGACCGTTGGAAGCCCAACATGACCTAATTTAGAGGATCGAAAAGTATAATTCTTACAAGTTATCACGTGGAGGCAGCTAAGGAGCCCAAAGATGCCATTTTGGCCTCCATTCGGGGGAAATTTACGTCACGATTCCTAGCGGTCACATTTTTTGAGTTCCGTAACTCCAATCGTAGTGATTCGGACTCCGTCTTGCGGTTAGTAGGAAGCTATTTTTGAAATCCATAAGTCCATGTCGATAGGCATCGCGAGGCTCGCAAAATTGACGGTTTTCAAAAGAGGTCATTCTCGCCTCCGTTCGGCGCATTTCCCAACATTTATGGAGATTGGCAGATTTTTGACCAAGATAGATCCAGTCGCCATTTAAAAGTGACCGTTGGAAGCCCAACAGATGTAATTTAACATTATCGAAAAGTAAAATTCTTACGGTATCACGTGGGCACCGAAGAGACAAAAGATGCCATTTTGGCCTCTCGCTCGGTAGATTTCCTCAAGCGTTGGTAGATTTTTGACCAAGATAGATCCAATCACCATGAAAAGTGACCTGTTGGAAGCCTAATAGGATGTAATTTAACGTATCGAAAAGTAAAATTCTTACTGTATCACATGGACAAATTGAAGAGACAAAAGATGCCATTTTGGCCTCCATTCGTGTAGATTTCTCAACAACATTTCGCGATTGGCAGATTTTTGACCAAGATAGATCCAAATACCACTAAAGTGACCCGTTGGAAGCCCAACAGATGTAATTCAACGTATCAAAAGTAAAATTCTTACAGGTCTCACATGGGCAAATGAAGAGACAAAAGATGCCATTTTGGCCTCCGCTCGAGATTGTCAACATTTCGCGATTGGCGGATTTTTGACCAAGATAGATCCGGTCCGCCATGAAAAGTGACCCCGCTGGAAGCCCAACAGATGTAATTCAACGGGATCAAAAAGTAAAATTCTTATAGGTATCACGTGGCAAATAAGAGACAAAAGATGCCATTTTGGCCTCCCTTCGAAAGCGTATTTCTATCAACATTTCGAGATTGGCGGATTTTTGACAAAGATAGATCCGGGACCGCCATGAAAAGTGACCGCTTGGAAGCCCAACATGACCTAATTTAGAGGATCGAAAAGTATAATTCTTACAGCTCCCTCCACGCGGGCAGATTAAAGGAGCCCAAAGATGCCATTTTGGCCTCATTCGATAGATCCAAATTTATGAAAGTGATTCCTAAGCGTGATGTTTTTGAGTTCCGTGAAAAAGTAAAATCGGCGATTCTAGACTCCTGAAGAGACAAAGATGCTAGTAGAAAGCTATTTTTTTGAAATCCATAAGTCCATGTTGATAGGCATCGTAATTCAACTCGCAAAATTGACGGTTTCACAAAAGAGGTCATTCCATTTTTCCTCCGCTCGTGCGCATTTTTGCAACATTTATGGAGATTGGCAGATTTTTGACCAAGATAGATCCGGGCCGCCATTTAAAGTGACCCGTTGGAAGCCCAACAGATGTAATTTAACATTATCAAAAAGTAAAATTCTTACAGTATCACGTGGGCAAAATAAGAGACAAAAGATGCCATTTTGGCCTCCGTCGAGCGTTCTCGTCAACATTTCGAGATTGGCGGATTTTTGACCAAGATAGATCCAAATACCATGAAAAGTGACCTCGTTGGAAGCCCAATAGGATGTAATTTAACGATCGAAAAAGTAAAATTCTTACGATGTATCACATGGACAAATAAGAGACAAAAGATGCCATTTTGGCCTCCATTCGTAGATTGGCCAACATTTCAAAAGATTCGACAGCGTCACATTTTTTGACCAAGATAGATCCAAATAGCCACTAAAAGTGACCTCAAGAAGCCCAACAGGATGTAATTTAAGGTATCAAAAGTAAAATTCTTACAGGTCTCACATGGGCAAAATAAGAGACAAAAGATGCCATTTTGGCCTCCGCTCGTGCGATTTCAACGTCAACATTTATGGGCGATTGGCGATGCCATTTTGACCAAGATAGATCCAAATCGCCATGAAAAGTGACCCTTTGGAAGCCCAACAGATGTAATTCAACGCATCAAAAAAGTAAAATTCTTACAGTATCACGTGGGCAAAATGAAGAGACAAAAGATGCCATTTTGGCCTCCGTCGCGCAGCATTTCCAAACATTTCGGCGATTGGCAGATTTTTGACCAAGATAGATCCAATCGCCATGAAAAGTGACCCGTTGGAAGCCCAACATGACCTAATTTAGAGGATCAAAAAGTATAATTCTTACAGTTATCACGTGGAGCAAATAAGGAGCCCAAAGATGCCATTTTGGCCTCCATTCAGTAGGAAATTTCGTCACGATTCCTAGCGTCACATTTTTGAGTTCCAACTCCAATCGTAGTGATTCGGACTTTCGCAAGAAGCTAGTAGAAAGCTATTTTGAAATCCATAAGTCCATGTGCATCATAGGCATCGCCAAGGCTATCACGGCATTGACGATTTTCAAAAGAGGTCATTCTTGGCCTCCGCTCGAGGCGATTTCTCACAACATTTATGGAGATTGGCGGATTTTTGACCAAGATAGATCCAAATCGCCATGAAAAGTGACCTGTTGGAAGCCCAACATGACCTAATTTAGATGATCAAAAAGTATAATTCTTACGCTTATCACGTGGAAGCTAAGGAGCCCAAAGATGCCATTTTGGCCTCCATTCAGAGGAAATTTCGCCACGATTCCTAGCGGTCACATTTTTGAGTTCCGTAACTCCAATCGTAGTGATTCTCGACTCCGTGCGAAGCTAGTAGAAAGCTATTTTTGAAATCCATAAGTCCATGTCCGATAGGCATCGCGAAGGCTCGCAAAATTGACGATTTTCAAAAGAGGTCATTCGGCCTCCGTCGGGCGAATTTACTGTCAACATTTATGGAGATTGGCAGATTTTGACCAAGATAGATCCAAATCGCCATGAAAAGTGACCTGTTGGAAGCCCAACAGATGTAATTTAACGTTATCGAAAAGTAAAATTCTTACGGTATCACGTGGGCAGTTGAAGAGACAAAAGATGCCATTTTGGCCTCTCGTTTCTATCAGGATTTACGGCGATTGGCGGATTTTTGACCAAGATAGATCCAATCGCCACGAAAAGTGACCTGTTGGAAGACCAACAGGATGTAATTCAACGCATCAAAAAAGTAAAATTCTTACAGGGTATCACATGGGCAAATGAAGAGACAAAAGATGCCATTTTGGCCTCCGTTCCCGGATTCTGTCAACATTTCTCGGCGATTGGCGTGATTTTTGACCAAGATAGATCCGATCGCCACCAAAAGTGACCTTGGAAGCCCAATAGGATGTAATTCAATGCATCAAAAAGTAAAATTCTTACGGTATCACGTGGGCAAATTGAAGAGACAAAAGATGCCATTTTGGCCTCCCTTCGATCGATTTCTATCAACATTTTTAGAGATTGGCGGATTTTTGACCAAGATAGATCCAAATAATCAAAACACTTGTTATCATATAAAATGACCTTAATTAATTAAACATGAAAAGGGGTATAAATAATAATAACAACCTAGAATAGGTGTCACTAACATAATTCCATTTTGCTTTGGTAAAGTTGTGATTTGCGGGGACTTAACGTAAAATCAGCAGATGACGCGGCATACGATGTAATTTAACGTTAACGCAATCCAACTCGAAAACAAGTCTAGAAGGCTTCGATTAATCCCGACGTGAACTAACTTTTCCAAGAAATACATCATCTAGAAGACTCGATTACACGCGACGCGACGACATTTTGGACCCGGAGGGGCACCGGCCGATCGCCCAATAGTTAGGCCGATCGCCCCCCGGGCCCGACTTCAACTGCGTCAACATTTATGGAGATTCCACCGCCTCTAAGACTCGATCTAAAACCGGCCATTTTGAGTCGTTTGATCCGAAGGCGGTACGGTAGAAGTGCGGGATTGATTCAAGGTTAATACCACATCAATGAAGATGGAGAGACGTTGAAAGACCGCCATATATTAGGACCCCTAGACCCCCTTCTTAGAGATCATCAAGTTCTATAACAAAGATATTTCTAATTAAAATACCAAGTCATATTCAAACCTTGAGAGAAACATCGCTTTTTGGAAGAGTAGCAATCAAGATTAGAACTAGTAGGAAGGGAGAAAATTCGCCCGGATCGTCGGAGGCCAAAATCAAAGATCAGGCCTCGTTCTTGTAAGTTCTTCATTGTAAGTAGTTTTCAAGTCCATTAACATGCTTAATATGAATATCTTGATCATGTTTATATTCGAGATTATTTGTTCTAGTATTTACTTTAATTACACATTTAGCATAGTTGAATTCATCAAGTATGTTCATGCATGGATTCGTATAGCCATCATCTAGATCGGAAGGTGAGTGGTAGAGATGATGTAATCATGGTGATTAGATCTTATTTACTCAAAAGTTGCACCCTATGTGTGCCGGTCGGTGTGGTAGATCGTGGTGGTGACAAAGACCATTGAGTCCTTTGCAATCCATCCCCGTATGTAGGCCTTTGACCATGTTAGATTTCGGTTGTTCTATGTTTCGGCCTTAGTCTTCACGGATTCGTCCTCATGTCCGATTTAATTAGTCTTTCTTCGATGATTGTTATTTGTATTGCATAATTAGGTAGATCCTAACATTTAGTTTAGAGTTACATATTGGAGTTTCTAATGCTAGCTAGCCTATGAATTGCTATCGTCCATTGTTAGACACTTTCTCGCCAACCGCCAGTGATTTTTGGTCAAATCGCTTATCTAGAACTTTATCATTATCTTTACTATGAACTTTGATCCTTGCTTAAGTAATTGATGAGATTAATGCTGATGTCTTGCACATGAGAGATGGTTAGATTAAGATCTATGCTTAGTTAATTCAAGATAACAGACTTCTTTCCCTCGTGGTAGAATATAAATTCAAGACACGTTCTTACTCTGGTTAAAATGCTACAATGGTATATATTCATATGCCATTTTGCTGCCCTGATACCCAGTTATAATTGTTTATTTACTTATTAAGAAGTTATCAAGGCATAGTACGAATATTATATTCCTTGCATATTAGTAGTTTAACTATAGGGATGACAACCTTTTCGGGATATGCTATGAACCGCAATGAATATTTCTTTTAAGTTTTATCCGGCAACATCCTTGATATTCTTTCTAGATGCATTACTAGTTAGTGACATTAGAAATACCAGATCAAATACCATGAAAAGTGACCTGTTGGAAGCCCAACATGACCTAATTTAGAGGATCAAAAGTATAATTCTTACAAGTTATCACGTGGGGCAGCTAAGGAGCCCAAAGATGCCATTTTGGCCTCCATTCGAGAAAATTTACATCACGATTCCTAAGCGTTGACATTTTTTGAGTTCGTAACTCCAATCGTAGTGATTCTGGACTCCGTGTTGGAAGCTAGTAGAAAGCTATTTTGAAATCCATAAGTCCATTTCGATAGGCATCGTGGAGGCTCGCAAAATTGACGGTTTTCAAAGAGGTCATTTTGGCCTCCGTTCGAGCGGATTTCTCACAACATTTATGGAGATTGGCGGCTTTTGACCAAGATAGATCCAATCGCCACGAAAAGTGACTGTTGGAAGCCCAACAGGATGTAATTTTGACGTTATCGAAAAGTAAAATTCTTACGGGTATCAAAATTGCGGTGAAGAGATAAAAGATGCCATTTTGGCCTCTCGTTCGGCGAATTTACGGCGATTGGCAGATTTTTTGACCAAGATAGATCCGGTCGCCATGAAAAGTGACCTGTTGGAAGCCCAATAGGATGTAATTTAACGTATCAAGAAGTAAAATTCTTACAGGTATCACATGGGCAAATGAAGAGACAAAAGATGCCATTTTGGCCTCCATTCGTGCGATTTCTGCCAACATTTACGGCGATTGGCAGATTTTTGACCAAGATAGATCCAATCACCACTAAAAGTGACTGTTGGAAGCCCAATAGGATGTAATTCAACGTATCAAAAAAGTAAAATTCTTACAGGGTATCACGTGGGCAAATTGAAGAGACAAAGATGCCATTTTGGCCTCCGTTCGTGCAGATTTACATCAACATTTCTAGCGATTGGCAGATTTTTGACCAAGATAGATCCGATCGCCTTGAAAAGTGACTGTTGGAAGCCCAACGGGATGTAATTCAACGCATCAAAAAGTAAAATTCTTCTGGCGGTATCACGTGGGCAGGCAAGAGACAAAAGATGCCATTTTGGCCTCCCTTCGACGATTTCTATCAACATTTACGAGATTGGCGGATTTTTGACCAAGATAGATCCAAATCGCCATGAAAAGTGACTGTTGGAAGCCCAACATGACCTAATTTAGAGGATCGAAAAGTATAATTCTTACAAATTATCATGTGGGGCAGCTAAGGAGCCCAAAGATGCCATTTTGGCCTCCATTCGAGGAAATTTACGTCACGATTCCTAGCGGTGACATTTTTGAGTTCCGTAACTCAATCGTAGTGATTCTGGACTCGTGCGGCTAGTAGAAAGCTATTTTGAAATCCATAAGTCCATTTCTGATAGGCATCGCGAGAAGGCTCGCAAAATTGACGGTTTTCAAAAGAGGTCATTCGCCTCCGTTCGCGGCGATTTTCCAACATTTATGGAGATTGGTAGACTTTTAACCAAGATAGATCCGAATCGCCATGAAAAGTGACTGTTGGAAGCCCAACAGATGTAATTTAACATTATCGAAAAGTAAAATTCTTACAGTATCACGTGGGCAAATGAAGAGATAAAAGATGCCATTTTGGCCTCGTTCGGGCAGATTTACGGCGATTGGCAGATTTTTGACCAAGATAGATCCAAATCGCCACGAAAAGTGACCTGTTGGAGGCCCAATAGGATGTAATTTAACGTATCGAGAAGTAAAATTCTTCAGGTATCACATGGGCAGCCAAGAGACAAAAGATACCATTTTGGCCTCCATTCGTGCGCATTTACGTCAACATTTACGCGATTGGCAGATTTTTGACCAAGATAGATCCAAATACCACTAAAAGAGACCTGTTGGAAGCCCAACAGGATGTAATTCAACTTATGAAAAAGTAAAATTCTTACAGGTATCACGTGGGCAGTGAAGAAACAAAAGATGCCATTTTGGCCTCCTCGTTCGTGCAGATTTACCAACATTTCTCGCGATTGGCGGATTTTTGACCAAGATAGATCCGGTCCGCCATGAAAAGTGACCTCGTTGGAAGCCCAACAGATGTAATTCAACGCATCAAAAGTAAAATTTTTACAGTATCACGTGGGCAGTGAAGAGACAAAAGATGTCATTTTGGCCTCCCTTCGAGCGTATTTCTATCAACATTTCGAGATTGGCGGATTTTTGACCAAGATAGATCCAAATGCCATGAAAAGTGACCCGTTGGAAGCCCAACATGACCTAATTTAGAGGATCGAAAAGTATAATTCTTACAGCTTATCACGTGGGGCAGCTAAGGAGCCCAAAGATGCCATTTTGGCCTCCATTCAGGGAAATTTACGTCACGATTCCTAGCGGTGACATTTTTGAGTTCCAGAACTCCAATCGTAGTGATTCTGGACTCCGTGCGAAGCTAGTAGAAAGCTATTTTTTGAAATCCATAAGTCCATGTTCGATAGGCATTGCGAAGGCTCGCAAAAATTGACGGTTTTCAAAAAGAGGTCATTCTCGCTCCGTTCGGCGCGATTTAAATCAACATTTATGGAGATTGGCAGATTTTTGACCAAGATAGATCCGATCGCCATGAAAAGTGACCTGTTGGAAGCCCAACAGATGTAATTTAACATTATCGAAAAGTAAAATTCTTACAGTATCACGTGGGCGGTGAAGAGACAAAAGATGCCATTTTGGCCTCTCGTCGGCGATTTCCGGCGTTGGCGATTTTTGACCAAGATAGATCCAAATACCATGAAAAGTGACCTGTTGGAAGCCCAATAGGATGTAATTTAACGTATCAAAAGTAAAATTCTTACAGTATCACATGGGCAAATGAAGAGACAAAAGATGCCATTTTGGCCTCCATTCCCCGATTTCTGTCAACATTTCTAGGCGATTGGTAGATTTTTGACCAAGATAGATCCAGTCACCACTAAAAGTGACTGTTGGAAGCCCAACAGATGTAATTCAACTTATCAAAAAGTAAAATTCTTACGGTATCACGTGGGCGTGAAGAGACAAAAGATGCCATTTTGGCCTCCATTCGTGCGATTTCGTCAACATTTCTAGCGATTGGCGGATTTTTTGACCAAGATAGATCCGGCCGCCACCAAAAGTGACTGTTGGAAGCCCAATAGGATGTAATTCAATGCATCAAAAAAGTAAAATTCTTACTGGTATCACGTGGGCAGCACGATGAAGAGACAAAAGATGCCATTTTGGCCTCCCTTCGATCGATTTCTATCAACATTTTTAGAGATTGGCGGATTTTTGACCAAGATAGATCCAATCGCCATGAAAAGTGACCTGTTGGAAGCCCAACATGACCTAATTTAGAGGATCAAAAAGTATAATTCT
This sequence comes from Hyparrhenia diplandra, assembly GCA_015847255.1. Lineage (NCBI taxonomy): Eukaryota > Viridiplantae > Streptophyta > Magnoliopsida > Poales > Poaceae > Hyparrhenia > Hyparrhenia diplandra. The sequence continues at coordinate 85,010 of JADLZK010000212.1, read as the reverse complement.
TACAGTTATCACGTGGGGCCATTAAGGAGCCCAAAGATGCCATTTTGGCCTCCATTCAGAAAATTTCGTCACGATTCCTAGCGTTGACATTTTTGAGTTCCGTGGGCGGTGACTCAATCGTAGTGATTCCGACTCCAACGCGGAGATTGGCTAGTAGAAAGCTATTTTTGAAATCCATAAGTCCATGTCTTCATAGGCATCGCGAAGGCTCGCAAAATTGACGGTTTTCAAAAGAGGTCATTTTGGCCTCCGTTAGGGCGATTTCCAACATTTATGGAGATTGGCGATTTTTGACCAAGATAGATCCGATCGCCATGAAAAGTGACCTGTTGGAAGCCCAACAGGATGTAATTTAACATTATCGAAAAGTAAAATTCTTACAGTATCACGTGGGCGGTGAAGAGATAAAAGATGCCATTTTGGCCTCGTTCGCGCATTTTCAAGCGATTGGCGGATTTTTGACCAAGATAGATCCAATCGCCACGAAAAAGTGACATGTTGGAGGCCCAATAGGATGTAATTTAACATATTGAGAAGTAAAATTCTTACAGGTATCACATGGGCAAACTGAAGAGACAAAAGATGCCATTTTGGCCTCCATTCGCAGATTTCTGTCAACATTTCTCGCGATTGGCAGATTTTTGACCAAGATAGATCCAAATCACCACTAAAAAGAGACCCGTTGGAAGCCCAACAGGATGTAATTCAACTTATGAAAAAGTTAAATTCTTACGTGTATCACGTGGGCAAACAAGAAACAAAAGATGCCATTTTGGCCTCCGTTCGGCAGATTTACGTCAACATTTACGGCGATTGGCAGATTTTTTGACCAAGATAGATCCAAATAAGCCATGAAAAAGTGACCTGTTGGAAGCCCAACAGATGTAATTCAACGCATCAAAAAGTAAAATTCTTACGGTATCACGTGGGCAAATGAAGAGACAAAAGATGCCATTTTGGCCTCCCTTCGAGCGATTTCTATCAACATTTACGGAGATTGGCGGATTTTTGACCAAGATAGATCCAATCGCCATGAAAAGTGACCTGTTGGAAGCCCAACATGACCTAATTTAGAGGATCGAAAAGTATAATTCTTACAGTTATCACGTGGGGCGACTAAGGAGCCCAAAGATGCCATTTTGGCCTCCATTCAGGGAAATTTCTCGTCACGATTCCTAGCGGTGACATTTTTGAGTTCCGTAACTCCAATCGTAGTGATTCCGGACTCCGTGCAAAGCTAGTAGAAAGCTATTTTGAAATCCATAAGTCCATGTTCGATAGGCATTGCGAAGGCTCGCAAAATTGACGGTTTTCAAAAAGAGGTCATTCTGCCCTCGTTCGAGCGATTTACCAACATTTATGGAGATTGGCGATTTTTGACCAAGATAGATCCAAATCGCCATGAAAAGTGACCTGTTGGAAGCCCAACAGATGTAATTTAACATTATCGAAAAGTAAAAATTCTTACGGTATCACGTGGGCAAACAAGAGATAAAAAGATGCCATTTTGGCCTCTCGTTCGCGCATTTTCGCGATTGGCAGATTTTTGACCAAGATAGATCCAAATACCATGAAAAGTGACCTGTTGGAAGCCCAATAGGATGTAATTTAACATATCGAAAAGTAAAATTCTTACAGTATCACATGGACAAATAAGAGACAAAAGATGCCATTTTGGCCTCCATTCCCAAGATTTACAACATTTCTGCGATTGGTAGATTTTGACCAAGATAGATCCAGTCGCCACTAAAAGTGACCTGTTGGAAGCCCAACAGGATGTAATTCAACTTATCAAAAAGTAAAATTCTTACAGGTATCACGTGCAAAATTGAAGAGACAAAAGATGCCATTTTGGCCTCCGTTCGTGCGTGATTTACGTCAACATTTCTCCGGGCGATTGGCAGATTTTTGACCAAGATAGATCCAGTCGCCACAAAAGTGACCTGTTGGAAGCCCAATAGGATGTAATTCAATGCATCAAAAAAGTAAAAATTCTTACAGGGTATCACGTGGGCGGTGAAGAGACAAAAGATGCCATTTTGGCCTCCCTTCGAAAGCGATTTCTATCAACATTTCTAGAGATTGGCGGATTTTTGACCAAGATAGATCCAAATCGCCATGAAAAGTGACCTGTTGGAAGCCCAACATGACCTAATTTAGAGGATCGAAAAGTATAATTCTTACAGTTATCACGTGGGGCAGCTAAGGAGCCCAAAGATGCCATTTTGGCCTCCATTCAAAGGGAAATTTCATCACGATTCCTAGCGTTGACATTTTTGAGTTTCGTAACTCCAATCGTAGTGATTCTCGACTCCGTCGCGAAGCTAGTAGAAAGCTATTTTTGAAATCCATAAGTCCATGTCGATAGGCATCGCGAAGGCTCGCAAAATTGACAGTTTTCAAAAGAGGTCATTCTCGCCTCCGTTCGGCGCGATTTGTCAACATTTATGGAGATTGGCGATTTTTGACCAAGATAGATCCGGTCCGCCACGAAAAGTGACCCATTGGAAGCCCAACAGGGATGTAATTTAACGTTATCGAAAAGTAAAATTCTTACGGTATCACGTGGGCAAATGAAGAGATAAAAGATGCCATTTTGGCCTCTGCTCGCGCGATTTCGCGATTGGCGATTTTTGACCAAGATAGATCCGATCGCCATGAAAAGTGACTGTTGGAAACCCAATAGGATGTAATTTAACGTATCATGAAGTAAAATTCTTACGTATCACATGGGCAAAATTTGAAGAGACAAAAGATGCCATTTTGGCCTCCATTCGGTGCAGATTTCAAACATTTCCGCGATTGGCAGATTTTTGACCAAGATAGATCCAAATCACCACTAAAAGTGACCCATTGGAAGCCCAATAGGATGTAATTCAACGTATCAAAAGTAAAATTCTTACGGTATCACGTGGGCAGCTGAAGAGACAAAAGATGCCATTTTGGCCTCCGTTCGTGCAGATTTACGTCAAACATTTCTCGGCGATTGGCAGATTTTTGACCAAGATAGATCCATCGCCATGAAAAGTGACCTTGTTGGAAGCCCAACAGGATGTAATTCAACGCATCAAAAAGTAAAATTCTTACAGTATCACGTGGGCGGTGAAGAGACAAAAGATGCCATTTTGGCCTCCCCTTCGAAAGCGATTTCTATCAACATTTCTCGAGATTGGCGGATTTTTGACCAAGATAGATCCGATCGCCATGAAAAGTGACCTGTTGGAAGCCCAACATGACCTAATTTAGAGGATCGAAAAGTATAATTCTTACGGTTATCATGTGGGGCGGCTAAGGAGCCCAAAGATGCCATTTTGGCCTCCATTCAGTGGAAATTTACGTCACGATTCCTAGCGGTGACATTTTTTGAGTTCCGTAACTCCAATCGTAGTGATTCCGGACTCCGTGTGAAGCTAGTAGAAAGCTATTTTTGAAATCCATAAGTCCATTTCTCGATAGGCATCGCGAAGGCTCGCAAAATTGACGGTTTTCAAAAGAGGTCATTCGGCCTCCGTTCGGGCGGATTTACATCAACATTTATGGAGATTGGTAGACTTTTAACCAAGATAGATCCAAATACCACGAAAAGTGACCTGTTGGAAGCCCAACAGGATGTAATTTAACATTATCGAAAAAGTAAAATCTCTTACAGGTATCACGTGGGCAAATGAAGAGATAAAAGATGCCATTTTGGCCTCTGCTCGGGCATTTACTTAGCGTTGGCGGATTTTTGACCAAGATAGATCCGATCGCCACGAAAAGTGACCTGTTGGAGGCCCAATAGGATGTAATTTAACGTGTCGAGAAGTAAAATTCTTACGGGTATCACATGGGCAAATGAAGAGACAAAAGATGCCATTTTGGCCTCCATTCGTGCGATTTATTGTCAACATTTACGCGATTGGCGGATTTTTTGACCAAGATAGATCCAAATCACCACTAAAAAGAGACCTGTTGGAAGCCCAACAGGATGTAATTCAACTTATCAAAAGTAAAATTCTTACGGTATCACGTGGGCAAATGAAGAGACAAAAGATGCCATTTTGGCCTCCGTTGCAGGCAGATTTTAAAACATTTCAAGCGATTGGCAGATTTTTGACCAAGATAGATCCGAATCGCCATGAAAAGTGACCTGTTGGAAGCCCAACAGGATGTAATTCAACGCATGAAAAAGTAAAAATTCTACGTGGGCAAATGAAGAGACAAAAGATGCCATTTTGGCCTCCTTTGAAAGCAGATTTCTATCAACATTTACGGTGATTGGCGGATTTTTGACCAAGATAGATCCGATCGCCATGAAAAGTGACCTATTGGAAGCCCAACATGACCTAATTTAGAGGGTCGAAAAGTATAATTCTTACGCTATCACGTGGGGCTGCTAAGGAGCCCAAAGATGCCATTTTGGCCTCCATTCAGAGGAAATTTACATCCACGATTCCTAGCGTTGACATTTTTGAGTTCCGTAACTCCAATCGTAGTGATTACGGACTCCGTGCGAAGCTAGTAGAAAGCTATTTTTGAAATCCATAAGTCCATGTCGCCATGATAGGCATCATGTGGGGCAGGCTCGCAAAATTGACGGTTTTCAAAAAGAGGTCATTACGGCCTCCGTTCGAGGCGCCATTTACCTCAACATTTATGGAGATTGGTAGATTTTTGACCAAGATAGATCCGTCGCCACGAAAAGTGACCTGTTGGAAGCCCAATAGGATGTAATTTAACGTATCAAAAAAGTAAAATTCTTACAGGTATCACATGGGCAAATGAGGAGACAAAAAGATGCCATTTTGGCCTCCATTCGTGCGCATTTTCACAACATTTATGGTGATTGGCGATTTTTGACCAAGATAGATCCAGTCACCACTAAAAGTGACCTGTTGGAAGCCCAATAGGATGTAATTCAACATATTAAAAGTAAAATTCTTACGTATCACGTGGGCGGTGAAGAGACAAAAGATGCCATTTTGGCCTCCGTGCGGCATTTCCATCAACATTTACGGCGATTGGCAGATTTTTGACCAAGATAGATCCGGTCGCCAAAAAGTGACCTGTTGGAAGCCCAATAGGATGTAATTCAACGATCGAAAAGTAAAATTCTACGTGGGCACATGGGCGAAGAAGAGACAAAAGATGCCATTTTGGCCTCCATTCAACGGATTTTCACCAACATTTCCGGGCGATTGGCAGATTTTTGACCAAGATAGATCCGGTCACCACTAAAAGTGACCTGTTGGAAGCCCAATAGGATGTAATTCAACGTATCAAAAAGTAAAATTCTTACAGGTATCACGTGGGCGGTGAAGAGACAAAAGATGCCATTTTGGCCTCCGTTCGTGCAGATTTAAGCAACATTTACGGCGATTGGCAGATTTTTGACCAAGATAGATCCAATCGCCATGAAAAGTGACTGTTGGAAGCCCAACAGGATGTAATTCAATGCATCAAAAAGTAAAATTCTTACAGTATCACGTGGGCAAATTGAAGAGACAAAAGATGCCATTTTGGCCTCCCTTCGAGCGATTTCTATCAACATTTCGAGAGATTGGCGGATTTTTGACCAAGATAGATCCAGTTGCCATGAAAAGTGACCTGTTGGAAGCCCAACATGACCTAATTTAGAGGATCGAAAAGTATAATTCTTACAGGTTATCATGTGGGGCGGCTAAGGAGCCCAAAGATGCCATTTTGGCCTCCATTCGAGGAAATTTACGTCCCGATTCCTAGCGGTGACATTTTTGAGTTCCAGAACTCAATCGTAGTGATTCTAGACTCCGTGCGAAGCTAGTAGAAAGCTATTTTTGAAATCCATAAGTCCATTTCTGATAGGCATCGCGAAGGCTCGCAAAATTGACGGTTTTTCAAAGAGGTCATTCGGCCTCCGTTCGGGCGATTTTCTGTCAACATTTATGGAGATTGGTATACTTTTTGACCAAGATAGATCCAATCGCCACGAAAAGTGACCTGTTGGAAGCCCAACAGGATGTAATTTAACGTTATCAAAAAGTAAAATTCTTACGTGTATCACGTGGGCAAACAAGAGATAAAAGATGCCATTTTGGCCTCTGTTCGGGCGAGATTTACGGCGATTGGCGGATTTTGACCAAGATAGATCCATCGCCATGAAAAGTGACCTGTTGGAAGCCCAATAGGATGTAATTTAACGTATCAAGAAGTAAAATTCTTACAGGTATCACATGGGCAAACAAGAGACAAAAGATGCCATTTTGGCCTCCATTCGTGCGATTTACATCAACATTTCTGGCGATTGGCAGATTTTTGACCAAGATAGATCCAGTCACCACTAAAAGTGACCTGTTGGAAGCCCAATAGGATGTAATTCAACGTATCAAAAAGTAAAATTCTTACAGGTATCACGTGGGCAGCTGAAGAGACAAAAGATGCCATTTTGGCCTCCGTTCGTGCAGATTTCCAACATTTCTGCGATTGGCAGATTTTTGACCAAGATAGATCCAATCGCCACAAAAAGTGACCCGTTGGAAGCCCAATAGGATGTAATTCAATGCATCAAAAAGTAAAATTCTTACAGGGTATCACGTGGGCAGGCTGAGAGACAAAAGATGCCATTTTGGCCTCCCTTCGAGCAGATTTCTATCAACATTTCTAGAGATTGGCGGATTTTTGACCAAGATAGATCCGAGTCGCCATGAAAAGTGACCGTTGGAAGCCCAACATGACCTAATTTAGAGGATCGAAAAGTATAATTCTTACAGCTTATCACGTGGGGGCAGCTAAGGAGCCCAAAGATGCCATTTGGCCTCCATTCAGGGAAATTTCTCGTCCACGATTCCTAGCGTTGACATTTTTTGAGTTCCGTAACTCCAATCGTAGTGATTACGGACTCCGTGCGAGAAGCTAGTAGAAAGCTATTTTTGAAATCCATAAGTCCATGTTCGATAGGCATCGCGAAGGCTCGCAAAAAATTGACGGTTTTCAAAAGAGGTCATTCGGCCTCCGTTCGAGGGCGCATTTCTGTCAACATTTATGGAGATTGGCGATTTTTGACCAAGATAGATCCGATCGCCATGAAAAGTGACCTGTTGGAAGCCCAACGAAGCCCAATTTAACATGTAAAATTTAACATTATCACGAAAAGAGATAAAATTCTTTGGCCTGTATCACGGGCAGGCGATTGGCGGATTTTTGACCAAGATAGAAGAGATAAAAGATGCCATTTTGAGCCTCCATTAATTTAACGTAATAAAATTCTTAACATGGGCATTTGAAGAGACAAAAGATGCCATTTTGGCCTCCATTCGTTTTTGACCATTTCTGATAGATTTTGACCAAGATAGATCCACCCACTAAAAGAGACCTGTTGGAAGCCCAATAGGATGTAATTCAACTTATCAAAAAGTAAAATTCTTACTGGTATCACGTGGGGCGCTGAAGAGACAAAAGATGCCATTTTGGCCTCCGTTTCGTGCGATTTCTGTCAACATTTCTGGCGATTGGCGGATTTTTGACCAAGATAGATCCGTCCGCCATGAAAAGTGACCTGTTGGAAGCCCAACAGGATGTAATTCAACGCATCAAAAAAGTAAAATTCTTACAGTATCACGTGGGCAAAGAGACAAAAAGATGCCATTTTGGCCTCCCTTCGAAAGCGATTTCTATCAACATTTCGGAGATTGGCGGATTTTTGACCAAGATAGATCCAGTCGCCATGAAAAGTGACCTTGGAAGCCCAACATGACCTAATTTAGAGGATCAAAAGTATAATTCTTACAGTTATCACGTGGGGCGGCTAAGGAGCCCAAAGATGCCATTTTGGCCTCCATTCAGGGAAATTTACGTCAAGATTCCTAGCGGTGACATTTTTTGAGTTCCGTAACTCCAATCGTAGTGATTCTGGACTCCGTGCAAAGCTAGTAGAAAGCTATTTTTGAAATCCATAAGTCCATGTCTGATAGGCATCGCGAAGGCTCGCAAAATTGACGGTTTTCAAAAGAGGTCATTCTGGCCTCCGTTCGAGCAGATTTCTGTCAACATTTATGGAGATTGGCAGATTTTTGACCAAGATAGATCCAATCGCGCCATGAAAAGTGACCTGTTGGAAGCCCAACAGGATGTAATTTAACATTATCGAAAAGTAAAATTCTTACAAGTATCACGTGGGCAACAAGAGACAAAAGATGCCATTTTGGCCTCCGATGTTCGAAAGCGATTTCGATTGGCGATTTTTGACCAAGATAGATCCAGTCACCATGAAAAGTGACCTGTTGGAAGCCCAATAGGATGTAATTTAACGTATCGAAAAGTAAAATTCTTACAGGTATCACATGGACAGCTGAAGAGACAAAAGATGCCATTTTGGCCTCCATTCCTGCAGATTTAACAACATTTCTCAGCGATTGGTAGATTTTTGACCAAGATAGATCCAGTCACCACTAAAAGTGACCTGTTGGAAGCCCAACAGGATGTAATTCAACTTATCAAAAAGTAAAATTCTTACAGGTATCACGTGGGCAGTGAAGAGACAAAAGATGCCATTTTGGCCTCCGTTTCGTGCGGATTTCTATCAACATTTCGGCGACAAGATAGATTTTTTTGACCAAGATAGATCCAAAAAGCCACAAAAGTGACCTGTTGGAAGCCCAATAGGATGTAATTCAATGCATCAAAAGTAAAATTCTTACGGGTATCACGTGGGTAGCTGAAGAGACAAAAGATGCCATTTTGGCCTCCCTTCGAGCAGATTTCTATCAACATTTCTAGAGATTGGCGGATTTTTGACCAAGATAGATCCAGTCGCCATGAAAAGTGACCTGTTGGAAGCCCAACATGACCTAATTTAGAGGATCGAAAAGTATAATTCTTACGGTTATCACGTGGGGCGCTAAGGAGCCCAAAGATGCCATTTTGGCCTCCATTCAGGAAAAATTTAAATCACGATTCCTAGCGGTGACATTTTTTGAGTTCCGTAACTCCAATCGTAGTGATTCGACTCCGTGCGAAGCTAGTAGAAAGCTATTTTTGAAATCCATAAGTCCATGTCGATATAGGCATCGCAAAGGCTCGCAAAATTGACGGTTTTTCAAAAGAGGTCATTCCCCCTCCGTTCGAGCGGATTTACGTCAACATTTATGGAGATTGGCAGATTTTTGACCAAGATAGATCCAAATCGCCCACGAAAAGTGACCTGTTGGAAGCCCAACAGGATGTAATTTAACGTTATCGAAAAGTAAAATTCTTACAGGTATCACGTGGGCGGCTGAAGAGATAAAAGATGCCATTTTGGCCTCTTCTCGGGCGAGATTTCTGGCGATTGGCGGATTTTTGACCAAGATAGATCCGGTCGCCATGAAAAGTGACCTGTTGGAAACCCAATAGGATGTAATTTAACGTATCAAGAAGTAAAATTCTTACAGGTATCACATGGGCAGCTGAAGAGACAAAAGATGCCATTTTGGCCTCCATTCGTGCGATTTCTCATCAACATTTACGATTGGATTGGATTTTTGACCAAGATAGATCCAATCACCACTAAAAGTGACCTGTTGGAAGCCCAATAGGATGTAATTCAACGTTATCAAAAAGTAAAATTCTTACGGGTATCACGTGGGCAAACAAGAGACAAAAGATGCCATTTTGGCCTCCATTCGTGCGATTTCTCATCAACATTTCTGGCGATTGGCAGATTTTTGACCAAGATAGATCCGGTCGCCATGAAAAGTGACCCGTTGGAAGCCCAACAGATGTAATTCAACGCATCAAAAAGTAAAATTCTTACAGGTATCACGTGGGCAGCTGAAGAGACAAAAGATGCCATTTTGGCCTCCCTTCGAAAGCGATTTCTATCAACATTTACGGAGATTGGCGGATTTTTGACCAAGATAGATCCGGTCGCCATGAAAAGTGACTGTTGGAAGCCCAACATGACCTAATTTAGAGGATCGAAAAGTATAATTCTTACAGTTATCATGTGGGCAGCTAAGGAGCCCAAAGATGCCATTTTGGCCTCCATTCAGTGGAAATTTCTGTCACGATTCCTAGCGGTGACATTTTTGAGTTCCGTAACTCCAATCGTAGTGATTACGGACTCCGTGTGAAGCTAGTAGAAAGCTATTTTGAAATCCATAAGTCCATTTCTAATAGGCATCGCGAAGGCTCGCAAAATTGATGGTTTTTAAAAGAGGTCATTCTGGCCTCCGTTCGGGCAGATTTACATCAACATTTATGGAGATTGGTAGACTTTTAACCAAGATAGATCCAGTCGCCACGAAAAGTGACCTGTTGGAAGCCCAACAGGATGTAATTTAACATTATCGAAAAGTAAAATTCTTACAGGTATCACGTGGGCAGCTGAAGAGATAAAAGATGCCATTTTGGCCTCTGTTCGGGCAGATTTCTGGCGATTGGCAGATTTTTGACCAAGATAGATCCGGTCGCCACGAAAAGTGACCTATTGGAGGCCCAATAGGATGTAATTTAACGTATCGAGAAGTAAAATTCTTCGGTGACGGTATCACATGGGCAACTGAAGAGACAAAAGATGCCATTTTGGCCTCCATTCGTGCGGTTTTCAAATCAACATTTCTGGCGATTGGCAGATTTTTTGGCAGATTTTTGACCAAGATAGATCCAGTCACCACTAAAAGAGACCTGTTGGAAGCCCAACAGGATGTAATTCAACTTATCAAAAAGTAAAATTCTTCACGGTATCACGTGGGCAAATGAAGAGACAAAAGATGCCATTTTGGCCTCCTCGCGTGCAGATTTCTGTCAACATTTAAGCGATTGGCAGATTTTTGACCAAGATAGATCCGGGGCGCCATGAAAAGTGACCTGTTGGAAGCCCAACAGGATGTAATTCAACGCATGAAAAAGTAAAATTCTACGTGGGCAGTGAAGAGACAAAAGATGCCATTTTGGCCTCCCTTCGAGCAGATTTCTATCAACATTTACGGAGATTGGCGGATTTTTGACCAAGATAGATCCGGTCGCCATGAAAAGTGACCTGTTGGAAGCCCAACATGACCTAATTTAGAGGATCGAAAAGTATAATTCTTACGTTATCACGTGGGGCGACTAAGGAGCCCAAAGATGCCATTTGGCCTCCATTCAGGGAAATTTCTATCACGATTCCTAAGCGGTGACATTTTTGAGTTCCGTAACTCAATCGTAGTGATTACGGACTCCGTGCGAAAGCTAGTAGAAAGCTATTTTTGAAATCCATAAGTCCATGTCCGATAGGCATCGTGAAGGCTCGCAAAATTGACGGTTTTCAAAAGAGGTCATTCCGCCTCCGTTCGGGCAGCTAAGAACATTTATGGAGATTGGTAGATTTTTGACCAAGATAGATCCAGTCGCCACGAAAAGTGACTTTGGAAGCCCAACAGGATGTAATTTAACGTTATCGAAAAGTAAAATTCTTACGATCACGTGGGCAGTCAAGAGATAAAGATGCCATTTTGGCCTCCGTGCGAAGATTAGTGATTGGCAGATTTTTGACCAAGATAGATCCGTCGCCATGAAAAGTGACTGTTGGAAGCCCAATAGGATGTAATTTAACGTTATCAAGAAGTAAAATTCTTACGGTATCACATGGGCAAAAGAAGAGACAAAAAGATGCCATTTTGGCCTCCATTTCGTGCGATTTCTATCAACATTTCTGGCGATTGGCAGATTTTTGACCAAGATAGATCCAGTCACCACTAAAAGTGACCTGTTGGAAGCCCAATAGGATGTAATTCAACGTATCAAAAAGTAAAATTCTTACGGTATCACGTGGGCGGAAAGAGACAAAAGATGCCATTTTGGCCTCCGTTCGTGCAGATTTCTATCAACATTTCGGCGATTGGCGGATTTTTGACCAAGATAGATCCAGTCGCCACTAAAAGTGACCTGTTGGAAGCCCAACAGGATGTAATTCAACGCATCAAAAGTAAAATTCTTACGGTATCACGTGGGCGTGAAGAGACAAAAGATGCCATTTTGGCCTCCATTCGTGCAGATTTCTATCAACATTTCTGGCGATTTTTTTTTTTTTTGACCAAGATAGATCCAAATACCACTAAAAGTGACCTGTTGGAAGCCCAATAGGATGTAATTCAACGTATCAAAAAGTAAAATTCTTACAGGTATCACGTGGGCAAAAGAGACAAAAGATGCCATTTTGGCCTCCATTCGTGCAGATTTTTGTCAACATTTACGGCGATTGGCAGATTTTTGACCAAGATAGATCCGATCGCCATGAAAAGTGACCTGTTGGAAGCCCAACAGATGTAATTCAATGCATCAAAAAGTAAAATTCTTACAAATCATTGGGCGGTTTTTCAAAAGATGCCATTTTGGCCTCCCTTCGAGCGATTTCTATCAACATTTATGGAGATTGGCGGATTTTTGACCAAGATAGATCCAGTCGCCATGAAAAGTGACCTGTTGGAAGCCCAACATGACCTAATTTAGAGGATCGAAAAGTATAATTCTTACAGTTATCATGTGGGGCACCTAAGGAGCCCAAAGATGCCATTTTGGCCTCCATTCGGGGAAATTTCTACGTCATTTGCGATTCCTAGCGGTGACATTTTTTGAGTTCCGCCTCAATCGTAGTGATTCTTGGACTCCAATAGGATGTAGTAGAAAGCTATTTTTGAAATTCTTAAGTCCATTTCTCAGGCATCGGGAAGGCTCGAAAATTGACAAAAGATGCCATTTTGGCCTCCCTTCGAGGCGATTTCTGTCAACATTTATGGAGATTGGTATACTTTTGACCAAGATAGATCCGGTCGCCACGAAAAGTGACCTGTTGGAAGCCCAACAGGATGTAATTTAACGTTATCAAAAAGTAAAATTCTTACGGGTATCACGTGGGCGGCTAAAGAGATAAAAGATGCCATTTTGGCCTCCATTCGGGCAGATTTACGGTGATTGACATTTTTTGACCAAGATAGATCAATCGCCATGAAAAGTGACTCCACTGGAAGCCCAATAGGATGTAATTTAACGTATCAAGAAGTAAAATTCTTACAGGTATCACATGGGGCTCTCTGAAGAGACAAAAGATGCCATTTTGGCCTCCATTCGTGCGATTTACATCAACATTTATGGAGATTGGCAGATTTTTGACCAAGATAGATCCAAATCACCACTAAAAGAGACCCGTTGGAAGCCCAACAGGATGTAATTCAACTTATCAAAAAGTAAAATTCTTACAGGTATCACGTGGGCGGCTGAAGAGACAAAAGATGCCATTTTGGCCTCCGTTCGTGCTGCATTTTCCTCTAACATTTCTGGCGATTGGCAGATTTTTGACCAAGATAGATCCAGTCGCCACGAAAAGTGACCTGTTGGAAGCCCAACAGGATGTAATTCAACGCATGAAAAAGTAAAATTCTACGTGGGCAGCTGAAGAGACAAAAGATGCCATTTTGGCCTCCATTCGTGCGATTTACAAACATTTCGGCGATTGGCAGATTTTTGACCAAGATAGATCCAGTCACCACTAAAAGTGACCTGTTGAAGCCCAATAGGATGTAATTCAACGTATCAAAAAGTAAAATTCTTACAGGTATCACGTGGGCAGCTAAGAGACAAAAGATGCCATTTTGGCCTCCGTTCGTGCGATTTTTGTCAACATTTAAGCGATTGGCAGATTTTTGACCAAGATAGATCCAGTCGCCATGAAAGTGACCGTTGGAAGCCCAACAGGATGTAATTCAATGCATCAAAAAGTAAAATTCTTACAGGTATCACGTGGGCGGTGAAGAGACAAAAGATGCCATTTTGGCCTCCCTTCGAGCGGATTTCTATCAACATTTACGGAGATTGGCGGATTTTTGACCAAGATAGATCCAGTCGCCATGAAAAGTGACCTGTTGGAAGCCCAACATGACCTAATTTAGAGGATCGAAAAGTATAATTCTTACAGTTATCATGTGGGGCAGCTAAGGAGCCCAAAGATGCCATTTTGGCCTCCATTCAGGGAAATTTCTGTCCCGATTCCTAGCGGTGACATTTTTTGAGTTCCGTAACTCCAATCGTAGTGATTCTGGACTCCGTGCGAAGCTAGTAGAAAGCTATTTTTGAAATCCATAAGTCCATTTCTGATAGGCATCGCGAAGGCTCGCAAAATTGACGGTTTTCAAAAGAGGTCATTCTGGCCTCCGTTCGGGCAGATTTTTGTCAACATTTATGGAGATTGGTAGACTTTTGACCAAGATAGATCCAGTCGCCACGAAAAGTGACCTGTTGGAAGCCCAACAGGATGTAATTTAACGTTATCAAAAAGTAAAATTCTTACAGGTATCACGTGGGCAGCTGAAGAGACAAAAGATGCCATTTTGGCCTCTGTTCGAGGCGATTTCTGGCGATTGGCAGATTTTTGACCAAGATAGATCCAGTCGCCACGAAAAGTGACCTGTTGGAAGCCCAATAGGATGTAATTTAACGTATCAAGAAGTAAAATTCTTACAGGTATCACATGGGCAGTGAAGAAGAGACAAAAGATGCCATTTTGGCCTCCATTCGTGCGATTTACGTCAACATTTCTGGCGATTGGCAGATTTTTGACCAAGATAGATCCAGTCACCACTAAAAGAGACCTGTTGGAAGCCCAACAGGATGTAATTCAACTTATCAAAAAGTAAAATTCTTACAGGTATCACGTGGGCAGCTGAAGAGACAAAAGATGCCATTTTGGCCTCCGTTCGTGCGATTTCTGTCAACATTTACGCGATTGGCAGATTTTTGACCAAGATAGATCCGAATCGCCATGAAAAGTGACCTGTTGGAAGCCCAACAGGATGTAATTCAACGCATCAAAAAGTAAAATTCTTACAGGTATCACGTGGGCAGCTGAAGAGACAAAAGATGCCATTTTGGCCTCCCTTCGAGCAGATTTCTATCAACATTTCTGGAGATTGGCGGATTTTTGACCAAGATAGATCCAGTCGCCATGAAAAGTGACCTGTTGGAAGCCCAACATGACCTAATTTAGAGGATCGAAAAGTATAATTCTTACAGGTTATCATGTGGGGCGGCTAAGGAGCCCAAAGATGCCATTTTGGCCTCCATTCGGGAAATTTACATCACGATTCCTAGCGGTGACATTTTTTGAGTTCCGTAACTCCAATCGTAGTGATTACGGACTCCGTGCGAAGCTAGTAGAAAGCTATTTTTGAAATCCATAAGTCCATTTCTGATAGGCATCGCGAAGGCTCGCAAAATTGATGGTTTCAAAAGAGGTCATTCGGCCTCCGTTCGGGCGGATTTACGTCAACATTTATGGAGATTGGTAGACTTTTGACCAAGATAGATCCGGTCGCCACGAAAAGTGACTGTTGGAAGCCCAACGGGATGTAATTTAACGTTATCGAAAAGTAAAATTCTTACGGTATCACGTGGGCAGGTGAAGAGATAAAAGATGCCATTTTGGCCTCTCGTCGGGCAGATTTCAACTGGCGATTGGCGGATTTTGACCAAGATAGATCCGATCGCCATGAAAAGTGACCTGTTGGAAGCCCAATAGGATGTAATTTAACGTATCAAGAAGTAAAATTCTTACGGGTATCACATGGGCGGCTGAAGAGACAAAAGATGCCATTTTGGCCTCCATTCGTGCGAGATTTCTGTCAACATTTCGGCGATTGGCAGATTTTTGACCAAGATAGATCCAATCCACTAAAAGTGACCTATTGGAAGCCCAATAGGATGTAATTCAACGTATCAAAAAGTAAAATTCTTACAGGTATCACGTGGGCGGTGAAGAGACAAAAGATGCCATTTTGGCCTCCGTTCGTGCAGATTTACTGTCAACATTTCTGGCGATTGGCAGATTTTTGACCAAGATAGATCCGGTCGCCATGAAAAGTGACTGTTGGAAGCCAACGAGGATGTAATTCAATGCATCAAAAAAGTAAAATTCTTACAGGTATCACGTGGGCAGAAGAGACAAAAAGATGCCATTTTGGCCTCCTTCGACGATTTCTATCAACATTTCGGAGATTGGCGGATTTTTGACCAAGATAGATCCGTCGCCATGAAAAGTGACTGTTGGAAGCCCAACATGACCTAATTTAGAGGATCGAAAAGTATAATTCTTACGGTTATCATGTGGGGCGGCTAAGGAGCCCAAAGATGCCATTTTGGCCTCCATTCAGGAAATTTACGTCACGATTCCTAGCGGTGACATTTTTTGAGTTCCGTAACTCCAATCGTAGTGATTACGGACTCCGTGCGAAGCTAGTAGAAAGCTATTTTTGAAATCCATAAGTCCATTTCTGATAGGCATCGCGAAGGCTCGCAAAATTGACGGTTTTCAAAAGAGGTCATTCGGCCTCCGTTCGAGGCGATTTACGTCAACATTTATGGAGATTGGTAGACTTTTGACCAAGATAGATCCGGTCGCCACGAAAAGTGACTGTTGGAAGCCCAACGAGGGATGTAATTTAACGTTATCGAAAAGTAAAATTCTTACAGGTATCACGTGGGCAGGTGAAGAGATAAAAGATGCCATTTTGGCCTCTGTTCGAGGCAGATTTCTGGCGATTGGCGGATTTTTGACCAAGATAGATCCGGTCGCCACGAAAAGTGACCTGTTGGAGGCCCAATAGGATGTAATTTAACGTCGAGTAAAATTCTTACAGGTATCACATGGGCAGTGAAGAGACAAAAGATGCCATTTTGGCCTCCATTCGTGCGATTTAAATCAACATTTCTGGCGATTGGCAGATTTTTGACCAAGATAGATCCGATCACCACTAAAAGTGACCTGTTGGAAGCCCAAAAGGATGTAATTCAACTTATCAAAAAGTAAAATTCTTACAGGGTATCACGTGGGCGGTGAAGAGACAAAAGATGCCATTTTGGCCTCCGTTCGTGCGATTTTCTGTCAACATTTAAGGCGATTGGCAGATTTTTGACCAAGATAGATCCGATCGCCATGAAAAGTGACTGTTGGAAGCCCAACGAGGATGTAATTCAACGCATGAAAAAGTAAAATTCTTACGTGTATCACGTGCTGAAGAGACAAAAGATGCCATTTTGGCCTCCCTTCCGAGCGATTTCTATCAACATTTTGGAGATTGGCGGATTTTTGACCAAGATAGATCCGTGGCCATGAAAAGTGACTGTTGGAAGCCCAACATGACCTAATTTAGAGGATCGAAAAGTATAATTCTTACGGTTATCACGTGGGGCAGCTAAGGAGCCCAAAGATGCCATTTTGGCCTCCATTCAGGGAAATTTACGTCACGATTCCTAGCGGTGACATTTTTTGAGTTCCAAAACTCAATCGTAGTGATTACGGACTCCGTGCGAAGCTAGAAGAAAGCTATTTTTGAAATCCATAAGTCCATTTCTGATAGGCATCGCGAAGGCTCACAAAATTGACGGTTTTCAAAGAGGTCATTCGGCCTCCGTTCTGGAGATTACATCAACATTTATGGAGATTGGTAGACTTTTGACCAAGATAGATCCGGTCGCCATGAAAAGTGACCTGTTGGAAGCCCAACAGGATGTAATTTAACGTTATCGAAAAGTAAAATTCTTACGGGTATCACGTGGGCGGTAAAGAGATAAAAGATGCCATTTTGGCCTCTGTTCGAGGCGATTTCGGCGATTGGCAGATTTTTTGACCAAGATAGATCCGATCGCCACGAAAAGTGACCTGTTGGAGGCCCAATAGGATGTAATTTAACGTGTCGATTAAAATTCTTACTGTGTATCACATGGGCGGGGTGAAGAGACAAAAGATGCCATTTTGGCCTCCATTCGATGCGATTTACATCAACATTTAAGGCGATTGGGGATTTTGACCAAGATAGATCCGGTCCACTAAAAAAAGAGACCTGTTGGAAGCCCAACAGGATGTAATTCAACTTATCAAAAAGTAAAATTCTTACGGGTATCACGTGGGCCATTTGGCCTCGAAGAGACAAAAGATGCCATTTTGGCCTCCATTCGTGCTGATTTACCAACATTTCTAGCGATTGGCAAAGAGATTTTTGACCAAGATAGATCCAGATCGCCACGAAAAAGTGACTTGTGACTGTTGGAAGCCCAACAGGATGTAATTTGACGTTATCGAAAAGTAAAATTCTACAAAAAATGCCATTTGGGCGGCAAAATGAAGAGATAAAAGATGCCATTTTGGCCTCCGTTAGAAGCTAAATTTCTAAATCCATGAGTCCATCAACATTTAAATTTGGCGATTGGCGGATTTTTGACCAAGATAGATCCGGATCGCCATGAAAAGTGACCTGTTGGAAGATCAATAGGATGTAATTTAACGTTATCAAGAAAAGTAAAATTCTTACGGGTATCACGTGGGGCAGCTAAGAGATAAAAGATGCCATTTTGGCCTCCATTCGTTCATTTACTATTTGTTATTCAACATTTACGGCGATTGACATTTTTTTGACCAAGATAGATCCGGCTATCACCACTAAAAGTGACCCATTGGAAGCCCAATAGGATGTAATTCAACGTATCAAAAAGTAAAATTCTTCACCACTAAAGTATCACGTGGGCAATTCAACTGAAGAGACAAAAGATGCCATTTTGGCCTCCATTCGTCGATTTCTCCCAACATTTAACAAGCGATTGGCAGATTTTTGACCAAGATAGATCCGGTCGCCATGAAAAAGTGACATTTGGAAGCCCACGGGGATGTAATTCAATGCATCAAAAAGTAAAATTCTTACAGGTATCACGTGGGCGGTGAAGAGACAAAAGATGCCATTTTGGCCTCCCTTCGAGCAGATTTCTATCAACATTTACGGAGATTGGCGGATTTTTGACCAAGATAGATCCGGTCGCCATGAAAAGTGACCTGTTGGAAGCCCAACATGACCTAATTTAGAGGATCGAAAAGTATAATTCTTACGGTTATCATGTGGGGCGACTAAGGAGCCCAAAGATGCCATTTTGGCCTCCATTCGAGGGAAATTTACGTCACGATTCTAAGCGGTGACATTTTTGAGTTCCGTAACTCAATCGTAGTGATTACGGACTCCGTGCGAAGCTAGTAGAAAGCTATTTTTGAAATCCATAAGTCCATTTCTTAGGCATCGCGAAGGCTCGCAAAATTGACGGTTTTCAAAGAGGTCATTCGGCCTCCGTTCGGGCGGATTTACATCAACATTTATGGAGATTGGTAGATTTTTGACCAAGATAGATCCGGTCGCCACGAAAAGTGACCTGTTGGAAGCCCAACGGGGATGTAATTTAACGTTATCGAAAAGTAAAATTCTTACGGGTATCACGTGGGCGGTGAAGAGATAAAAGATGCCATTTTGGCCTCTGTTCGAGGCGATTTCTGGCGATTGGCGATTTTTTGACCAAGATAGATCCGATCGCCACGAAAAGTGACCTGTTGGAGGCCCAATAGGATGTAATTTAACGTATCAAAAGTAAAATTCTTACAGGTATCACATGGGCAGCTGAAGAGACAAAAAGATGCCATTTTGGCCTCCATTCGTGCGATTTACGTCAACATTTACGGCGATTGGCAGATTTTTGACCAAGATAGATCCGGTCACCACTAAAAGTGACTGTTGGAAGCCCAAAAGGATGTAATTCAACTTATCAAAAAGTAAAATTCTTACGGTATCACGTGGGCGGTGAAGAGACAAAAGATGCCATTTTGGCCTCCGTTCGTGCAGATTTACGTCAACATTTAAAGCGATTGGCAGATTTTTTGACCAAGATAGATCCGGTCGCCACAAAAAGTGACTGTTGGAAGCCCAACGAGGATGTAATTCAACGCATGAAAAAGTAAAATTCTTACGGGTATCACGTGGGCAAACAAGAGACAAAGATGCCATTTTGGCCTCCCTTCAAGCGATTTCTATCAACATTTACGGAGATTGGCGGATTTTTGACCAAGATAGATCCGGTCGCCATGAAAAGTGACTGTTGGAAGCCCAACATGACCTAATTTAGAGGATCGAAAAGTATAATTCTTACGGTTATCATGTGGGGCAGCTAAGGAGCCCAAAGATGCCATTTGGCCTCCATTCGAGGGAAATTTACATCACGATTCCTAGCGGTGACATTTTTTGAGTTCCGTAACTCCAATCGTAGTGATTACGGACTCCGTGCGAAGCTAGTAGAAAGCTATTTTTGAAATCCATAAGTCCATTTCGATAGGCATCGCGAAGGCTCGCAAAATTGACGGTTTTCAAAAGAGGTCATTACGGCCTCCGTTCGAGGCGGATTTACGTCAACATTTATGGAGATTGGTAGATTTTTGACCAAGATAGATCCGGTCGCCACAAAAAGTGACTGTTGGAAGCCCAACGGGATGTAATTTAACGTTATCGAAAAGTAAAATTCTTACGGGTATCACGTGGGCGGCGAAGAGATAAAAGATGCCATTTTGGCCTCTGTTCGGGCAGATTTAGGCGATTGGCGGATTTTTGACCAAGATAGATCCGATCGCCACGAAAAGTGACCTGTTGGAGGCCCAATAGGATGTAATTTAACGTATCGAGTAAAATTCTTACGGGTATCACATGGGCGGTGAAGAGACAAAAGATGCCATTTTGGCCTCCATTCGTGCAATTTACGTCAACATTTACGCGATTGGCGGATTTTTGACCAAGATAGATCCAGTCACCACTAAAAGTGACACATTGGAAGCCCAACGGGATGTAATTCAACTTATCAAAAAGTAAAATTCTTACAGGTATCACGTGGGCGGTGAAGAGACAAAAGATGCCATTTTGGCCTCCGTTAGTGCGATTTACATCAACATTTCTAGCGATTGGCAGATTTTTGACCAAGATAGATCCGGTCGCCATGAAAAGTGACTGTTGGAAGCCCAACGGGATGTAATTCAACGCATCAAAAGTAAAATTCTTACGGGTATCACGTGGGCGGTGAAGAGACAAAAGATGCCATTTTGGCCTCCCTTCGACGATTTCTATCAACATTTACGGAGATTGGCGGATTTTGACCAAGATAGATCCGGTCGCCATGAAAAGTGACTGTTGGAAGCCCAACATGACCTAATTTAGAGGATCGAAAAGTATAATTCTTACGGTTATCATGTGGGGCGGCTAAGGAGCCCAAAGATGCCATTTTGGCCTCCATTCGAGGAAATTTACATCACGATTCTAGCGGTGACATTTTTTGAGTTCGTAACTCAATCGTAGTGATTACGGACTCCGTCTTGAAGCTAGTAGAAAGCTATTTTTGAAATCCATAAGTCCATTTCGATAGGCATCGCGAAGGCTCGCAAAAATTGACGGTTTTCAAAAGAGGTCATTACGGCCTCCGTTCGAGGCGATTTACTGTCAACATTTATGGAGATTGGTAGATTTTGACCAAGATAGATCCGTCGCCACGAAAAGTGACTGTTGGAAGCCCAACGGGGATGTAATTTAACGTTATCGAAAAGTAAAATTCTTACGGGTATCACGTGGGCGGTGAAGAGATAAAAGATGCCATTTGGCCTCTGTTCGGGCGGATTTACGCGATTGGCAGATTTTTGACCAAGATAGATCCGTCGCCACGAAAAGTGACTGTTGGAGGCCCAATAGGATGTAATTTAACGTATCGAGAAGTAAAATTCTTACGGGTATCACATGGGCGGTGAAGAGACAAAAGATGCCATTTTGGCCTCCATTCGTGCGATTTACGTCAACATTTACGGCGATTGGCGGATTTTGACCAAGATAGATCCGATCACCACTAAAAGTGACTGTTGGAAGCCCAATAGGATGTAATTCAACGTATCAAAAGTAAAATTCTTACGGTATCACGTGGGCGGTGAAGAGACAAAAGATGCCATTTTGGCCTCCCTTCGTGCAGATTTACTGTCAACATTTTGGCGATTGGCAGATTTTTGACCAAGATAGATCCGATCGCCATGAAAAGTGACTGTTGGAAGCCCAACGGGATGTAATTCAACGCATCAAAAATAAAAATTCTTACATATCACGTGGGCGGTGAAGAGACAAAAAGATGCCATTTTGGCCTCCCTTGACGATTTCTATCAACATTTACGGAGATTGGCGGATTTTTGACCAAGATAGATCCGATCGCCATGAAAAGTGACTGTTGGAAGCCCAACATGACCTAATTTAGAGGATCGAAAAGTATAATTCTTACGGTTATCATGTGGGGCAGCTAAGGAGCCCAAAGATGCCATTTTGGCCTCCATTCGGGGAAATTTACGTCACGATTCCTAGCGGTGACATTTTTTTGTTCCGTAACTCAATCGTAGTGATTACGGACTCGTGCGAAGCTAGTAGAAAGCTATTTTTGAAATCCATAAGTCCATTTCTGATAGGCATCGCGAAGGCTCGCAAAATTGACGGTTTTTCAAAGAGGTCATTCGGCCTCCGTTCGGGCGATTTACGTCAACATTTATGGAGATTGGTAGATTTTTGACCAAGATAGATCCGGTCGCCACGAAAAGTGACTGTTGGAAGCCCAACGGGATGTAATTTAACGTTATCGAAAAGTAAAATTCTTACGGGTATCACGTGGGCGGTGAAGAGATAAAAGATGCCATTTTGGCCTCTGTTCGGGCAGATTTACGATTGGCGGATTTTTGACCAAGATAGATCCGATCGCCACGAAAAGTGACCTGTTGGAGGCCCAATAGGATGTAATTTAACGTATCGAGAAGTAAAATTCTTACAGGTATCACATGGGCGGTGAAGAGACAAAAGATGCCATTTTGGCCTCCATTCGTGCGATTTACATCAACATTTACGCGATTGGCGGATTTTTGACCAAGATAGATCCGGTCACCACTAAAAGTGACTGTTGGAAGCCCAACGGGGATGTAATTCAATGTATCAAAAAGTAAAATTCTTACGGTATCACGTGGGCGGTGAAGAGACAAAAGATGCCATTTTGGCCTCGGATTCGTGCGATTTTACTGTCAACATTTACGGCGATTGGCGGATTTTTGACCAAGATAGATCCGATCGCCACAAAAAGTGACTGTTGGAAGCCCAACGAGGATGTAATTCAACGCATCAAAAAGTAAAATTCTTACGGGTATCACGTGGGCGGTGAAGAGACAAAAGATGCCATTTTGGCCTCCCTTCGACGATTTCTATCAACATTTACGGAGATTGGCGGATTTTTGACCAAGATAGATCCGGTCGCCATGAAAAGTGACTGTTGGAAGCCCAACATGACCTAATTTAGAGGATCGAAAAGTATAATTCTTACAGGTTATCATGTGGGGCGACTAAGGAGCCCAAAGATGCCATTTTGGCCTCCATTCGGGGAAATTTACGTCACGATTCTAGCGGTGACATTTTTTGAGTTAAAGTAACTCCAATCGTAGTGATTACGGACTCGTCTGCGAAGCTAGTAGAAAGCTATTTTTTGAAATCCATAAGTCCATTTCGATAGGCATCGCGAAGGCTCGCAAAATTGACGGTTTTCAAAAGAGGTCATTACGGCCTCCGTTCGAGGCGATTTACTGTCAACATTTATGGAGATTGGTAGATTTTTGACCAAGATAGATCCGATCGCCACGAAAAGTGACTGTTGGAAGCCCAACGAGGATGTAATTTAACGTTATCGAAAAGTAAAATTCTTACGGGTATCACGTGGGCGGTGAAGAGATAAAAGATGCCATTTTGGCCTCTGTTCGGGCGAGATTTACGCGATTGGCGATTTTGACCAAGATAGATCCGATCGCCATGAAAAGTGACTGTTGGAGGCCCAATAGGATGTAATTTAACGTATCAAGAAGTAAAATTCTTACAGGTATCACATGGGCGGCGTGAAGAGACAAAAGATGCCATTTTGGCCTCCATTCGTGCGATTTTACTGTCAACATTTACGGCGATTGGCGATTTTTGACCAAGATAGATCCAGTCACCACTAAAAGTGACTGTTGGAAGCCCAACGGGATGTAATTCAATGTATCAAAAAGTAAAATTCTTACAGGTATCACGTGGGCGGCTTGAAGAGACAAAAGATGCCATTTTGGCCTCCATTCGTGCGATTTACGTCAACATTTACGGCGATTGGCGGATTTTTGACCAAGATAGATCCGGTCGCCACAAAAAGTGACTGTTGGAAGCCCAACGGGATGTAATTCAACGCATCAAAAAGTAAAATTCTTACAGGTATCACGTGGGCGGTGAAGAGACAAAAGATGCCATTTTGGCCTCCCCTTCGACGATTTCTATCAACATTTACGGAGATTGGCGGATTTTTGACCAAGATAGATCCGGTCGCCATGAAAAGTGACTGTTGGAAGCCCAACATGACCTAATTTAGAGGATCGAAAAGTATAATTCTTACGGTTATCACGTGGGGCAGCTAAGGAGCCCAAAGATGCCATTTTGGCCTCCATTCGAGGGAAATTTACGTCACGATTCCTAGCGGTGACATTTTTTGAGTTCGTAACTCAATCGTAGTGATTACGGACTCGTGCGAAGCTAGTAGAAAGCTATTTTTGAAATCCATAAGTCCATTTCGATAGGCATCGCGAAGGCTCGCAAAATTGACGGTTTTCAAAGAGGTCATTACGGCCTCCGTTCGAGGCGATTTACGTCAACATTTATGGAGATTGGTAGATTTTGACCAAGATAGATCCGATCGCCACGAAAAGTGACTGTTGGAAGCCCAACGGGGATGTAATTTAACGTTATCGAAAAGTAAAATTCTTACGGGTATCACGTGGGCGGTGAAGAGATAAAAGATGCCATTTTGGCCTCTGTTCGGGCGGATTTCTAGCGATTGGCGGTTTTGACCAAGATAGATCCGATCGCCACGAAAAGTGACTGTTGGAGGCCCAATAGGATGTAATTTAACGTATCGAAAGTAAAATTCTTACGGGTATCACATGGGCGGTGAAGAGACAAAAGATGCCATTTTGGCCTCCATTCGTGCGATTTTTACGTCAACATTTACGGCGATTGGCAGATTTTTGACCAAGATAGATCCGATCACCACTAAAAGTGACCTGTTGGAAGCCCAACGGGATGTAATTCAATGTATCAAAAAGTAAAATTCTTCTGACGGTATCACGTGGGCGGTGAAGAGACAAAAGATGCCATTTTGGCCTCCGTTCGTGCGGATTTACTGTCAACATTTGGCGATTGGCAGATTTTTGACCAAGATAGATCCGGTCGCCACAAAAAGTGACTGTTGGAAGCCCAACGGGATGTAATTCAACGCATCAAAAAGTAAAATTCTTACGGGTATCACGTGGGCGGTGAAGAGACAAAAGATGCCATTTTGGCCTCCCTTGACGATTTCTATCAACATTTACGGAGATTGGCGGATTTTGACCAAGATAGATCCGATCGCCATGAAAAGTGACTGTTGGAAGCCCAACATGACCTAATTTAGAGGATCGAAAAGTATAATTCTTACGGTTATCACGTGGGGCGACTAAGGAGCCCAAAGATGCCATTTTGGCCTCCATTCGGGGAAATTTACATCACGATTCCTAGCGGTGACATTTTTTGAGTTCCGTAACTCAATCGTAGTGATTACGGACTCCGTGCGAAGCTAGTAAAAGCTATTTTTGAAATCCATAAGTCCATGTCGATAGGCATCGCGAAAGGCTCGCAAAATTGACGGTTTTCAAAGAGGTCATTACGGCCTCCGTTCGGGCGATTTACGTCAACATTTATGGAGATTGGTAGATTTTTGACCAAGATAGATCCGGTCGCCACGAAAAGTGACTGTTGGAAGCCCAACGAGGATGTAATTTAACGTTATCGAAAAGTAAAATTCTTACACGGGTATCACGTGGGCGGTGAAGAGATAAAAGATGCCATTTTGGCCTCTGTTCGGGCAGATTTCGGCGATTGGCGATTTTTGACCAAGATAGATCGATCGCCCATGAAAAGTGACTGTTGGAGGCCCAATAGGATGTAATTTAACGTATCGTAAAATTCTTAGGGTATCACATGGGCGGTGAAGAGACAAAAAGATGCCATTTTGGCCTCCATTCGTGCGATTTACATCAACATTTACGGCGATTGGCGGATTTTTGACCAAGATAGATCCGTCACCACTAAAAGTGACCTGTTGGAAGCCCAACGAGGATGTAATTCAATGTATCAAAAAGTAAAATTCTTACGGGTATCACGTGGGCGGTGAAGAGACAAAAGATGCCATTTTGGCCTCCGTTCGTGCGATTTACGTCAACATTTACGCGATTGGCAGATTTTTGACCAAGATAGATCCGATCGCCACAAAAAGTGACTGTTGGAAGCCCAACGGGATGTAATTCAACGCATCAAAAAGTAAAATTCTTACACAGGTATCACGTGGGCGGTGAAGAGACAAAAGATGCCATTTTGGCCTCCCTTCGACGATTTTTCTATCAACATTTACGGAGATTGGCGGATTTTTGACCAAGATAGATCCGATCGCCATGAAAAGTGACTGTTGGAAGCCCAACATGACCTAATTTAGAGGATCGAAAAGTATAATTCTTACGGTTATCACGTGGGGCGACTAAGGAGCCCAAAGATGCCATTTTGGCCTCCATTCGGGGAAATTTAAATCACGATTCTAAGCGGTGACATTTTTTGAGTTCCGTAACTCAATCGTAGTGATTACGGACTCCGTGCGAAGCTAGTAGAAAGCTATTTTTGAAATCCATAAGTCCATTTCGATAGGCATCGCGAAGGCTCGCAAAATTGACGGTTTTCAAAAGAGGTCATTACGGCCTCCGTTCGAGGCGATTTACATCAACATTTATGGAGATTGGTAGATTTTTGACCAAGATAGATCCGATCGCCACGAAAAGTGACTGTTGGAAGCCCAACGAGGATGTAATTTAACGTTATCGAAAAGTAAAATTCTTACAGTATCACGTGGGCGGTGAAGAGATAAAAGATGCCATTTTGGCCTCTGTTCGGGCGGATTTACGGCGATTGGCGGATTTTTTTGACCAAGATAGATCCGATCGCCATGAAAAGTGACCTGTTGGAGGCCCAATAGGATGTAATTTAACGTGTCGAAAGTAAAATTCTTACGGTATCACATGGGCGGTGAAGAGACAAAAGATGCCATTTTGGCCTCCATTCGTGCAGATTTACGTCAACATTTACGGCGATTGGCGGATTTTTGACCAAGATAGATCCGGTCACCACTAAAAGTGACTGTTGGAAGCCCAACGAGGATGTAATTCAATGTATCAAAAAGTAAAATTCTTACGGTATCACGTGGGCGGTGAAGAGACAAAAGATGCCATTTTGGCCTCCGTTCGTGCGATTTACGTCAACATTTACGCGATTGGCAGATTTTTGACCAAGATAGATCCGATCGCCACAAAAAGTGACTGTTGGAAGCCCAACGGGATGTAATTCAACGCATCAAAAAGTAAAATTCTTACGGGTATCACGTGGGCGGTGAAGAGACAAAAGATGCCATTTTGGCCTCCCCTTGACGATTTCTATCAACATTTACGGAGATTGGCGGATTTTTGACCAAGATAGATCCGGTCGCCATGAAAAGTGACTGTTGGAAGCCCAACATGACCTAATTTAGAGGATCGAAAAGTATAATTCTTACAGGTTATCACGTGGGGCAGCTAAGGAGCCCAAAGATGCCATTTTGGCCTCCATTCGGGGAAATTTACGTCACGATTCTAAGCGGTGACATTTTTTGAGTTCCGTAACTCCAATCGTAGTGATTACGGACTCCGTGCGAAGCTAGTAGAAAGCTATTTTTGAAATCCATAAGTCCATGTCGATAGGCATCGCGAAGGCTCGCAAAATTGACGGTTTTCAAAAGAGGTCATTCGGCCTCCGTTCGGGCAGATTTACGTCAACATTTATGGAGATTGGTAGATTTTTGACCAAGATAGATCCGATCGCCACGAAAAGTGACCTGTTGGAAGCCCAACGGGATGTAATTTAACGTTATCGAAAAGTAAAATTCTTACGGTATCACGTGGGCGGTGAAGAGATAAAAGATGCCATTTTGGCCTCTGTTCGGGCAGATTTACGGCGATTGGCGATTTTTGACCAAGATAGATCCGGTCGCCACGAAAAGTGACCTGTTGGAGGCCCAATAGGATGTAATTTAACGTATCGAGTAAAATTCTTACGGGTATCACATGGGCGGTGAAGAGACAAAAGATGCCATTTTGGCCTCCATTCGTGCGATTTACGTCAACATTTACGGCGATTGGCAGATTTTTGACCAAGATAGATCAGTCACCACTAAAAGTGACTGTTGGAAGCCCAACGAGGATGTAATTCAATGTATCAAAAAGTAAAATTCTTACAGGTATCACGTGGGCGGTGAAGAGACAAAAGATGCCATTTTGGCCTCCGTTTCGTGCGATTTACGTCAACATTTACGGCGATTGGCAGATTTTTGACCAAGATAGATCCGGTCGCCACAAAAGTGACTGTTGGAAGCCCAACGGGATGTAATTCAACGCATCAAAAAGTAAAATTCTTACGGGTATCACGTGGGCGGTGAAGAGACAAAAGATGCCATTTTGGCCTCCCTTCGACGATTTCTATCAACATTTACGGAGATTGGCGGATTTTTGACCAAGATAGATCCGATCGCCATGAAAAGTGACTGTTGGAAGCCCAACATGACCTAATTTAGAGGATCGAAAAGTATAATTCTTACAGGTTATCACGTGGGGCGACTAAGGAGCCCAAAGATGCCATTTTGGCCTCCATTCGGGGAAATTTACGTCACGATTCCTAGCGGTGACATTTTTTGAGTTCCGTAACTCAATCGTAGTGATTACGGACTCCGTGCGAAGCTAGTAGAAAGCTATTTTTTGAAATCCATAAGTCCATGTCTGATAGGCATCGCGAAGGCTCGCAAAATTGACGGTTTTCAAAAGAGGTCATTCGGCCTCCGTTCGAGGCGATTTACGTCAACATTTATGGAGATTGGTAGATTTTTGACCAAGATAGATCCGGTCGCCACGAAAAGTGACCTGTTGGAAGCCCAACGGGATGTAATTTAACGTTATCGAAAAGTAAAATTCTTACAGGTATCACGTGGGCGGTGAAGAGATAAAAGATGCCATTTTGGCCTCTGTTCGGGCAGATTTAAGGCGATTGGCGGATTTTTGACCAAGATAGATCCGGTCGCCACGAAAAGTGACCTGTTGGAGGCCCAATAGGATGTAATTTAACGTATCGAAAGTAAAATTCTTACAGGTATCACATGGGCGGTGAAGAGACAAAAGATGCCATTTTGGCCTCCATTCGTGCGATTTACGTCAACATTTACGGCGATTGGCAGATTTTTGACCAAGATAGATCCGATCACCACTAAAAGTGACTGTTGGAAGCCCAACGTGTAATTCAATGTATCAAAAAGTAAAATTCTTACAGGGTATCACGTGGGCGGTGAAGAGACAAAAGATGCCATTTTGGCCTCCATTCGTGCGATTTACGTCAACATTTACGGCGATTGGCGGATTTTTGACCAAGATAGATCCGGTCGCCACAAAAAGTGACTGTTGGAAGCCCAACGGGATGTAATTCAACGCATCAAAAAGTAAAATTCTTACGGGTATCACGTGGGCAGGCTGAAGAGACAAAAGATGCCATTTTGGCCTCCCTTCGGCGATTTCTATCAACATTTACGGAGATTGGCGGATTTTTGACCAAGATAGATCCGATCGCCATGAAAAGTGACCTGTTGGAAGCCCAACATGACCTAATTTAGAGGATCGAAAAGTATAATTCTTACGGTTATCACGTGGGGCGACTAAGGAGCCCAAAGATGCCATTTTGGCCTCCATTCGGGGGAAATTTACGTCACGATTCCTAGCGGTGACATTTTTTGAGTTCCGTAACTCCAATCGTAGTGATTACGGACTCCGTGCGAAAGCTAGTAGAAAGCTATTTTTGAAATCCATAAGTCCATTTCGATAGGCATCGCGAAGGCTCGCAAAATTGACGGTTTTCAAAGAGGTCATTAAGGCCTCCGTTCGAGGCGGATTTTCATCAACATTTATGGAGATTGGTAGATTTTTGACCAAGATAGATCCGATCGCCACGAAAAGTGACTTGTTGGAAGCCCAACGGGATGTAATTTAACGTTATCGAAAAGTAAAATTCTTACGGGTATCACGTGGGCGGTGAAGAGATAAAAGATGCCATTTTGGCCTCTGTTCGGGCAGATTTACGCGATTGGCAGATTTTTGACCAAGATAGATCCGTCGCCATGAAAAGTGACCTGTTGGAGGCCCAATAGGATGTAATTTAACGTATCAAGTAAAATTCTTACAGGTATCACATGGGCGGTGAAGAGACAAAAGATGCCATTTTGGCCTCCATTCGTGCGATTTACATCAAACATTTCTGGCGATTGGCAGATTTTTGACCAAGATAGATCCAGTCACCACTAAAAGTGACTGTTGGAAGCCCAATAGGATGTAATTCAACGTATCAAAAAGTAAAATTCTTACGGGTATCACGTGGGCGGTGAAGAGACAAAAGATGCCATTTTGGCCTCCGTTTCGTGCAGATTTACGTCAACATTTACGGCGATTGGCAGATTTTTGACCAAGATAGATCCGATCGCCACAAAAAGTGACCTGTTGGAAGCCCAACGAGGATGTAATTCAACGCATCAAAAAGTAAAATTCTTACGGGTATCACGTGGGCGGTGAAGAGACAAAAGATGCCATTTTGGCCTCCCTTCGACGATTTCTATCAACATTTACGGAGATTGGCGGATTTTTGACCAAGATAGATCCGGTCGCCATGAAAAGTGACTGTTGGAAGCCCAACATGACCTAATTTAGAGGATCGAAAAGTATAATTCTTACCGGTTATCACGTGGGGCGACTAAGGAGCCCAAAGATGCCATTTTGGCCTCCATTCGAGGGAAATTTAAATCACGATTCCTAGCGGTGACATTTTTTTTTTGAGTTCGTAACTCAATCGTAGTGATTACGGACTCCGTGCGAAGCTAGTAGAAAGCTATTTTTGAAATCCATAAGTCCATGTCGATAGGCATCGCGAAGGCTCGCAAAATTGACGGTTTTCAAAAGAGGTCATTCGGCCTCCGTTCGAGGCGATTTACATCAACATTTATGGAGATTGGTAGATTTTTGACCAAGATAGATCCGGTCGCCACGAAAAGTGACTGTTGGAAGCCCAACGAGGATGTAATTTAACGTTATCGAAAAGTAAAATTCTTACGGGTATCACGTGGGCGGTGAAGAGATAAAAGATGCCATTTTGGCCTCTGTTCGAGGCGGATTTACGCGATTGGCGGATTTTTGACCAAGATAGATCCGGTCGCCATGAAAAGTGACTGTTGGAGGCCCAATAGGATGTAATTTAACGTATCGAGAAGTAAAATTCTTACGGGTATCACATGGGCGGTGAAGAGACAAAAGATGCCATTTGGCCTCCATTCGTGCGATTTACGTCAACATTTACGGCGATTGGCAGATTTTTGACCAAGATAGATCCGTCACCACTAAAAGTGACACATTTGGAAGCCCAACGAGGATGTAATTCAACGTATCAAAAAGTAAAATTCTTACGGGTATCACGTGGGCGGTTGAAGAGACAAAAGATGCCATTTTGGCCTCCGTTCGTGCAGATTTACGTCAACATTTACGGCGATTGGCAGATTTTTTGACCAAGATAGATCCGGTCGCCACAAAAAGTGACTGTTGGAAGCCCAACGAGGATGTAATTCAACGCATCAAAAAGTAAAATTCTTACGGTATCACGTGGGCGGCTGTTGAAGAGACAAAAGATGCCATTTTGGCCTCCCTTCGAGCAGATTTCTATCAACATTTACGGAGATTGGCGGATTTTTTGACCAAGATAGATCCGATCGCCATGAAAAGTGACTGTTGGAAGCCCAACATGACCTAATTTAGAGGATCGAAAAGTATAATTCTTACGGTTATCACGTGGGGCAGCTAAGGAGCCCAAAGATGCCATTTTGGCCTCCATTCGAGGAAATTTACATCACGATTCCTAGCGGTGACATTTTTGAGTTCCGTAACTCAATCGTAGTGATTACGGACTCCGTCGCGAAGCTAGTAGAAAGCTATTTTTTGAAATCCATAAGTCCATGTCTGATAGGCATCGCGAAGGCTCGCAAAATTGACGGTTTTCAAAAGAGTCATTCGGCCTCCGTTCGAGGGCGGATTTACGTCAACATTTATGGAGATTGGTAGATTTTTGACCAAGATAGATCCGATCGCCATGAAAAGTGACTGTTGGAAGCCCAACGGGGATGTAATTTAACGTTATCGAAAAGTAAAATTCTTACAGGTATCACGTGGGCGGTGAAGAGATAAAAGATGCCATTTTGGCCTCTGTTCGGGCAGATTTACGGCGATTGGCGGTTTTTGACCAAGATAGATCCGGTCGCCACGAAAAGTGACTGTTGGAAGCCCAATAGGATGTAATTTAACGTATCAAGAAGTAAAATTCTTACGGGTATCACATGGGCGGTGAAGAGACAAAAGATGCCATTTTGGCCTCCATTCGTGCGATTTACATCAACATTTACGGCGATTGGCGGATTTTTGACCAAGATAGATCCAGTCACCACTAAAAGTGACTGTTGGAAGCCCAATAGGATGTAATTCAATGTATCAAAAAGTAAAATTCTTACGGTATCACGTGGGCGGTGAAGAGACAAAAGATGCCATTTTGGCCTCCATTCGTGCGATTTACGTCAACATTTACGCGATTGGCGGATTTTTGACCAAGATAGATCCGGTCGCCACAAAAAGTGACTGTTGGAAGCCCAACGGGATGTAATTCAATGCATCAAAAAGTAAAATTCTTACAGGTATCACGTGGGCGGTGAAGAGACAAAAGATGCCATTTTGGCCTCCCTTCGAGCAGATTTCTATCAACATTTACGGAGATTGGCGGATTTTTGACCAAGATAGATCCGGTCGCCATGAAAAGTGACTGTTGGAAGCCCAACATGACCTAATTTAGAGGATCGAAAAGTATAATTCTTACGAGTTATCACGTGGGGCAGCTAAGGAGCCCAAAGATGCCATTTTGGCCTCCATTCGGGGAAATTTACATCACGATTCCTAGCGGTGACATTTTTTGAGTTCCGTAACTCCAATCGTAGTGATTACGGACTCCGTGCGAAGCTAGTAGAAAGCTATTTTTGAAATCCATAAGTCCATTTCTGATAGGCATCGCGAAGGCTCGCAAAATTGACGGTTTTCAAAAGAGGTCATTCGGCCTCCGTTCGGGCGATTTCTGTCAACATTTATGGAGATTGGTAGATTTTTGACCAAGATAGATCCGATCGCCACGAAAAGTGACCTGTTGGAAGCCCAACAGGATGTAATTTAACGTTATCGAAAAGTAAAATTCTTACAGGGTATCACGTGGGCAGGTGAAGAGATAAAAGATGCCATTTTGGCCTCTGTTCGAGGCGGATTTCGGCGATTGGCGGATTTTTGACCAAGATAGATCCGGTCGCCACGAAAAGTGACTGTTGGAGGCCCAATAGGATGTAATTTAACGTATCAAGAAGTAAAATTCTTACGGTATCACATGGGCGGTGAAGAGACAAAAGATGCCATTTTGGCCTCCATTCGTGCGAGATTTACATCAACATTTATGGCGATTGGCAGATTTTTGACCAAGATAGATCCGGTCACCACTAAAAGTGACCTGTTGGAAGCCCAACAGGATGTAATTCAATGTATCAAAAAGTAAAATTCTTACAGGTATCACGTGGGCGGTGAAGAGACAAAAGATGCCATTTTGGCCTCAGTTTAGATGCGGATTTACGTCAACATTTACGGGCGATTGGCAGATTTTTTGACCAAGATAGATCCGTCGCCACAAAAAGTGACTGTTGGAAGCCCAATAGGATGTAATTCAGCATCAAAAAGTAAAATTCTTACGGGTATCACGTGGGCGGTGAAGAGACAAAAGATGCCATTTTGGCCTCCCCCTTCGACGATTTCTATCAACATTTACTAGAGATTGGCGGATTTTTGACCAAGATAGATCCGATCGCCATGAAAAGTGACACTGTTGGAAGCCCAACATGACCTAATTTAGAGGATCGAAAAGTATAATTCTTACAGTTATCATGTGGGGCAGCTAAGGAGCCCAAAGATGCCATTTTGGCCTCCATTCGAGGGAAATTTACGTCACGATTCTAGCGGTGACATTTTTTGAGTTCCGTAACTCAATCGTAGTGATTACGGACTCCGTGCGAAGCTAGTAGAAAGCTATTTTTGAAATCCATAAGTCCATTTCGATAGGCATCGCGAAGGCTCGCAAAATTGACGGTTTTCAAAAGAGGTCATTACGGCCTCCGTTCGAGGCGATTTACTGTCAACATTTATGGAGATTGGTAGATTTTTGACCAAGATAGATCCGGTCGCCACGAAAAGTGACCTGTTGGAAGCCCAACGGGATGTAATTTAACGTTATCGAAAAGTAAAATTCTTACGGGTATCACGTGGGCGGTGAAGAGATAAAAGATGCCATTTTGGCCTGTTCGAGGCAGATTTACGGCGATTGGCAGATTTTGACCAAGATAGATCCGTCGCCACGAAAAGTGACCTGTTGGAGGCCCAATAGGATGTAATTTAACGTGTATCGAGAAGTAAAATTCTTACGGGTATCACATGGGCGGTGAAGAGACAAAAGATGCCATTTTGGCCTCCATTAGTGCGAGATTTACGTCAACATTTACGGCGATTGGCAGATTTTGACCAAGATAGATCCAGTCACCACTAAAAGTGACACCTGTTGGAAGCCCAACAGGATGTAATTCAACGTATCAAAAAGTAAAATTCTTACAGGTATCACGTGGGCGGTGAAGAGACAAAAGATGCCATTTTGGCCTCCGTTCGTGCAAACATTTACATCAACATTTAAGCGATTGGCGGATTTTTGACCAAGATAGATCCAGTCGCCACAAAAAGTGACCTGTTGGAAGCCCAACAGGATGTAATTCAACGCATCAAAAAGTAAAATTCTTACAGGTATCACGTGGGCAGCTGAAGAGACAAAAGATGCCATTTTGGCCTCCCTTCGAGCAGATTTCTATCAACATTTACGGAGATTGGCGGATTTTTGACCAAGATAGATCCGATCGCCATGAAAAGTGACCTGTTGGAAGCCCAACATGACCTAATTTAGAGGATCGAAAAGTATAATTCTTACGGTTATCATGTGGGGCAGCTAAGGAGCCCAAAGATGCCATTTTGGCCTCCATTCGAGGAAATTTACGTCACGATTCCTAGCGGTGACATTTTTTGAGTTCCGTAACTCCAATCGTAGTGATTCTGGACTCCGTGCGAAGCTAGTAGAAAGCTATTTTTGAAATCCATAAGTCCATGTCTGATAGGCATCGCGAAGGCTCGCAAAATTGACGGTTTTCAAAAGAGGTCATTACGGCCTCCGTTCGGGCGATTTCGTCAACATTTATGGAGATTGGTAGATTTTTGACCAAGATAGATCCGGTCGCCACGAAAAGTGACCTGTTGGAAGCCCAACAGGGATGTAATTTAACGTTATCGAAAAGTAAAATTCTTACGGGTATCACGTGGGCGGTGAAGAGATAAAAGATGCCATTTTGGCCTCTGTTCGGGCAGATTTCTGGCGATTGGCAGATTTTTGACCAAGATAGATCCAGTCGCCACAAAAAGTGACCTGTTGGAAGCCCAATAGGATGTAATTTAACGTATCGAGAAGTAAAATTCTTACAGGTATCACATGGGCAGCTGAAGAGACAAAAGATGCCATTTTGGCCTCCATTCGTGCAGATTTCTATCAACATTTCTGGCGATTGGCGGATTTTTGACCAAGATAGATCCAGTCACCACTAAAAGTGACCTGTTGGAAGCCCAACAGGATGTAATTCAACGTATCAAAAAGTAAAATTCTTACAGGTATCACGTGGGCAGCTGAAGAGACAAAAGATGCCATTTTGGCCTCCGTTCGTGCAGATTTCTGTCAACATTTACGCGATTGGCAGATTTTTGACCAAGATAGATCCGATCGCCACAAAAAGTGACTGTTGGAAGCCCAACAGGATGTAATTCAACGCATCAAAAAGTAAAATTCTTACAGGTATCACGTGGGCAGCTGAAGAGACAAAAGATGCCATTTTGGCCTCCCTTCGAGCAGATTTCTATCAACATTTCTAGAGATTGGCGGATTTTTGACCAAGATAGATCCAGTCGCCATGAAAAGTGACCTGTTGGAAGCCCAACATGACCTAATTTAGAGGATCGAAAAGTATAATTCTTACAGTTATCACGTGGGGCAGCTAAGGAGCCCAAAGATGCCATTTTGGCCTCCATTCAGGGAAATTTCTGTCACGATTCCTAGCGGTGACATTTTTTGAGTTCCGTAACTCCAATCGTAGTGATTCTGGACTCCGTGCGAAGCTAGTAGAAAGCTATTTTTGAAATCCATAAGTCCATTTCGATAGGCATCGCGAAGGCTCGCAAAATTGACGGTTTTCAAAAAGAGGTCATTCGGCCTCCGTTCGGGCAGATTTCTGTCAACATTTATGGAGATTGGTAGATTTTTGACCAAGATAGATCCAGTCGCCACGAAAAGTGACCTGTTGGAAGCCCAACAGGATGTAATTTAACGTTATCGAAAAGTAAAATTCTTACAGGTATCACGTGGGCAGCTGAAGAGATAAAAGATGCCATTTTGGCCTCTGTTCGGGCAGATTTCTGGCGATTGGCAGATTTTTGACCAAGATAGATCCAGTCGCCACGAAAAGTGACCTGTTGGAGGCCCAATAGGATGTAATTTAACGTATCGAGAAGTAAAATTCTTACAGGTATC
Source organism: Hyparrhenia diplandra (assembly GCA_015847255.1). Classification (NCBI taxonomy): domain Eukaryota; kingdom Viridiplantae; phylum Streptophyta; class Magnoliopsida; order Poales; family Poaceae; genus Hyparrhenia; species Hyparrhenia diplandra. Next base: position 48,291 of record JADLZK010000212.1, on the reverse strand, counting down.
ACATGGGCAGCTGAAGAGACAAAAGATGCCATTTTGGCCTCCATTCGTGCAGATTTCTGTCAACATTTCTGGCGATTGGCAGATTTTTGACCAAGATAGATCCAGTCACCACTAAAAGTGACCTGTTGGAAGCCCAACAGGATGTAATTCAATGTATCAAAAAGTAAAATTCTTACAGGTATCACGTGGGCAGCTGAAGAGACAAAAGATGCCATTTTGGCCTCCGTTCGTGCAGATTTCTGGCGATTGGTAGATTTTTGACCAAGATAGATCCGATCGCCACAAAAAGTGACCTGTTGGAAGCCCAACAGGATGTAATTCAACGCATCAAAAAGTAAAATTCCTACAGGTATCACGTGGGCAGCTGAAGAGACAAAAGATGCCATTTTGGCCTCCCTTCGAGCAGATTTCTATCAACATTTCTGGAGATTGGCGGATTTTTGACCAAGATAGATCCAGTCGCCATGAAAAGTGACCTGTTGGAAGCCCAACATGACCTAATTTAGAGGATCGAAAAGTATAATTCTTACAGTTATCACGTGGGGCAGCTAAGGAGCCCAAAGATGCCATTTTGGCCTCCATTCAGGGAAATTTCTGTCACGATTCCTAGCGGTGACATTTTTTGAGTTCCGTAACTCCAATCGTAGTGATTACGGACTCCGTGCGAAAGCTAGTAGAAAGCTATTTTTGAAATCCATAAGTCCATGTCTGATAGGCATCGCGAAGGCTCGCAAAATTGACGGTTTTCAAAAGAGGTCATTCTGGCCTCCGTTCGGGCAGATTTCTGTCAACATTTATGGAGATTGGTAGATTTTTGACCAAGATAGATCCAGTCGCCACGAAAAGTGACCTGTTGGAAGCCCAACAGGATGTAATTTAACGTTATCGAAAAGTAAAATTCTTACAGGTATCACGTGGGCAGCTGAAGAGATAAAAGATGCCATTTTGGCCTCTGTTCGTCTTGATTTCCATCAACATTTTCGAGCGATTTTTTTTTGACCAAGATAGATCCAGTCGCCACAAAAAGTGACCTGTTGGAGGCCCAATAGGATGTAATTTAACGTATCAAGAAGTAAAATTCTTACAGGTATCACATGGGCAGCTGAAGAGACAAAAGATGCCATTTTGGCCTCCATTCGTGCAGATTTCTGTCAACATTTCTGGCGATTGGAAGATTTTTGACCAAGATAGATCCAGTCACCACTAAAAGTGACCTGTTGGAAGCCCAACAGGATGTAATTCAACGTATCAAAAAGTAAAATTCTTACAGGTATCACGTGGGCAGCTGAAGAGACAAAAGATGCCATTTTGGCCTCCGTTCGTGCAGATTTCTGTCAACATTTTCTGGCGATTGGCAGATTTTTGACCAAGATAGATCCAGTCGCCACGAAAAGTGACCTGTTGGAAGCCCAACAGGATGTATTTAACGCATCAAAAAGTAAAATTCTTACAGGTATCACGTGGGCGGCGGAGACAAAAAGATGCCATTTTGGCCTCTATTCCTATCAACATTTATGGAGATTGGCGGATTTTTGACCAAGATAGATCAACCATGAAAAGTGACTGTTGGAAGCCCAACATGATGTAATTTAACCAAAATAAAATTCTTACAGATCACGTGGGCGGTGAGACAAAAGATGCCATTTTGGCCTCCCATTTTTTTTGATTTCTGCAACATTTCGGCGAACCAAGATAGACCTCGCCACGAAAATTGACCTGTTGGAAGCCCAACAGGACGTAATTTAGAGGATCAAAAAGTAAAATTCTTACAGTTATCACGTGGGCAAAATAAGAGACAAAAGATGCCATTTTGGCCTCCATTCGGGGAAATTTCTGTCAACATTTATGGAGATTGATTTTTGACCAAGATAGATCGGTGACATTTTTTGCCCAACAGGATGTAATTTAATGTATCGAAAAGTAAAATTCCAATCACGTAGTGAGACAAAAGATGCCATTTTGGACTCCGTTCGAAGCTAGTAGAAAGCTATTTTTTGAAATTTTGACCAAGATAAGTCCATCGTATGAAAAGTGACGAATAGGATGCATTTAAAATCCAAAAGTAAAATTCTTACAGTATCACGTGGGCAAAATTGACGGTTTTCAAAGATCATTTTGGCCTCCGTTCGGGCGATTTTCTGTCAACATTTATGGAGATTGGTAGATTTTTGACCAAGATAGATCCAGTCGCCACGAAAAGTGACCTGTTGGAAGCCCAACAGGATGTAATTTAACGTTATCGAAAAGTAAAATTCTTACTGGTATCACGTGGGCAGTGAAGAGATAAAAGATGCCATTTTGGCCTCTGTTTTCGAGGCAGATTTACTGGCGATTGGCAGATTTTTGACCAAGATAGATCCAGTCGCCACGAAAAGTGACCTGTTGGAGGCCCAATAGGATGTAATTTAACGTATCGAAAAGTAAAATTCTTACAGGTATCACATGGGCAGCTGAAGAGACAAAAGATGCCATTTTGGCCTCCATTCGTGCAGATTTCTATCAACATTTCTGGCGATTGGCAGATTTTTGACCAAGATAGATCCAGTCACCACTAAAAGTGACCTGTTGGAAGCCCAACAGGATGTAATTCAACGTATCAAAAAGTAAAATTCTTACAGGTATCACGTGGGCAGCTGAAGAGACAAAAGATGCCATTTTGGCCTCCGTTCGTGCAGATTTCTGTCAACATTTCTGGCGATTGGCAGATTTTTGACCAAGATAGATCCAGTCGCCACGAAAAGTGACCTGTTGGAAGCCCAACAGGATGTAATTCAACGCATCAAAAAGTAAAATTCTTACAGGTATCACGTGGGCAGCTGAAGAGACAAAAGATGCCATTTTGGCCTCCCTTCGAGCAGATTTCTATCAACATTTCTGGAGATTGGCGGATTTTTGACCAAGATAGATCCAGTCGCCATGAAAAGTGACCTGTTGGAAGCCCAACATGACCTAATTTAGAGGATCGAAAAGTATAATTCTTACAGTTATCACGTGGGGCAGCTAAGGAGCCCAAAGATGCCATTTTGGCCTCCATTCAGGGAAATTTCTGTCACGATTCCTAGCGGTGACATTTTTTGAGTTCCGTAACTCCAATCGTAGTGATTCTGGACTCCGTGCGAAGCTAGTAGAAAGCTATTTTTGAAATCCATAAGTCCATGTCTGATAGGCATCGCGAAGGCTCGCAAAATTGACGGTTTTCAAAAGAGGTCATTCTGGCCTCCGTTCGGGCAGATTTCTGTCAACATTTATGGAGATTGGTAGATTTTTGACCAAGATAGATCCAGTCGCCACGAAAAGTGACCTGTTGGAAGCCCAACAGGATGTAATTTAACGTTATCGAAAAGTAAAATTCTTACAGGTATCACGTGGGCAGCTGAAGAGACAAAAGATGCCATTTTGGCCTCTGTTCGGGCAGATTTCTGGCGATTGGCAGATTTTTGACCAAGATAGATCCAGTCGCCATGAAAAGTGACCTGTTGGAAGCCCAATAGGATGTAATTTAACGTATCAAGAAGTAAAATTCTTACAGGTATCACATGGGCAGCTGAAGAGACAAAAGATGCCATTTTGGCCTCCATTCGTGCAGATTTCTGTCAACATTTCTGGCGATTGGCAGATTTTTGACCAAGATAGATCCAGTCACCACTAAAAGTGACCTGTTGGAAGCCCAACAGGATGTAATTCAACGTATCAAAAAGTAAAATTCTTACAGGTATCACGTGGGCAGCTGAAGAGACAAAAGATGCCATTTTGGCCTCCGTTAGATGCAGATTTACCAACATTTCTGGCGATTGGCAGATTTTTGACCAAGATAGATCCAGTCGCCATGAAAAGTGACCTGTTGGAAGCCCAACAGGATGTAATTCAACGCATCAAAAAGTAAAATTCTTACAGGTATCACGTGGGCAGCTGAAGAGACAAAAGATGCCATTTTGGCCTCCCTTCGAGCAGATTTCTATCAACATTTCTGGAGATTGGCGGATTTTTGACCAAGATAGATCCAGTCGCCATAAAAAGTGACCTGTTGGAAGCCCAACATGACCTAATTTAGAGGATCGAAAAGTATAATTCTTACAGTTATCATGTGGGGCAGCTAAGGAGCCCAAAGATGCCATTTTGGCCTCCATTCAGGGAAATTTCTGTCACGATTCCTAGCGGTGACATTTTTTGAGTTCCGTAACTCCAATCGTAGTGATTCGGACTCCGTGCGAAAGCTAGTAGAAAGCTATTTTTGAAATCCATAAGTCCATGTCTGATAGGCATCGCGAAGGCTCGCAAAATTGACGGTTTTTCAAAAGAGGTCATTCTGGCCTCCGTTCGGGCAGATTTCTGTCAACATTTATGGAGATTGGTAGATTTTTGACCAAGATAGATCCAGTCGCCACGAAAAGTGACCTGTTGGAAGCCCAACAGGATGTAATTTAACGTTATCGAAAAGTAAAATTCTTACAGGTATCACGTGGGCAGCTGAAGAGACAAAAGATGCCATTTTGGCCTCTGTTCGGGCAGATTTCTGGCGATTGGCAGATTTTTGACCAAGATAGATCCAGTCGCCACGAAAAGTGACCTGTTGGAAGCCCAATAGGATGTAATTTAACGTATCGAGAAGTAAAATTCTTACAGGTATCACATGGGCAGCCGAAGAGACAAAAAGATGCCATTTTGGCCTCCATTCGTGCAGATTTCTGTCAACATTTCTGGCGATTGGCAGATTTTTGACCAAGATAGATCCAGTCACCACTAAAAGTGACCTGTTGGAAGCCCAACAGGATGTAATTCAACGTATCAAAAAGTAAAATTCTTACAGGTATCACGTGGGCAAACAAGAGACAAAAGATGCCATTTTGGCCTCCGTTAGATCCAGATCGCCATGTATTTGGAAGCCCATCAACATTTTCTGGCGATTGGCAGATTTTTGACCAAGATAGATCCAGTCGCCACAAAAAGTGACCTGTTGGAAGCCCAACAGGATGTAATTCAACGCATGAAAAAGTAAAATTCTTACAGGTATCACGTGGGCAGCTGAAGAGACAAAAGATGCCATTTTGGCCTCCCTTCGAGCAGATTTCTATCAACATTTCTGGAGATTGGCGGATTTTTGACCAAGATAGATCCAGTCGCCATGAAAAGTGACCTGTTGGAAGCCCAACATGACCTAATTTAGAGGATCGAAAAGTATAATTCTTACAGTTATCACGTGGGGCAGCTAAGGAGCCCAAAGATGCCATTTTGGCCTCCATTCAGGGAAATTTCTGTCACGATTCCTAGCGGTGACATTTTTTGAGTTCCGTAACTCCAATCGTAGTGATTCTGGACTCCGTGCGAAGCTAGTAGAAAGCTATTTTTGAAATCCATAAGTCCATTTCTGATAGGCATCGCGAAGGCTCGCAAAATTGACGGTTTTCAAAAGAGGTCATTCTGGCCTCCGTTCGGGCAGATTTCTGTCAACATTTATGGAGATTGGTAGATTTTTGACCAAGATAGATCCAGTCGCCACGAAAAGTGACCTGTTGGAAGCCCAACAGGATGTAATTTAACGTTATCGAAAAGTAAAATTCTTACAGGTATCACGTGGGCAGCTGAAGAGATAAAAGATGCCATTTTGGCCTCTGTTCGGGCAGATTTCTGGCGATTGGCAGATTTTTGACCAAGATAGATCCAGTCGCCACGAAAAGTGACCTGTTGGAGGCCCAATAGGATGTAATTTAACGTATCGAGAAGTAAAATTCTTACAGGTATCACATGGGCAGCTGAAGAGACAAAAGATGCCATTTTGGCCTCCATTCGTGCAGATTTCTGTCAACATTTCTGGCGATTGGCAGATTTTTGACCAAGATAGATCCAGTCACCACTAAAAGTGACCTGTTGGAAGCCCAACAGGATGTAATTCAACGTATCAAAAAGTAAAATTCTTACAGGTATCACGTGGGCAGTTGAAGAGACAAAAGATGCCATTTTGGCCTCCGTTCGTGCAGATTTCTGTCAACATTTCTGGCGATTGGCAGATTTTTGACCAAGATAGATCCAGTCGCCACAAAAAGTGACCTGTTGGAAGCCCAACAGGATGTAATTCAACGCATCAAAAAGTAAAATTCTTACAGGTATCACGTGGGCAGCTGAAGAGACAAAAGATGCCATTTTGGCCTCCCTTCGAGCAGATTTCTATCAACATTTCTGGAGATTGGCGGATTTTTGACCAAGATAGATCCAGTCGCCATGAAAAGTGACCTGTTGGAAGCCCAACATGACCTAATTTAGAGGATCGAAAAGTATAATTCTTACAGTTATCACGTGGGGCAGCTAAGGAGCCCAAAGATGCCATTTTGGCCTCCATTCAGGGAAATTTCTGTCACGATTCCTAGCGGTGACATTTTTTGAGTTCCGTAACTCCAATCGTAGTGATTCTGGACTCCGTGCGAAGCTAGTAGAAAGCTATTTTTGAAATCCATAAGTCCATGTCTGATAGGCATCGCGAAGGCTCGCAAAATTGATGGTTTTCAAAAGAGGTCATTCTGGCCTCCGTTCGGGCAGATTTCTGTCAACATTTATGGAGATTGGTAGATTTTTGACCAAGATAGATCCAGTCGCCACGAAAAGTGACCTGTTGGAAGCCCAACAGGATGTAATTTAACGTTATCGAAAAGTAAAATTCTTACAGGTATCACGTGGGCAGCTGAAGAGATAAAAGATGCCATTTTGGCCTCTCGTTCGGCGCAGATTTTTCCGCGATTGGCAGATTTTTGACCAAGATAGATCCAGTCGCCACGAAAAGTGACCTGTTGGAAGCCCAATAGGATGTAATTTAACGTATCGAGAAGTAAAATTCTTACAGGTATCACATGGGCAGCTGAAGAGACAAAAGATGCCATTTTGGCCTCCATTCGTGCAGATTTCTGTCAACATTTCTGGCGATTGGCAGATTTTTGACCAAGATAGATCCAGTCACCACTAAAAGTGACCTGTTGGAAGCCCAACAGGATGTAATTCAACGTATCAAAAAGTAAAATTCTTACAGGTATCACGTGGGCAGCTGAAGAGACAAAAGATGCCATTTTGGCCTCCGTTCGTGCAGATTTCTGTCAACATTTCTGGCGATTGGCAGATTTTTGACCAAGATAGATCCAGTCGCCATGAAAAGTGACCTGTTGGAAGCCCAACAGGATGTAATTCAACGCATCAAAAAGTAAAATTCTTACAGGTATCACGTGGGCAGCTGAAGAGACAAAAGATGCCATTTTGGCCTCCCTTCGAGCAGATTTCTATCAACATTTCTGGAGATTGGCGGATTTTTGACCAAGATAGATCCAGTCGCCATGAAAAGTGACCTGTTGGAAGCCCAACATGACCTAATTTAGAGGATCGAAAAGTATAATTCTTACAGTTTATCACGTGGGGCAGCTAAGGAGCCCAAAGATGCCATTTTGGCCTCCATTCAGGGAAATTTCTGTCACGATTCCTAGCGGTGACATTTTTGAGTTCCGTAACTCCAATCGTAGTGATTCGGACTCCGTGCGAAGCTAGTAGAAAGCTATTTTTGAAATCCATAAGTCCATTTCGATAGGCATCGCGAAGGCTCGCAAAATTGACGGTTTTCAAAAGAGGTCATTCTGCCTCCGTTCGGGCAGATTTCTGTCAACATTTATGGAGATTGGTAGATTTTTGACCAAGATAGATCCAATCGCCATGAAAAGTGACCTGTTGGAAGCCCAACAGATGTAATTTAACGTTATCGAAAAGTAAAATTCTTACAGGTATCACGTGGGCAGCTGAAGAGATAAAAGATGCCATTTTGGCCTCTGTTCGGGCAGATTTCGGCGATTGGCAGATTTTTGACCAAGATAGATCCAAATCGCCATGAAAAGTGACCTGTTGGAGGCCCAATAGGATGTAATTTAACGTATCGAAAGTAAAATTCTTACAGGTATCACATGGGCAAAATAAGAGACAAAAGATGCCATTTTGGCCTCCATTCGTGCAGATTTCTGTCAACATTTCTGGCGATTGGCAGATTTTTGACCAAGATAGATCCAAACCCACTAAAAGTGACCTGTTGGAAGCCCAAAAGGATGTAATTCAACGTATCAAAAAGTAAAATTCTTACAGGTATCACGTGGGCAGCTGAAGAGACAAAAGATGCCATTTTGGCCTCCGTTCGTGCAGATTTCTGTCAACATTTCTGGCGATTGGCAGATTTTTGACCAAGATAGATCCAGTCGCCATGAAAAGTGACCTGTTGGAAGCCCAACAGGATGTAATTCAACGCATCAAAAAGTAAAATTCTTACAGGTATCACGTGGGCAGCTGAAGAGACAAAAGATGCCATTTTGGCCTCCCTTCGAGCAGATTTCTATCAACATTTCTAGAGATTGGCGGATTTTTGACCAAGATAGATCCAGTCGCCATGAAAAGTGACCTGTTGGAAGCCCAACATGACCTAATTTAGAGGATCGAAAAGTATAATTCTTACAGTTATCACGTGGGGCAGCTAAAGGAGCCCAAAGATGCCATTTTGGCCTCCATTCAAAGGGAAATTTCTATCAACATTTCCTAGCGGTGACATTTTTTGAGTTAGATCCAACTCCAATCGTAAAAGATTCCGACTCCGTGCGAAGCTAGTAGAAAGCTATTTTTGAAATCCATAAGTCCATGTCTGATAGGCATCGCGAAGGCTCGCAAAATTGACGGTTTTCAAAAGAGGTCATTCTGGCCTCCGTTCGGGCAGATTTCTGTCAACATTTATGGAGATTGGTAGATTTTTGACCAAGATAGATCCAAATACCACGAAAAGTGACCTGTTGGAAGCCCAACAGGATGTAATTTAACGTTATCGAAAAGTAAAATTCTTACAGGTATCACGTGGGCAGCTGAAGAGAAAAAAGATGCCATTTTGGCCTCCATTCGTTTTCATCAACAGATTTCTGGCGATTGGCAGATTTTTGACCAAGATAGATCCAGTCGCCATGAAAAGTGACCTGTTGGAAGCCCAATAGGATGTAATTTAACGTATCGAGAAGTAAAATTCTTACAGGTATCACATGGGCAGCTGAAGAGACAAAAGATGCCATTTTGGCCTCCATTCGTGCAGATTTCTGTCAACATTTCTGGCGATTGGCAGATTTTTGACCAAGATAGATCCAGTCACCACTAAAAGTGACCTGTTGGAAGCCCAACAGGATGTAATTCAACGTATCAAAAAGTAAAATTCTTACAGGTATCACGTGGGCAAAATTGAAGAGACAAAAGATGCCATTTTGGCCTCCGTTCGTGCAGATTTCCAAACATTTCCGGCGATTGGCGATTTTTTGACCAAGATAGATCCAAATCGCCATGAAAAGTGACCTGTTGGAAGCCCAACAGGATGTAATTTAACGTTATCAAAAAGTAAAATTCTTACAGGTATCACGTGGGCAGCTGAAGAGATAAAAGATGCCATTTTGGCCTCCCTTCGAAAGCGCAAACATTTCGAGATTGGCAGATTTTTGACCAAGATAGATCCAAATACCATGAAAAAAGTGACCTGTTGGAAGCCCAACAGGATGTAATTTAACGTATCAAAAAGTAAAATTCTTACAGGTATCACATGGGCAAAACCGAAGAGACAAAAGATGCCATTTTGGCCTCCATTCGCAGCAGATTTCTATCAACATTTCCGGCGATTGGCAGATTTTTGACCAAGATAGATCCAAATCGCCACTAAAAGTGACCTGGAAGCCCAACAGGATGTAATTCAACGATCAAAAAGTAAAATTCTTACAGGTATCACGTGGGCAAATGAAGAGACAAAAGATGCCATTTTGGCCCCTTCGTAATTTCGCACAACATTTCCTAGCGATTGGCAGATTTTTGACCAAGATAGATCCAAATCGCCATGAAAAGTGACCTGTTGGAAGCCCAACAGATGTAATTTAATGCATCAAAAGTAAAATTTTCACGAAAAGAGACAAAAGATGCCATTTTGGCCTCCATTCGAGGCAAATTTCCATCAACATTTCTAGCATTGGCGGATTTTTGACCAAGATAGATCCAGTCACCATGAAAAGTAACCCGTTGAAGCCCAATAGGATGTAATTTTGAAATCAAAAAGTAAAATTCTTACAGGCATCACGTGGGCGCCAAAGAGACAAAAGATGCCATTTTGGCCCCCGTTCGCATTTTGAGTTCCGTAACTCAACATTTATGGAGATTGGCAGATTTTTGACCAAGATAGATCCAAATACCATGAAAAGTGACCTGTTGGAAGCCCAACAGATGTAATTTAACGCATCAAAAAAGTAAAATTCTTACAGGTATCACGTGGGCAAATGAAGAGACAAAAGATGCCATTTTGGCCTCCCTTCGAGCAGATTTCCATCAACATTTCGAGATTGGCAGATTTTTGACCAAGATAGATCCAGTCGCCACGAAAAGTGACCCTGTTGGAGGCCCAATAGGATGTAATTTAACGTATCGAGAAGTAAAATTCTTACAGTATCACATGGGCAAATGAAGAGACAAAAGATGCCATTTTGGCCTCCATTCGTGCAGATTTCTCACAACATTTCTGGCGATTGGGAGATTTTTGACCAAGATAGATCCAAAAATACCACTAAAAGAGACCTGTTGGAAGCCCAACAGATGTAATTCAACTTATCAAAAAGTAAAATTCTTATAGGTATCACATGGGCAAATGAAGAGACAAAAGATGCCATTTTGGCCTCCGCTCGGCAGATTTCTCACAACATTTCTGGCGATTGGCAGATTTTTGACCAAGATAGATCCAGTCGCCATGAAAAGTGACCTGTTGGAAGCCCAACAGATGTAATTCAACGCATGAAAAAGTAAAATTTTAATTCACGCGGGCAAATAAGAGACAAAAGATGCCATTTTGGCCTCCCTTCGAGCAGATTTCTATCAACATTTCGAGATTGGCGGATTTTTGACCAAGATAGATCCAAATAGCCATGAAAAGTGACCTGTTGGAAGCCCAACATGACCTAATTTAGAGGATCGAAAAGTATAATTCTTACAGCTATCACGTGGGCAGCTAAGGAGCCCAAAGATGCCATTTTGGCCTCCATTCAGTGGAAATTTCTGTCACGATTCCTAGCGGTGACATTTTTGAGTTCCGTAACTCCAATCGTAGTGATTCTCGACTCCGTGCGGCTAGTAGAAAGCTATTTTTGAAATCCATAAGTCCATGTTCTGATAGGCATCGCGAAGGCTCGCAAAAATTGACGGTTTTCAAAAGAGGTCATTCGCCTCCGCTCGCGCAGATTTCTCACAACATTTATGGAGATTGGTAGACTTTTGACCAAGATAGATCCAAATACCACATAAAAGTGACCTGTTGGAAGCCCAACAGATGTAATTTAACGTTATCGAAAAGTAAAATTTTACAGTATCACGTGGGCAAAATGAAGAGATAAAGATGCCATTTTGGCCTCTGTTCGCAGATTTCTCGGGCGATTGGCAGATTTTTGACCAAGATAGATCCAAATCGCCATGAAAAGTGACCTGTTGGAGGCCCAATAGGATGTAATTTAACGTATCGAGAAGTAAAATTCTTACAGGTATCACATGGGCAAATTGAAGAGACAAAAGATGCCATTTTGGCCTCCATTCGTGCAAGTTTTTCTCACCAACATTTCTGGCGATTGGCAGATTTTTGACCAAGATAGATCCAAATACCACTAAAAGTGACCTCGTTGGAAGCCCAACAGGATGTAATTCAACGTATCAAAAAGTAAAATTCTTACAGGTATCACGGGGCAGCCGAAGAGACAAAAGATGCCATTTTGGCCTCCGTTCGTGCAGATTTCAACATTTCCGGCGATTGGCAGATTTTTGACCAAGATAGATCCAAATACCATGAAAAGTGACCTGCTGGAAGCCCAACAGATGTAATTCAACGCATCAAAAAGTAAAATTCTTACAGGTATCACGCGGGCAGTGAAGAGACAAAAGATGCCATTTTGGCCTCCCTTCGAGCAGATTTCTATCAACATTTCGAGATTGGCGGATTTTTGACCAAGATAGATCCAAATGCCATGAAAAGTGACCTGTTGGAAGCCCAACATGACCTAATTTAGAGGATCGAAAAGTATAATTTTACAGCTTATCACGTGGGCAGCTAAGGAGCCCAAAGATGCCATTTTGGCCTCCATTCAGTGGAAATTTCGCCACGATTCCTAGCGTGACATTTTTGAGTTCCGAACTCCAATCGTAGTGATTCTGACTCCGCGCGGCTAGTAGAAAGCTATTTTTGAAATCCATAAGTCCATTTCTCGATAGGCATCGCGAAGGCTCGCAAAATTGACGGTTTTCAAAAGAGGTCATTCCGCCTCCGCTCGCGCAGATTTCTCACAACATTTATGGAGATTGGTAGATTTTTGACCAAGATAGATCCAAATGCCACGAAAAGTGACCTGTTGGAAGCCCAACAGATGTAATTTAACATTATCGAAAAGTAAAATTTTACAGTATCACGTGGGCAGCTGAAGAGATAAAAGATGCCATTTTGGCCTCTTCAGCAGATTTCTGGGCGATTGGCAGATTTTTGACCAAGATAGATCCAAATACCACGAAAAAGTGACCGTTGAGGCCCAATAGGATGTAATTTAACGTATCGAGAAGTAAAATTCTTACAGGTATCACATGGGCAAAATTGAAGAGACAAAAGATGCCATTTTGGCCTCCATTCGCAAGATTTCTAACAACATTTCTGCGATTGGCAGATTTTTGACCAAGATAGATCCAAATACCACTAAAAGTGACCTCGTTGGAAGCCCAACAGGATGTAATTCAACGTATCAAAAAGTAAAATTCTTACAGTATCACGGGCAAAATGAAGAGACAAAAGATGCCATTTTGGCCTCCGTCAGGCAGATTTCGCACAACATTTCTCGCGACAGATTTTTGACCAAGATAGATCCAAATCGCCATTAAAAGTGACCTCGTTGGAAGCCCAACAGATGTAATTCAACGCATGAAAAAGTAAAATTTTACAGTATCACGGGGCAGCTGAAGAGACAAAAGATGCCATTTTGGCCTCCCTTCGAAAGCGCATTTCTATCAACATTTCGAGATTGGCGGATTTTTGACCAAGATAGATCCAAATACCATGAAAAGTGACCTGCTTGGAAGCCCAACATGACCTAATTTAGAGGATCAAAAGTATAATTCTTACAGCTTATCACGTGGGGCAGCTAAGGAGCCCAAAGATGCCATTTTGGCCTCCATTCAGGGAAATTTCTCCACGATTCCTAGCGGTGACATTTTTGAGTTCCGTAACCCAATCGTAGTGATTCTCGACTGCGCGCGGCTAGTAGAAAGCTATTTTTGAAATCCATAAGTCCATTTCTGATAGGCATCGCGAAGGCTCGCAAAATTGACGGTTTTCAAAAGAGGTCATTCGCCTCCGCTCGCAGATTTCTCCAACATTTATGGAGATTGGTAGATTTTTGACCAAGATAGATCCAAATACCACGAAAAGTGACCTGTTGGAAGCCCAACAGATGTAATTTAACGTTATCGAAAAGTAAAATTTTTACAGTATCACGGGGCAAATGAAGAGATAAAAGATGCCATTTTGGCCTCTGTCGGGCAGATTTCTGGCGATTGGCAGATTTTTGACCAAGATAGATCCAAATAACCACGAAAAGTGACCTGTTGGAGGCCCAATAGGATGTAATTTAACGTATCGAGAAGTAAAATTTTACAGGTATCACATGGGCAGCTGAAGAGACAAAAAGATGCCATTTTGGCCTCCATTCGTGCAGATTTCTCAAACATTTCTCGCGATTGGCAGATTTTTGACCAAGATAGATCCAAATCACCACTAAAAGAGACCTGTTGAAGCCCAACAGATGTAATTCAACTTATCAAAAAGTAAAATTCTTACAGTATCACGCGGGCAAATGAAGAGACAAAAGATGCCATTTTGGCCTCCGCTCGCAGATTGATTTCCAACATTTCCGCGATTGGCATTTTTGACCAAGATAGATTTTTGACCAAGATAGATCCACGCCGAGACAAAAGATGCCATTTTGGCCTCCGCTCGTGACCTTGGCAGATTTTTGACCAAGATAGCCCAACAGATGTAATTCAACGCATCAAAAAGTAAAAGATGTAATTTAACGCATGAAAAAGTAAAATTTACGTATCACGGGCAGTCCGAAGAGACAAAAGATGCCATTTTGGCCTCCCTTCGAAAGCGATTTCTATCAACATTTCGAGATTGGCGGATTTTTGACCAAGATAGATCCAAATACCATGAAAAGTGACCTCGCTGGAAGCCCAACATGACCTAATTTAGAGGATCGAAAAGTATAATTTTACAGCTTATCACGTGGGGCAGCTAAGGAGCCCAAAGATGCCATTTTGGCCTCCATTCAGGGAAATTTCACACGATTCCTAGCGGTGACATTTTTGAGTTCCAGAACTCCAATCGTAGTGATTCGACCCGCGTATGGCTAGTAGAAAGCTATTTTTGAAATCCATAAGTCCATTTCTGATAGGCATCGCGAAGGCTCGCAAAATTGACGGTTTTCAAAAGAGGTCATTCCGCCTCCGCTCGCGCGATTTCTGCCAACATTTATGGAGATTGGTAGATTTTTGACCAAGATAGATCCAAATACCCACGAAAAGTGACCTGTTGGAAGCCCAACAGATGTAATTTAACGCTATCGAAAAGTAAAATTTTACGTATCACGGGGCAAATCAAGAGATAAAAGATGCCATTTTGGCCTCCGTCGCTCGTGCAGATTTCGCGATTGGCATTTTTTTGACCAAGATAGATCCAAATCGCCACGAAAAGTGACCTCGTTGGAGGCCCAATAGGATGTAATTTAACGTATCGAGAAGTAAAATTCTTACAGTATCACATGGGCAAAAAGAAGAGAAAAAGATGCCATTTTGGCCTCCATTCGCAAGGCATTTCTCACAACATTTCCTAGGGCGATTGGCAGATTTTTGACCAAGATAGATCCAAATACCACTAAAAGTGACCTCGTTGGAAGCCCAACAGATGTAATTCAACTTATCAAAAAGTAAAATTCTTACAGTATCACGTGGGCAAATGAAGAGACAAAAGATGCCATTTTGGCCTCCGCTCGCGGCAGATTTCACAACATTTCTAGCGATTGGCAGATTTTTGACCAAGATAGATCCAAATCCGCCATGAAAAGTGACCTGTTGGAAGCCCAACAGATGTAATTCAACGCATCAAAAAGTAAAATTTTACAGTATCACGGGGCAAATTGAAGAGACAAAAGATGCCATTTTGGCCTCCCTTCGAAAGCAGATTTTCTATCAACATTTCGAGATTGGCGGATTTTTGACCAAGATAGATCCAAATCGCCATGAAAAGTGACCTGTTGGAAGCCCAACATGACCTAATTTAGAGGATCGAAAAGTATAATTCTTACAGCTTATCACGTGGGCAGCTAAGGAGCCCAAAGATGCCATTTTGGCCTCCATTCAGGAAATTTCACACGATTCCTAGCGGTGACATTTTTGAGTTCCGAACTCCAATCGTAGTGATTCTCGACTCCGCGCGAAGTTAGTAGAAAGCTATTTTTGAAATCCATAAGTCCATTTCTGATAGGCATCGCGAAGGCTCGCAAAATTGACGGTTTTCAAAAGAGGTCATTCTGCCTCCGCTCGCGCAGATTTCTCACAACATTTATGGAGATTGGTAGATTTTTGACCAAGATAGATCCAAATTTATTAAAAGTGACCTGTTGGAAGCCCAACAGATGTAATTTAACGTTATCGAAAAAGTAAAATTTTACAGTATCACGCGGGCAAAATGAAGAGATAAAAGATGCCATTTTGGCCTCCATTCGCAAATTTCCCACCAAGATTCCTACAAAAGATTTTTGACCAAGATAGATCCAAATCCAATCGAAAGAAGCCATGACCTCCATTCGAAGCCCAATAGGAAGTAATTTTGAAATCCAAGAAGTCCAAATTTTACAAAGGCATCACGTGGGCAAAAAAGAGATAAAGATGCCATTTTGGCCTCCATTCGAGACAAAAGATGCCATTTTGGCCTCCGTCAACATTTATGGAGATTGGCAGATTTTTGACCAAGATAGATCCAATCGCCACTAAAAGTGACCTGTTGGAAGCCCAACAGATGTAATTTAACGCATCAAAAAGTAAAATTCTTACAGTGTATCACGTGGGCAAATTAAGAGACAAAAGATGCCATTTTGGCCTCCATTCGCAACATTTCTAGAGATTGGCGGATTTTTGACCAAGATAGATCCAAATCGCCATGAAAAGTGACCTCGTTGGAAGCCCAACAGGATGTAATTTAACGATCGAAAAGTAAAATTCTTACAGTATCACATGGGCAGCCCAAAGAGACAAAAGATGCCATTTTGGCCCATTCGAGTTCGCATTTCGTAGTCAACATTTCCAGATTGGTAGAAAGATTTTTGACCAAGATAGATCCAGAACCAATAAAAGAGACCTCGAAAGCCCAAAATATGTAATTTAACGATAGATCAAAAAGTAAAAATTTTTACAGTGCCCAACAGATGGGCAAAAGTAAAATTCTTGGCTGTATATCACGAGACAAAAGATGCCATTTTGGCCTCCATTCTCGCCGCGACATTTTTTTGACCAACATTTCCGGATTGGCAGATTTTTGACCAAGATAGATCCAATTTAACGCGCAATGAAAAGTGACCACATGGGCAGCCCAACAGATGTAATTCAACTCCATTCAAAAAAGTAAAATTCTACAACATTATCACGCGGGATTTTTGACCAAGATAGATCCAAATACCACTAAAAGTGACCTCGTTGAGACCAAAGATGCCATTTTGGCCTCCACTCAGTAAGAGACAAAAGATGCCAACCTTTCTCGGCGACATTTCTGGCGATTGGCAGATTTTTGACCAAGATAGATCCAAATACCATGAAAGTGACCTCGCTGGAAGCCCAACAGATGTAATTCAACGCATCAAAAAGTAAAATTCTTACAGTATCACGCGGCAAAATAAGAGACAAAAGATGCCATTTTGGCCTCCCTTCGAGCAGATTTCTATCAACATTTCGAGATTGGCGGATTTTTGACCAAGATAGATCCAAATATGAAAAGTGACCTGCTGGAAGCCCAACATGACCTAATTTAGAGGATCGAAAAGTATAATTTTACAGCTTATCACGTAAAGCAAAATAAGGAGCCCAAAGATGCCATTTTGGCCTCCATTCAGTGGAAATTTCTCAACGATTCCTAGCGGTGACATTTTTTGAGTTCCGAATCCAATCGTAGTGATTCTGACTCGCGGCGGTTAGTAGAAAGCTATTTTTGAAATCCATAAGTCCATGTCTCGATAGGCATCGCGAAGGCTCGCAAAATTGATGGTTTTCAAAAGAGGTCATTCCGCCTCCGTCGCGCAGATTTCTATCCAACATTTATGGAGATTGGTAGATTTTTGACCAAGATAGATCCAAATCGCCATGAAAAAGTGACCTGTTGGAAGCCCAACAGATGTAATTTAACGCTATCGAAAAGTAAAAAGTAAAATTTTTACGTGTATCACGCGGCAAAAAGAAGAGATAAAAGATGCCATTTTGGCCTCCATCGCTCGCAGAGATTTCTCGCGATTGGCAGATTTTTGACCAAGATAGATCCAAATACCACGAAAAAGTGACCTGTTGGAGGCCCAATAGGATGTAATTTAACGTGATCGAGAAGTAAAATTCTTACAGTATCACATGGGCAAAATTAAGAGACAAAAGATGCCATTTTGGCCTCCATTCGTGCAGATTTCTCAACATTTCGGGCGATTGGCAGATTTTTGACCAAGATAGATCCAAATACCACTAAAAGTGACCTCGTTGGAAGCCCAACAGATGTAATTCAACGTATCAAAAAGTAAAATTCTTACAGTGTATCACGGGCAAATGAAGAGACAAAAGATGCCATTTTGGCCTCCGCTCGTCAGGCAGATTTCACAACATTTCCGGGCGACATTGGCAGATTTTGACCAAGATAGATCCAAATACCATGAAAAGTGACCTCGCTGGAAGCCCAACAGATGTAATTCAACGCATCAAAAAGTAAAATTCTTACAGTATCACGGGGCAGTTGAAGAGACAAAAGATGCCATTTTGGCCTCCCTTCGAAAGCATTTCTATCAACATTTCGAGATTGGCGGATTTTTGACCAAGATAGATCCAAATAGCCATGAAAAGTGACCTGCTGGAAGCCCAACATGACCTAATTTAGAGGATCGAAAAGTATAATTCTTACAGCTTATCACGTAGGGGCAGCTAAGAGCCCAAAGATGCCATTTTGGCCTCCATTCAGTGGAAATTTCACAACGCATTCCTAGCGTGACATTTTTGAGTTCCGAATCCAATCGTAGTGATTCGACTCCGCATGGCTAGTAGAAAGCTATTTTTGAAATCCATAAGTCCATGTCCGATAGGCATCGCGAAGGCTCGCAAAATTGACGGTTTTCAAAAGAGGTCATTCCGCCTCCGCTCGCGCGCGCATTTTGGCCAACATTTATGGAGATTGGTAGATTTTTGACCAAGATAGATCCAAATACCATGAAAAGTGACCTCGTTGGAAGCCCAACAGATGTAATTTAACGCTATCGAAAAGTAAAATTCTTACAGTATCACGCGGGCAAAATGAAGAGATAAAAGATGCCATTTTGGCCTCCTCGCTCGCGCAGATTTCCGGGCGATTGGCAGATTTTTGACCAAGATAGATCCAAATACCACGAAAAGTGACCTCGTTGGAGGCCCAATAGGATGTAATTTAACGTATCGAGAAGTAAAATTCTTACAGTATCACATGGGCAAAATGAAGAGACAAAAGATGCCATTTTGGCCTCCATTCGTGCGATTTCTCAACATTTCCGCGATTGGCAGATTTTTGACCAAGATAGATCCAAATACCACTAAAAGTGACCTCGTTGGAAGCCCAACAGATGTAATTCAACGTATCAAAAAGTAAAATTCTTACAGGTATCACGGGGCAAAATTGAAGAGACAAAAGATGCCATTTTGGCCTCCGCTCGCAGATTTCTCCAACATTTCTCGGGCGATTGGCAGATTTTTGACCAAGATAGATCCAAATACCGCCATGAAAGTGACCTCGTTGGAAGCCCAACAGATGTAATTCAACGCATCAAAAAGTAAAATTCTTACAGTATCACGTGGGCAAAATCAAGAGACAAAAGATGCCATTTTGGCCTCCCTTCGAAAGCGCATTTCTATCAACATTTCGAGATTGGCGGATTTTTGACCAAGATAGATCCAAATGCCATGAAAAGTGACCCGTTGGAAGCCCAACATGACCTAATTTAGAGGATCGAAAAGTATAATTTTACAGCTTATCACGTGGGGCAGCTAAGGAGCCCAAAGATGCCATTTTGGCCTCCATTCAGTGGAAATTTCCACGACATTCCTAGCGGTGACATTTTTGAGTTCCGTGAACTCCAATCGTAGTGATTCCGACTCCGCGGCGGCTAGTAGAAAGCTATTTTTGAAATCCATAAGTCCATGTCTGATAGGCATCGCGAAGGCTCGCAAAATTGACGGTTTTCAAAAGAGGTCATTCCGCCTCCGCTCGCGCATTTTTGGCCAACATTTATGGAGATTGGTAGATTTTTGACCAAGATAGATCCAAATACCACGAAAAGTGACCTGTTGGAAGCCCAACAGATGTAATTTAACGCTATCGAAAAGTAAAATTTTACAGTATCACGCGGGCAAAATCAAGAGATAAAAGATGCCATTTTGGCCTCCTCGTCTCGCATTTCCGGGCGATTGGCAGATTTTTGACCAAGATAGATCCAAATACCACGAAAAGTGACCTCGTTGAGGCCCAATAGGATGTAATTTAACGTATCGAGAAGTAAAATTCTTACAGTATCACATGGGCAAAAAGAAGAGACAAAAAGATGCCATTTTGGCCTCCATTCGCGCAGATTCTATCAAACATTTCCGGGCGATTGGCAGATTTTTGACCAAGATAGATCCAAATACCACTAAAAGTGACCTGTTGGAAGCCCAACAGATGTAATTCAACGTATCAAAAAGTAAAATTTTACAGTGTATCACGTGGGCAAATTAAGAGACAAAAGATGCCATTTTGGCCTCCGCTCGCGGCAGATTTCACCAACATTTCCGACGATTGGCAGATTTTTGACCAAGATAGATCCAAATACCATGAAAAGTGACCTCGTTGGAAGCCCAACAGATGTAATTCAACGCATCAAAAAGTAAAATTCTTACAGGTATCACGTGGGCAAATAAGAGACAAAAGATGCCATTTTGGCCTCCCTTCGAAAGCGCAGATTTCTATCAACATTTCGAGATTGGCGGATTTTTGACCAAGATAGATCCAAATACCATGAAAAGTGACCTCGTTGGAAGCCCAACATGACCTAATTTAGAGGATCGAAAAGTATAATTTTACAGCTTATCACGTGGGGCAGCTAAGGAGCCCAAAGATGCCATTTTGGCCTCCATTCAGTGGAAATTTCGCACACATTCCTAGCGGTGACATTTTTTGAGTTCCGTGAACTCCAATCGTAGTGATTCTGACTCGCATGCGGCTAGTAGAAAGCTATTTTTGAAATCCATAAGTCCATGTCCGATAGGCATCGCGAAGGCTCGCAAAAATTGACGGTTTTCAAAAGAGGTCATTCCGCCTCCGCTCGCGCATTTCACAACATTTATGGAGATTGGTAGATTTTTGACCAAGATAGATCCAAATACGCCAAAAAGTGACCTCGTTGGAAGCCCAACAGATGTAATTTAACGCTATCGAAAAGTAAAATTTTACAGTGTATCACGGGGCAAACCAAGAGATAAAAGATGCCATTTTGGCCTCCTCGCTCGCGCGCATTTCCTCGCGATTGGCAGATTTTTGACCAAGATAGATCCAAATACCACGAAAAAGTGACCTGTTGAGGCCCAATAGGATGTAATTTAACGTATCGAGAAGTAAAATTCTTACAGTATCACATGGGCAAATGAAGAGACAAAAGATGCCATTTTGGCCCATCCATTCGCGATTGGCCAACATTTCCGCGATTGGCAGATTTTTGACCAAGATAGATCCAAATACCACTAAAAGTGACCTCGTTGGAAGCCCAACAGATGTAATTCAACGTATCAAAAAGTAAAATTCTATACAGTGTATCACGTGGGCAAAACAAGAGACAAAAGATGCCATTTTGGCCTCCGCTCGCGCAGATTTCAACATTTCTGGCGATTGGCAGATTTTTGACCAAGATAGATCCAAATACCATTAAAAAGTGACCTCGCTGGAAGCCCAACAGATGTAATTCAACGCATCAAAAAGTAAAATTTTTACAGTATCACGTGGGCAAAATAAGAGACAAAAGATGCCATTTTGGCCTCCCTTCGAAAGCAGATTTCTATCAACATTTCGAGATTGGCGGATTTTTGACCAAGATAGATCCAAATACCATGAAAAGTGACCCGCTGGAAGCCCAACATGACCTAATTTAGAGGATCGAAAAGTATAATTTTT
The DNA here is from genome assembly GCA_015847255.1 of Hyparrhenia diplandra. Lineage (NCBI taxonomy): Eukaryota > Viridiplantae > Streptophyta > Magnoliopsida > Poales > Poaceae > Hyparrhenia > Hyparrhenia diplandra. The sequence goes on along the minus strand of JADLZK010000212.1, from coordinate 26,780 downwards.
ACAGCTATCACGTGGGGCAGCTAAGGAGCCCAAAGATGCCATTTTGGCCTCCATTCAGTGAAATTTCACCACGATTCCTAGCGTGACATTTTTGAGTTCCGAACTCCAATCGTAGTGATTCCGACTCCGCGGCTACGTAGAAAGCTATTTTTGAAATCCATAAGTCCATGTTCTGATAGGCATCGCGAAGGCTCGCAAAATTGACGGTTTTCAAAAGAGGTCATTCTCGCCTCCGCTCGCGCGCATTTTTCAAACATTTATGGAGATTGGTAGATTTTTGACCAAGATAGATCCAAATACACGAAAAGTGACCTGTTGGAAGCCCAACAGATGTAATTTAACGTTATCGAAAAGTAAAATTTTTACAGTATCACGCGGGCAAATGAAGAGATAAAAGATGCCATTTTGGCCTCCGTCTCGCGCATTTCGGGCGACATTGGCAGGCATTTTTGACCAAGATAGATCCAAATACGCCACGAAAAGTGACCTCGTTGGAGGCCCAATAGGATGTAATTTAACGTATCGAGAAGTAAAATTCTTACAGTATCACATGGGCAAAATGAAGAGACAAAAGATGCCATTTTGGCCTCCATTCGTGCGTGATTTCAAACATTTCCGGGCGATTGGCAGATTTTTGACCAAGATAGATCCAAATACCACTAAAAGTGACCTCGTTGGAAGCCCAACAGATGTAATTCAACGTATCAAAAAGTAAAATTCTTACAGTATCACGTGGGCAAAATTAAGAGACAAAAGATGCCATTTTGGCCTCCGCTCGCGTGCATTTCCGCCAACATTTCCGGGCGACATTGGCAGATTTTTGACCAAGATAGATCCAAATACCATTAAAAGTGACCTGTTGGAAGCCCAACAGATGTAATTCAACGCATCAAAAAGTAAAATTCTTACAGTATCACGCGGGCAAAATTGACGAGACAAAAGATGCCATTTTGGCCTCCCTTCGAAAGCGCATTTCTATCAACATTTCGAGATTGGCGGATTTTTGACCAAGATAGATCCAAATGCCATGAAAAGTGACCTCGCTGGAAGCCCAACATGACCTAATTTAGAGGATCGAAAAGTATAATTTTTACAGCTTATCACGTGGGGCAGCTAAGGAGCCCAAAGATGCCATTTTGGCCTCCATTCAGTGGAAATTTCTCACACGATTCCTAGCGTGACATTTTTGAGTTCCGAACTCCAATCGTAGTGATTCTCGACTCCGTATGGCTAGTAGAAAGCTATTTTTGAAATCCATAAGTCCATGTCCGATAGGCATCGCGGAAGGCTCGCAAAATTGACGGTTTTCAAAAGAGGTCATTCCGCCTCCGCTCGCGCGTGATTTCCAACATTTATGGAGATTGGTAGATTTTTGACCAAGATAGATCCAAATACCACGAAAAGTGACCTCGTTGGAAGCCCAACAGATGTAATTTAACGTTATCGAAAAGTAAAATTCTTACGTGTATCACGCGGGCAAATAAGAGATAAAAGATGCCATTTTGGCCTCTCGCTCGCGCGATTTCGGCGATTGGCGATTTTTTGACCAAGATAGATCCAAATACGCCATGAAAAGTGACCTCGTTGGAGGCCCAATAGGATGTAATTTAACGTATCGAGAAGTAAAATTCTTACAGGTATCACATGGGCAAAAGATGAAGAGACAAAAGATGCCATTTTGGCCTCCATTCGCAGCGCATTTCTCACAAACATTTCCGCGATTGGCAGATTTTTGACCAAGATAGATCCAAATACCACTAAAAGTGACCTCGCTGGAAGCCCAACAGATGTAATTCAACGTATCAAAAAGTAAAATTCTTACAGTATCACGCGGGCAAAAAAGAGACAAAAGATGCCATTTTGGCCTCCGCTCGCGGCAGATTTCACAACATTTCCGGGCGATTGGCAGATTTTTGACCAAGATAGATCCAAATACCATTAAAAGTGACCTCGTTGGAAGCCCAACAGATGTAATTCAACGCATCAAAAAGTAAAATTTTACAGTATCACGCGGGCAAAATTGAGAGACAAAAGATGCCATTTTGGCCTCCCTTCGAAAGCGTATTTCTATCAACATTTCTCGAGATTGGCGGATTTTTGACCAAGATAGATCCAACCGCCATGAAAAGTGACCCGCTGGAAGCCCAACATGACCTAATTTAGAGGATCGAAAAGTATAATTTTACAGCTATCACGTAGGGCCTAAGGAGCCCAAAGATGCCATTTTGGCCTCCATTCAGTGGAAATTTCTCACACGATTCCTAGCGTGACATTTTTGAGTTCCGAATCCAATCGTAGTGATTCTCGACTCCGCAAAGCTAGTAGAAAGCTATTTTTGAAATCCATAAGTCCATGTCCGATAGGCACGCGGCTCGCAAAATTGACGGTTTTCAAAAGAGGTCATTCGCCTCCGCGCTCGCGCAGATTTGGCCAACATTTATGGAGATTGGTAGATTTTTGACCAAGATAGATCCAAATACCGCCATTTAAAAGTGACCTCGCTGGAAGCCCAACAGATGTAATTTAACGCTATCGAAAAGTAAAATTCTTACGTATCACGCGGGCAAACAAGAGATAAAAGATGCCATTTTGGCCTCCTCGCTCGCGCATTTCGGGCGATTGGCAGATTTTTGACCAAGATAGATCCAAATCGCCATGAAAAAGTGACCTCGTTGGAAGCCCAATAGGATGTAATTTAACGTATCGAGAAGTAAAATTTTACAGTATCACATGGGCAAAAATGAAGAGACAAAAGATGCCATTTTGGCCTCCATTCGCGCAGATTTCTCAAACATTTCCGGGCGATTGGCAGATTTTTGACCAAGATAGATCCAAATACCACTAAAAGTGACCTCGTTGGAAGCCCAACAGATGTAATTCAACGTATCAAAAAGTAAAATTCTTACAGTATCACGTGGGCAAATTGAAGAGACAAAAGATGCCATTTTGGCCTCCGCTCGCGCAGATTTCTCCAACATTTCCGCGATTGGCGATTTTTTGACCAAGATAGATCCAAATACCATGAAAAGTGACCTCGTTGGAAGCCCAACAGATGTAATTCAACGCATCAAAAAGTAAAATTTTTACAGTATCACGCGGGCAAAACCGAAGAGACAAAAGATGCCATTTTGGCCTCCCTTCGAAAGCAGATTTCTATCAACATTTCGAGATTGGCGGATTTTTGACCAAGATAGATCCAAATACCATGAAAAGTGACCTCGCTGGAAGCCCAACATGACCTAATTTAGAGGATCGAAAAGTATAATTTTTACAGCTTATCACGTGGGGCAGCTAAGGAGCCCAAAGATGCCATTTTGGCCTCCATTCAGTGGAAATTTCACCACGATTCCTAGCGTGACATTTTTGAGTTCCGTGAACTCCAATCGTAGTGATTCTCGACTCCGCGCGGCTAGTAGAAAAAGCTATTTTTGAAATCCATAAGTCCATGTCTGATAGGCATCGCGAAGGCTCGCAAAATTGACGGTTTTCAAAAGAGGTCATTCTCGCCTCCGCTCGCGCGCAGATTTCAAACATTTATGGAGATTGGCAGATTTTTGACCAAGATAGATCCAAATACCACGAAAAAGTGACCTCGTTGGAAGCCCAACAGATGTAATTTAACGCTATCGAAAAAGTAAAATTCTTACAGTGTATCACGCGGGCAAATGAAGAGACAAAAGATGCCATTTTGGCCTCGCTCGCTCGCATTTCAAAAGATGCCAACATTGGCGACATTTTTTTTGACCAAGATAGATCCAAATACCACGAAAAGTGACCTCGTTGGAAGCCCAATAGGATGTAATTTAACGTATCGAGAAGTAAAATTTTTACAGGTATCACATGGGCAAAATCAAGAGACAAAAGATGCCATTTTGGCCTCCATTCGTGCAGATTGGCCAACAACATTTCCGCGCGACAAGCAGATTTTTGACCAAGATAGATCCAAATACCACTAAAAGTGACCTCGCTGGAAGCCCAACAGATGTAATTCAACGTATCAAAAAGTAAAATTTTACAGTATCACGTGGGCAAATTGAAGAGACAAAAGATGCCATTTTGGCCTCCGCTCGCGGCATTTCTCAACATTTCTCGCGATTGGCAGATTTTTGACCAAGATAGATCCAAATACCACGAAAAGTGACCTCGCTGGAAGCCCAACAGATGTAATTCAACGCATCAAAAAGTAAAATTTTACAGTGTATCACGCGGGCAAATTGAAGAGACAAAAGATGCCATTTTGGCCTCCCTTCGAAAGCATTTCTATCAACATTTCGAGATTGGCGGATTTTTGACCAAGATAGATCCAAATACCATGAAAAGTGACCTCGCTGGAAGCCCAACATGACCTAATTTAGAGGATCGAAAAGTATAATTTTACAGCTTATCACGTAGGGCAGCTAAGGAGCCCAAAGATGCCATTTTGGCCTCCATTCAGGAAAATTTCACACGATTCCTAGCGTGACATTTTTGAGTTCCGTGAACTCCAATCGTAGTGATTCGACTCCGCAAGGCTAGTAGAAAGCTATTTTTTTTGAAATCCATAAGTCCATGTCCGATAGGCATCGCGAAGGCTCGCAAAATTGACGGTTTTCAAAAGAGGTCATTCTCGCCTCCGCTCGCGCGCGCATTTTGGCCAACATTTATGGAGATTGGTAGATTTTTGACCAAGATAGATCCAAATACCATGAAAAGTGACCTCGCTGGAAGCCCAACAGATGTAATTTAACGCTATCGAAAAGTAAAATTCTTACGTGTATCACGCGGGCAAAATTAAGAGACAAAAGATGCCATTTTGGCCTCCTCGTCGCGCAACATTTCCGCGATTGGCAGATTTTTGACCAAGATAGATCCAAATACCACGAAAAAGTGACCTCGTTGGAAGCCCAATAGGATGTAATTTAACGATCGAGAAGTAAAATTTTACAGTATCACATGGGCAAAAGATGCCATGAAGAGACAAAAGATGCCATTTTGGCCTCCATTCGCGCATAGATTTTGCCAACATTTCCGCGACATTGGCAGATTTTTGACCAAGATAGATCCAAATACCACTAAAAGTGACCTCGCTGGAAGCCCAACAGATGTAATTCAACGTATCAAAAAGTAAAATTCTTACAGTATCACGCGGGCAAAATAAGAGACAAAAGATGCCATTTTGGCCTCCGCTCGCGTATTTCTCCAACATTTCGGGCGATTGGCAGATTTTTGACCAAGATAGATCCAAATACCGCCATTAAAAGTGACCCGCTGGAAGCCCAACAGATGTAATTCAACGCATCAAAAAGTAAAATTTTACAGTATCACGCGGGCAAAATTGAAGAGACAAAAGATGCCATTTTGGCCTCCCTTCGAAAGCAGATTTCTATCAACATTTCGAGATTGGCGGATTTTTGACCAAGATAGATCCAAATACCATGAAAAGTGACCTCGCTGGAAGCCCAACATGACCTAATTTAGAGGATCGAAAAGTATAATTTTACAGCTTATCACGTAGGCAGCTAAGGAGCCCAAAGATGCCATTTTGGCCTCCATTCAGGAAATTTCTCACGATTCCTAGCGTGACATTTTTGAGTTCCGTGAACTCCAATCGTAGTGATTCTAGACTCCGCGGTTGGTTAGTAGAAAGCTATTTTTGAAATCCATAAGTCCATGTCCGATAGGCACGCGAAGGCTCGCAAAATTGACGGTTTTCAAAAGAGGTCATTCCGCCTCCGCTCGCGCGCATTTCTCACAACATTTATGGAGATTGGCAGATTTTTGACCAAGATAGATCCAAATACGCCACGAAAAGTGACCTCGTTGGAAGCCCAACAGATGTAATTTAACGTTATCGAAAAGTAAAATTTTTACAGTATCACGTGGGCAAATGAAGAGACAAAAGATGCCATTTTGGCCTCCATCGTCGCGCATTCGGCGACATTGGCAGATTTTTGACCAAGATAGATCCAAATACCATGAAAAGTGACCTGTTGGAAGCCCAATAGGATGTAATTTAACGTATCGAGAAGTAAAATTTTTACAGTATCACATGGGCAAACTGAAGAGACAAAAGATGCCATTTTGGCCTCCATTCGCAGATTTCTCCAACATTTCTCGGGCGATTGGCAGATTTTTGACCAAGATAGATCCAAATACCACTAAAAGTGACCTCGTTGGAAGCCCAACAGATGTAATTCAACGTATCAAAAAGTAAAATTCTTACAGTATCACGCGGGCAAAATTGAAGAGACAAAAGATGCCATTTTGGCCTCCGCTCGCGGCAGATTTCTCCAACATTTCCGGGCGATTGGCAGATTTTTGACCAAGATAGATCCAAATACCATGAAAAGTGACCTGTTGGAAGCCCAACAGATGTAATTCAACGCATCAAAAAGTAAAATTCTTACAGTGTATCACGCGGGCAAATAAGAGACAAAAGATGCCATTTTGGCCTCCCTTCGAAAGCAGATTTCTATCAACATTTCGAGATTGGCGGATTTTTGACCAAGATAGATCCAAATACGCCATGAAAAGTGACCTCGCTGGAAGCCCAACATGACCTAATTTAGAGGATCGAAAAGTATAATTTTACAGCTTATCACGTAGGCAGCTAAGGAGCCCAAAGATGCCATTTTGGCCTCCATTCAGTGGAAATTTCCCACACATTCCTAGCGTGACATTTTTGAGTTCCGAACTCCAATCGTAGTGATTCTAGACTGCGTATGGCTAGTAGAAAGCTATTTTTGAAATCCATAAGTCCATGTTCGATAGGCATCGCGAAGGCTCGCAAAATTGACGGTTTTCAAAAGAGGTCATTCCGCCTCCGCTCGCGCGCGATTTCACCAACATTTATGGAGATTGGCAGATTTTGACCAAGATAGATCCAAATACCATTTAAAAGTGACCTCGCTGGAAGCCCAACAGATGTAATTTAACGTTATCGAAAAGTAAAATTCTTACAGTATCACGTGGGCAAAATAAGAGACAAAAGATGCCATTTTGGCCTCTCGCTCGCAGCAACATTTCCGGGCGATTGGCGATTTTTGACCAAGATAGATCCAAATACCATGAAAAAGTGACCTCGCTGGAAGCCCAATAGGATGTAATTTAACGTATCGAGAAGTAAAATTCTTACAGTATCACATGGGCAAAATGAAGAGACAAAAGATGCCATTTTGGCCTCCATTCGCAGATTTCTCACAACATTTCCGGGCGATTGGCAGATTTTTGACCAAGATAGATCCAAATACCACTAAAAGTGACCTCGCTGGAAGCCCAACAGATGTAATTCAACGTATCAAAAAGTAAAATTCTTACAGTATCACGTGGGGCAAAATTGAAGAGACAAAAGATGCCATTTTGGCCTCCGCTCGCGCAGATTTCCAACATTTCCGGGCGATTGGCAGATTTTTGACCAAGATAGATCCAAATACCATGAAAAGTGACCCGCTGGAAGCCCAACAGATGTAATTCAACGCATCAAAAAGTAAAATTTTTACAGTATCACGCGGGCAAAATTGAAGAGACAAAAGATGCCATTTTGGCCTCCCTTCGAAAGCAGATTTCTATCAACATTTCGAGATTGGCGGATTTTTGACCAAGATAGATCCAAATACATGAAAAGTGACCTCGCTGGAAGCCCAACATGACCTAATTTAGAGGATCGAAAAGTATAATTTTACAGCTTATCACGTGGGCAGCCTAAGGAGCCCAAAGATGCCATTTTGGCCTCCATTCAGTGGAAATTTCTCACACGATTCCTAGCGGTGACATTTTTGAGTTCCGTGAATCCAATCGTAGTGATTCTAGACTCCGCGGAAGTTAGTAGAAAGCTATTTTTGAAATCCATAAGTCCATGTCCGATAGGCATCGCTAAGGCTCGCAAAATTGACGGTTTTCAAAAAGAGGTCATTCCGCCTCCGCTCGCGCAGATTTCACAACATTTATGGAGATTGGCGATTTTTGACCAAGATAGATCCAAATACCACGAAAAAGTGACCTCGCTGGAAGCCCAACAGATGTAATTTAACGTTATCGAAAAGTAAAATTCTTACAGTGTATCACGGGGCAAACCGAAGAGACAAAAGATGCCATTTTGGCCTCCTCGCTCGCGCAGATTTCCGGGCGATTTTTTTGACCAAGATAGATCCAAATACCATGAAAAGTGACCTCGCTGGAAGCCCAATAGGATGTAATTTAACGTATCGAGAAGTAAAATTTTTACAGTATCACATGGGCAAAATGAAGAGACAAAAGATGCCATTTTGGCCTCCATTCGCAGCGCAGATTTTGGCCTCACAACATTTCCGCGATTGGCAGATTTTTGACCAAGATAGATCCAAATACCACTAAAAGTGACCTCGCTGGAAGCCCAACAGATGTAATTCAACGTATCAAAAAGTAAAATTTTACAGTGTATCACGCGGGGCAAAATTGACGAGACAAAAGATGCCATTTTGGCCTCCGCTCGCGGCAGATTGCAACATTTCCGCGATTGGCAGATTTTTGACCAAGATAGATCCAAATACATGAAAAGTGACCTCGTTGGAAGCCCAACAGATGTAATTCAACGCATCAAAAAGTAAAATTCTTACAGGTATCACGGGGCAAAATAAGAGACAAAAGATGCCATTTTGGCCTCCCTTCGAAAGCGATTTCTATCAACATTTCGAGAGATTGGCGGATTTTTGACCAAGATAGATCCAAATACCATGAAAAGTGACCTCGCTGGAAGCCCAACATGACCTAATTTAGAGGATCGAAAAGTATAATTTTACAGCTTATCACGTGGGCAGCTAAGGAGCCCAAAGATGCCATTTTGGCCTCCATTCAGTGGAAATTTCTCACACGATTCCTAGCGTGACATTTTTGAGTTCCAGAACTCCAATCGTAGTGATTCTGACTCCCGTATGAAGCTAGTAGAAAGCTATTTTTGAAATCCATAAGTCCATGTCTGATAGGCATCGCGAAGGCTCGCAAAATTGACGGTTTTCAAAAGAGGTCATTCGCCTCCGCTCGCGCGCATTTCTTTCCAACATTTATGGAGATTGGCAGATTTTTGACCAAGATAGATCCAAATACCATTTAAAAGTGACCTCGTTGGAAGCCCAACAGATGTAATTTAACGTTATCGAAAAGTAAAATTCTTACAGTATCACGCGGGCAAAAAATAAGAGACAAAAGATGCCATTTTGGCCTCCATTCGCGCGCAGATTTCAACAACGATTGGCAGATTTTTGACCAAGATAGATCCAAATACCATAAAAGTGACCTGTTGGAAGCCCAATAGGATGTAATTTAACGTATCGAAAGTAAAATTTTACAGTGTATCACATGGGCAAATTCCCAAGAGACAAAAGATGCCATTTTGGCCTCCATTCGCAGATTTCCAACATTTCCGGGCGATTGGCAGATTTTTGACCAAGATAGATCCAAATACCACTAAAAGTGACCTCGTTGGAAGCCCAACAGATGTAATTCAACGTATCAAAAAGTAAAATTTTACAGTATCACGCGGGCAAAATTGAAGAGACAAAAGATGCCATTTTGGCCTCCGCTCGCGGCAGATTTCTCACAACATTTCGGGCGATTGGCAGATTTTTGACCAAGATAGATCCAAATACCATGAAAAGTGACCTCGCTGGAAGCCCAACAGATGTAATTCAACGCATCAAAAAGTAAAATTCTTACAGTATCACGCGGGCAAAATTAAGAGACAAAAGATGCCATTTTGGCCTCCCTTCGAAAGCAGCATTTCTATCAACATTTCGAGATTGGCGGATTTTTGACCAAGATAGATCCAAATACCATGAAAAGTGACCTCGCTGGAAGCCCAACATGACCTAATTTAGAGGATCGAAAAGTATAATTTTACAGCTTATCACGTGGGCAGCTAAGGAGCCCAAAGATGCCATTTTGGCCTCCATTCAGTGGAAATTTCTCACCACGATTCCTAGCGTGACATTTTTGAGTTCCGTGAATCCAATCGTAGTGATTCTCGACTCGCGGGGCTAGTAGAAAGCTATTTTTGAAATCCATAAGTCCATGTCCGATAGGCATCGCGAAGGCTCGCAAAATTGACGGTTTTCAAAAAGAGGTCATTCCGCCTCCGCTCGCGCAGATTTCTCCAACATTTATGGAGATTGGCAGATTTTTGACCAAGATAGATCCAAATACCACGAAAAAGTGACCTCGTTGGAAGCCCAACAGATGTAATTTAACGTTATCGAAAAAGTAAAATTTTTACGTGTATCACGCGGGCAAAAAAGAGACAAAAGATGCCATTTTGGCCTCCGCTCGTCGCTCGATTTTTGCAGATTTCCTCGAAAAGCGACAAGCAGATTTTTGACCAAGATAGATCCAAATACCAATAAAAAAGTGACCTTTGGTTGGAAGCCCAATAGGATGTAATTTAACGATCGAGAAGTAAAATTCTTACAGTGTATCACATGGGCAAATAAGAGACAAAAGATGCCATTTTGGCCTCCATTCGCAGATTTCTCACAACATTTCCGCGCGATTGGCAGATTTTTGACCAAGATAGATCCAAATACCACTAAAAGTGACCTCGCTGGAAGCCCAACAGATGTAATTCAACGTATCAAAAGTAAAATTTTACAGGTATCACGGGGCAAATTGAGAGACAAAAGATGCCATTTTGGCCTCCGCTCGCGGCAGATTTTCACAACATTTCGCGATTGGCAGATTTTTGACCAAGATAGATCCAAATACCATGAAAAAGACCCCTGGAAGCCCAACAGATGTAATTCAACGCATCAAAAAGTAAAATTCTTACAGTATCACGCGGGCAAACCGAAGAGACAAAAGATGCCATTTTGGCCTCCCTTCGAAAGCGCATTTCTATCAACATTTCGAGATTGGCGGATTTTTGACCAAGATAGATCCAAATATGAAAAGTGACCCGCTTGGAAGCCCAACATGACCTAATTTAGAGGATCGAAAAGTATAATTTTACAGCTTATCACGTAGGCAGCTAAGGAGCCCAAAGATGCCATTTTGGCCTCCATTCAGTGAAATTTCTCCACGATTCCTAGCGGTGACATTTTTGAGTTCCAAGAATCCAATCGTAGTGATTCCGACTCCGCGGCAAGTAGTAGAAAGCTATTTTTGAAATCCATAAGTCCATGTCCGATAGGCATCGCGAAGGCTCGCAAAATTGACGGTTTTCAAAAGAGGTCATTCCGCCTCCGCTCGCGCGCGCATTTCTTGCCAACATTTATGGAGATTGGCAGATTTTTGACCAAGATAGATCCAAATACGCCATTTAAAAGTGACCTCGTTGGAAGCCCAACAGATGTAATTTAACGCTATCGAAAAAGTAAAATTTTACAGTATCACGCGGGCAAAATGAGAGACAAAAGATGCCATTTTGGCCTCCATTCGCAGATTTCGCGAACATTTCCTGGAGATTGGCGATTTTTGACCAAGATAGATCCAAATACCATGAAAAGTGACCTCGCTGGAAGCCCAATAGGATGTAATTTAACGTATCGAAAGTAAAATTTTACAGTGTATCACATGGGCAAAATGAAGAGACAAAAGATGCCATTTTGGCCTCCATTCGTAGCATTTTCTCCAACATTTCGGGCGATTGGCAGATTTTTGACCAAGATAGATCCAAATACCACTAAAAGTGACCTCGCTGGAAGCCCAACAGATGTAATTCAATTCAACGATCAAAAAGTAAAAATTTTACAGTGTATCACGCGGGCAAAATTGAGAGACAAAAGATGCCATTTTGGCCTCCGCTCGCGTGCATTTCTCACAACATTTCCGCGATTGGCAGATTTTTGACCAAGATAGATCCAAATACCATTTAAAAGTGACCTGCTGGAAGCCCAACAGATGTAATTCAACGCATCAAAAAAGTAAAATTTTTACAGTATCACGCGGGCAAAATAAGAGACAAAAGATGCCATTTTGGCCTCCCTTCGAAAGCATTTCTATCAACATTTCGAGATTGGCGGATTTTTGACCAAGATAGATCCAAATACCATGAAAAGTGACCTCGCTGGAAGCCCAACATGACCTAATTTAGAGGATCGAAAAGTATAATTTTACACAGCTTATCACGTAGGGCAGCTAAGGAGCCCAAAGATGCCATTTTGGCCTCCATTCAGTGGAAATTTCTCCACGATTCCTAGCGTGACATTTTTGAGTTCCGAATCCAATCGTAGTGATTCTCGACTCCGTATGGCTAGTAGAAAGCTATTTTTGAAATCCATAAGTCCATGTTCGATAGGCATCGCGAAGGCTCGCAAAAAATTGACGGTTTTCAAAAGAGGTCATTCTCGCCTCCGCTCGCGCGCATTTCTCACCAACATTTATGGAGATTGGCAGATTTTTGACCAAGATAGATCCAAATACCATTTAAAGTGACCTCGCTGGAAGCCCAACAGATGTAATTTAACGCTATCGAAAAAGTAAAATTTTACAGTATCACGCGGGCAAAATTGAAGAGACAAAAGATGCCATTTTGGCCTCCATCGCTCGCGCGCAGATTTCGCGCGATTGGCAGATTTTTGACCAAGATAGATCCAAATACCATGAAAAGTGACCTCGCTGGAAGCCCAATAGGATGTAATTTAACGTATCGAAAAGTAAAATTTTTACAGTATCACATGGGCAAAATGAAGAGACAAAAGATGCCATTTTGGCCTCCATTCGCGGTAGATTTCAACACAACATTTCCGCGATTGGCAGATTTTTGACCAAGATAGATCCAAATACCACTAAAAAGTGACCTCGCTGGAAGCCCAACAGATGTAATTCAACGTATCAAAAAGTAAAATTTTTACAGTGTATCACGCGGGCAAATGAAGAGACAAAAGATGCCATTTTGGCCTCCGCTCGCGTGATTTCCAACATTTCCGGGCGATTGGCAGATTTTTGACCAAGATAGATCCAAATACCATGAAAAGTGACCTCGCTGGAAGCCCAACAGATGTAATTCAACGCATCAAAAAGTAAAATTCTTACAGTATCACGGGGCAAAATAAGAGACAAAAGATGCCATTTTGGCCTCCCTTCGAAAGCAGATTTCTATCAACATTTCGAGATTGGCGGATTTTTGACCAAGATAGATCCAAATACCATGAAAAGTGACCCGCTGGAAGCCCAACATGACCTAATTTAGAGGATCAAAAGTATAATTTTACAGCTTATCACGTGGGGCAGCTAAGGAGCCCAAAGATGCCATTTTGGCCTCCATTCAGGAAATTTCGCACGATTCCTAGCGTGACATTTTTGAGTTCCGTAGAACTCCAATCGTAGTGATTCCGACTGCGCGAAGGCTAGTAGAAAGCTATTTTTGAAATCCATAAGTCCATGTCCGATAGGCATCGCTAAGGCTCGCAAAATTGACGGTTTTCAAAAAGAGGTCATTCCGCCTCCGCTCGGCGCGATTTCCAACATTTATGGAGATTGGCAGATTTTTGACCAAGATAGATCCAAATACCATGAAAAGTGACCTGTTGGAAGCCCAACAGATGTAATTTAACGTTATCGAAAAAGTAAAATTTTACAGTGTATCACGCGGGCAAATGAAGAGACAAAAGATGCCATTTTGGCCTCTCGCTTTCGCAGATTTCGAACATTGGCATTTTTGACCAAGATAGATCCAAATCGCCATGAAAAAGTGACCGCTGGAAGCCCAATAGGATGTAATTTAACGTATCGAAAAGTAAAATTCTTACAGGTATCACATGGGCAAAATTGAGAGACAAAAGATGCCATTTTGGCCTCCATTCGCGGCGTGCATTTCCAAACATTTCCGGGCGATTGGCAGATTTTTTGACCAAGATAGATCCAAATACCACTAAAAAAGTGACCTCGTTGGAAGCCCAACAGATGTAATTCAACGTATCAAAAAGTAAAATTCTTACAGGTATCACGCGGGCAAAAAAATTGACCAGACAAAAGATGCCATTTTGGCCTCCGTCAAAAAGCAGATTTCTCACAACATTTCCGCGATTGGCAGATTTTTGACCAAGATAGATCCAAATACCATGAAAAAAAGTGACCTCGCTTGGAAGCCCAACAGATGTAATTCAACGCATCAAAAAGTAAAATTTTACGTATCACGCGGGCAAAATTGAAGAGACAAAAGATGCCATTTTGGCCTCCCTTCGAAAGCGATTTCTATCAACATTTCGAGATTGGCGGATTTTTGACCAAGATAGATCCAAATACCATGAAAAGTGACCTCGCTGGAAGCCCAACATGACCTAATTTAGAGGATCAAAAAGTATAATTTTACAGCTATCACGTAGCAAAATAAGGAGCCCAAAGATGCCATTTTGGCCTCCATTCAGGGAAATTTCGCCAACGATTCCTAGCGTGACATTTTTGAGTTCCGTGAATCCAATCGTAGTGATTCTAAAAGTGACTCGTATGGGCTAGTAGAAAGCTATTTTTGAAATCCATAAGTCCATGTCCGATAGGCATCGCGGCGGCTCGCAAAATTGACGGTTTTCAAAAGAGGTCATTCCGCCTCCGCGCGCGCATTTCTCCAACATTTATGGAGATTGGCGTATTTTTGACCAAGATAGATCCAAACACCAAAAAAGTGACCTCGCTGGAAGCCCAACAGATGTAATTTAACGTTATCGAAAAAGTAAAATTCTTACGGTGTATCACGGGGCAAAATAAGAGACAAAAGATGCCATTTTGGCCTCCATTCGTTTTCGCGCATTTCCTTCGCGATTGGCGATTTTTGACCAAGATAGATCCAAATACCATGAAAAAGTGACCTCGTTGGAAGCCCAATAGGATGTAATTTAACGTATCGAAAGTAAAATTTTTACAGTATCACATGGGCAAAAAAGAGACAAAAGATGCCATTTTGGCCTCCATTCGCGCGCATTTTCCAACATTTCCGCGCGATTGGCAGATTTTTGACCAAGATAGATCCAAATACCACTAAAAAGTGACCTCGCTGGAAGCCCAACAGATGTAATTCAACGTATCAAAAAAAAGTAAAATTTTTACAGGTATCACGGGCAAAAGAAGAAGAGACAAAAGATGCCATTTTGGCCTCCGCTCGCAGATGCATTTCTCAAACATTTCCGCGATTGGCAGATTTTTGACCAAGATAGATCCAAATACCATGAAAAGTGACCTGCTGGAAGCCCAACAGATGTAATTCAACGCATCAAAAAGTAAAATTCTTACAGTGTATCACGCGGGCAAAATTAAGAGACAAAAGATGCCATTTTGGCCTCCCTTCGAAAAGCATTTCTATCAACATTTCGAGATTGGCGGATTTTTGACCAAGATAGATCCAAATCGCCATGAAAAGTGACCTCGCTGGAAGCCCAACATGACCTAATTTAGAGGATCGAAAAGTATAATTTTTACAGCTTATCACGTGGGCAAATTGACCTAAGGAGCCCAAAGATGCCATTTTGGCCTCCATTCAGTGGAAATTTCTCCACACCATTCCTAGCGTGACATTTTTGAGTTCCGATAATCCAATCGTAGTGATTCTAGACCTCGCGAAGCTAGTAGAAAGCTATTTTTGAAATCCATAAGTCCATGTCCGATAGGCATCGCGAAGGCTCGCAAAATTGACGGTTTTCAAAAGAGGTCATTCCGCCTCCGCTCGCGCGATTTCTACAACATTTATGGAGATTGGCAGATTTTTGACCAAGATAGATCCAAATACCATTTAAAGTGACCTCGCTGGAAGCCCAACAGATGTAATTTAACGTTATCGAAAAGTAAAATTTTTACAGTATCACGCGGGCAAAAATGAAGAGACAAAAGATGCCATTTTGGCCTCCGCTCGCGCATTTCCGGGCGATTGGCGATTTTTGACCAAGATAGATCCAAATACCATGAAAAGTGACCTGCTGGAAGCCCAATAGGATGTAATTTAACGTATCGAAAAGTAAAATTTTTACAGTGTATCACATGGGCAAAATTGAAGAGACAAAAGATGCCATTTTGGCCTCCATTCGCAAGCATTTTTCACCAACATTTCCGCGCATTGGCAGATTTTTGACCAAGATAGATCCAAATACCACCACTAAAAGTGACCTCGCTGGAAGCCCAACAGATGTAATTCAACGATCAAAAAGTAAAATTTTATACAGTATCACGCGGGCAAAATTGAAGAGACAAAAGATGCCATTTTGGCCTCCGCCGCGCGCGTTTCTATCAACATTTCCGGCGATTGGCAGATTTTGACCAAGATAGATCCAAATCACCATGAAAAAGTGACCTGCTGGAAGCCCAACAGATGTAATTCAACGCATCAAAAAGTAAAATTTCTTACAGTATATCACGCGGGCAAATTGAAGAGACAAAAGATGCCATTTTGGCCTCCCTTCGAAAGCAGATTTCTATCAACATTTCGAGATTGGCGGATTTTTGACCAAGATAGATCCAAATACCATGAAAAGTGACCTCGCTGGAAGCCCAACATGACCTAATTTAGAGGATCAAAAAGTATAATTTTTACAGCTTATCACGTAGCAGCAAATAAGGAGCCCAAAGATGCCATTTTGGCCTCCATTCAGTGGAAATTTCGCCACACATTCCTAGCGTGACATTTTTGAGTTCCGTGAACTCCAATCGTAGTGATTCGACTCGCGGAAGCCTAGTAGAAAGCTATTTTTGAAATCCATAAGTCCATGTCCGATAGGCATCGCTAAGGCTCGCAAAAATTGACGGTTTTCAAAAGAGGTCATTCGCCTCCGCTCGCGCGCGCATTTCTCACAACATTTATGGAGATTGGCAGATTTTTGACCAAGATAGATCCAAATACCATGAAAAGTGACCTGTTGGAAGCCCAACAGATGTAATTTAACGCTATCGAAAAAGTAAAATTCTTACAGTATCACGCGGGCAAAACAAGAGACAAAAGATGCCATTTTGGCCTCTCGTCGCGTTTTTCGGGCGATTGGCAGATTTTTGACCAAGATAGATCCAAATACCATGAAAAGTGACCTGCTGGAAGCCCAATAGGATGTAATTTAACGATCGAGAAGTAAAATTCTTACGTGTATCACATGGGCAAAATTGAGAGACAAAAGATGCCATTTTGGCCTCCATTCGCGCAGATTTCCAACATTTCCGGGCGATTGGCAGATTTTTGACCAAGATAGATCCAAATACCACTAAAAGTGACCTCGCTGGAAGCCCAACAGATGTAATTCAACGTATCAAAAAGTAAAATTTTACGTGTATCACGGGGCAAAATTGAAGAGACAAAAGATGCCATTTTGGCCTCCGCTCGCAGATTTCTCACCAACATTTCCGGGCGATTGGCAGATTTTTGACCAAGATAGATCCAAATACCATGAAAAGTGACCTCGCTGGAAGCCCAACAGATGTAATTCAACGATCAAAAAGTAAAATTCTTACAGTATCACGCGGGCAAAATTGAAGAGACAAAAGATGCCATTTTGGCCTCCCTTCGAAAGCAGATTTCTATCAACATTTCTCGAGATTGGCGGATTTTTGACCAAGATAGATCCAAATACCATGAAAAGTGACCTCGCTGGAAGCCCAACATGACCTAATTTAGAGGATCAAAAGTATAATTTTACAGCTATCACGCGGGGCAGCTAAGGAGCCCAAAGATGCCATTTTGGCCTCCATTCAGTGGAAATTTCTCACGATTCCTAGCGTGACATTTTTGAGTTCCGTGAACTCCAATCGTAGTGATTCCGACTGCGTATGGCTAGTAGAAAGCTATTTTTGAAATCCATAAGTCCATGTCCGATAGGCATCGCGAAGGCTCGCAAAATTGACGGTTTTCAAAAGAGGTCATTCCGCGCCTCCGCTCGCGGAGATTATAGCATTTCTCCAACATTTATGGAGATTGGCAGATTTTTGACCAAGATAGATCCAAATACGCCATTTAAAAGTGACCTCGCTGGAAGCCCAACAGATGTAATTTAACGCTATCGAAAAGTAAAATTTTTACAGTGTATCACGCGGGCAAATTGAAGAGACAAAAGATGCCATTTTGGCCTCCGCTCGCGCATTTCGCGCATTTCTCGGGCGATTGGCAGATTTTTGACCAAGATAGATCCAAATACCATGAAAAGTGACCTCGTTGGAAGCCCAATAGGATGTAATTTAACGATCGAAAAGTAAAATTCTTACGTATCACATGGGCAAAAAGAAGAGACAAAAGATGCCATTTTGGCCTCCATTCGCGCAGATTTCTATCAACATTTCCGGCGATTGGCAGATTTTTGACCAAGATAGATCCAAATACCACTAAAAGTGACCTCGCTGGAAGCCCAACAGATGTAATTCAACGATAAAAAAGTAAAATTTTACAGTATCACGTATCACAAAAAGAGAGACAAAAGATGCCATTTTGGCCTCCGCTCGCGCGCATTTTTCCAACATTTCCGAAGATTGGCAGATTTTTGACCAAGATAGATCCAAATACCATGAAAAGTGACCTCGCTGGAAGCCCAACAGATGTAATTCAACGATCAAAAAAAGTAAAATTTTTACAGTATCACGGGGCAAAAAATTTTACGAAGAGACAAAAGATGCCATTTTGGCCTCCCTTCGAAAGCGTAGATTTCTATCAACATTTCGAGATTGGCGGATTTTTGACCAAGATAGATCCAAATCGCCATGAAAAGTGACCTCGCTGGAAGCCCAACATGACCTAATTTAGAGGATCGAAAAGTATAATTTTACAGCTTATCACGTGGGCAGCTAAGGAGCCCAAAGATGCCATTTTGGCCTCCATTCAGTGGAAATTTCTCACACGATTCCTAGCGTGACATTTTTGAGTTCCCAGAATCCCAATCGTAGTGATTCCGACTGCGCGGGCTAGTAGAAAGCTATTTTTGAAATCCATAAGTCCATGTTCCGATAGGCACGCGTAGGCTCGCAAAATTGACGGTTTTCAAAAGAGGTCATTCGCCTCCGCTCGCGCGCGCATTTCTCCAACATTTATGGAGATTGGCAGATTTTGACCAAGATAGATCCAAATACACCACGAAAAGTGACCTGTTGGAAGCCCAACAGATGTAATTTAACGCTATCGAAAAGTAAAATTCTTACGTATCACGGGGCAAAAATTAAGAGACAAAAGATGCCATTTTGGCCTCCTCGTCGCGCGATTTCCAACAATTGGCAGATTTTTGACCAAGATAGATCCAAATACCATGAAAAGTGACCTCTGGAAGCCCAATAGGATGTAATTTAACGTATCGAGAAGTAAAATTTTTACAGTATCACATGGGCAAAATGAAGAGACAAAAGATGCCATTTTGGCCTCCATTCGTGCGCATTTGGCCAACATTTCCGCGATTGGCAGATTTTTGACCAAGATAGATCCAAATACCACTAAAAAGTGACCTCGCTGGAAGCCCAACAGATGTAATTCAACGTATCAAAAAGTAAAATTTTACGTGTATCACGTGGGGCAAAATAAGAGACAAAAGATGCCATTTTGGCCTCCGCTCGCGGCAGATTTCACAACATTTCCGCGATTGGCAGATTTTTGACCAAGATAGATCCAAATACCATGAAAAGTGACCTCGCTTGGAAGCCCAACAGATGTAATTCAACGATCAAAAAGTAAAATTCTTACAGGTATCACGCGGGCAAAATTAAGAGACAAAAAAAGATGCCATTTTGGCCTCCCTTCGAAAGCAGATTTCTATCAACATTTCGAGATTGGCGGATTTTTGACCAAGATAGATCCAAATACCATGAAAAGTGACCCGCTGGAAGCCCAACATGACCTAATTTAGAGGATCGAAAAGTATAATTTTACAGCTATCACGTAGGCAGCTAAGGAGCCCAAAGATGCCATTTTGGCCTCCATTCAGGAAATTTCACAACGATTCCTAGCGTGACATTTTTGAGTTCCGAACCCAATCGTAGTGATTCCGACTGCGAAGCCCAGTAGAAAGCTATTTTTGAAATCCATAAGTCCATGTTCCGATAGGCACGCTAAGGCTCGCAAAATTGACAAAAGAGGTCATTCGCCTCCGCTCGCGCGCATTTCTCACAACATTTATGGAGATTGGCAGATTTTTGACCAAGATAGATCCAAATACCACGAAAAGTGACCTCGCTGGAAGCCCAACAGATGTAATTTAACGTTATCGAAAAGTAAAATTTTTGCAGTGTATCACGCGGGCAAAATAAGAGACAAAAGATGCCATTTTGGCCTCCTCGCTCGCAGAAATTTCTCAAACATTTCGCGATTGGCAGATTTTTGACCAAGATAGATCCAAATACCACCAAAAGTGACCTCGCTGGAAGCCCAATAGGATGTAATTTAACGATCGAAAGTAAAAAATTCTTACGTATCACATGGGCAAAAATTGAAGAGACAAAAGATGCCATTTTGGCCTCCATTCGTCGCAGATTTCTCACAACATTTCCGCGATTGGCAGATTTTTGACCAAGATAGATCCAAATACCACTAAAAGTGACCTCGCTGGAAGCCCAACAGATGTAATTTAACGTATCAAAAAGTAAAATTTTACAGTATCACGCGGGCAAATTGAAGAGACAAAAGATGCCATTTTGGCCTCCGCTCGCGCAGATTTCCAACATTTCCGGGCGATTGGCAGATTTTTGACCAAGATAGATCCAAATACCAACATGAAAAGTGACCTCGCTGGAAGCCCAACAGATGTAATTCAACGATCAAAAAGTAAAATTTTACGACAGTATCACGGGGCAAATAAGAGACAAAAGATGCCATTTTGGCCTCCCCTCGAAAGCAGATTTCTATCAACATTTCTCGAGATTGGCGGATTTTTGACCAAGATAGATCCAAATAGCCATGAAAAGTGACCTCGCTGGAAGCCCAACATGATGTAATTTAACGATCAAAAAGTAAAATTTTACAGTGTATCACGCGGGCAAAATAAAGAGACAAAAGATGCCATTTTGGCCTCCCTTCGAAAGCAAATTTCTATCAACATTTCCTAGATTGGCGATTTTTTGACCAAGATAGATCCAATCGCCATGAAAAGTGACCTCGCTGGAAGCCCAACATGACCTAATTTAGAGGATCCAAAAGTATAATTTTACAGCTATCACGCGGGGCCTAAGGAGCCCAAAGATGCCATTTTGGCCTCCATTCAGGAAATTTCTCACAACATTTATAGATTGACATTTTTTTTGAGTTCCATAGATCCAATCGTAGTGATTCTCGACTGCGCCCAACAGATGTAGCTATTTTGAAATCCATAAGTCCATGTCCGATAGGCATCGCCAAGGCTCGCAAAATTGACGGTTTTCAAAAGATGCCATTTTGGCCTCCGCTCGCCAAGATGCATTTTGGCCAACATTTATGGAGATTGGCAGATTTTTGACCAAGATAGATCCAAATAACACGAAAAAGTGACCTCGCTGGAAGCCCAACAGATGTAATTTAACGCTATCGAAAAAGTAAAATTCTTACGTGTATCACACGGGCAAAATTGACTGAGAGACAAAAGATGCCATTTTGGCCTCCATTCGCGCATTTCTTGCCAACATTTCAAGAGATTGATTTTTGACCAAGATAGATCCAAATACCATGAAAAGTGACCTCGCTGGAAGCCCAATAGATGTAATTTAACGATCAAAAAGTAAAATTCTTACGTGTATCACATGGGCAAAATAAGAGACAAAAGATGCCATTTTGGCCTCCATTCGCAGATTTCTCACAACATTTCCGGGCGATTGGCAGATTTTTGACCAAGATAGATCCAAATACCACTAAAAGTGACCTCGCTGGAAGCCCAACAGATGTAATTCAACGTATCAAAAAAGTAAAATTCTTACAGTATCACGCGGGCAAAATTGAAGAGACAAAAGATGCCATTTTGGCCTCCGCTCGCGGCAGATTTCTATCAACATTTCCGAGATTGGCAGATTTTTGACCAAGATAGATCCAAATACCATGAAAAGTGACCTCGCTGGAAGCCCAACAGATGTAATTCAACGCATCAAAAAGTAAAATTCTTACAGGTATCACGCGGCAAAATTAAGAGACAAAAGATGCCATTTTGGCCTCCCTTCGAAAGCAGATTTCTATCAACATTTCGAGATTGGCGGATTTTTGACCAAGATAGATCCAAATACCATGAAAAGTGACCTGCTGGAAGCCCAACATGACCTAATTTAGAGGATCGAAAAGTATAATTTTACAGCTATCACGTGGGCAGCCTAAGAGCCCAAAGATGCCATTTTGGCCTCCATTCAGTGGAAATTTCACCACGATTCCTAGCGTGACATTTTTGAGTTCCAAGAACTCCAATCGTAGTGATTCTCGACTGCGCATGGGCTAGTAGAAAGCTATTTTTGAAATCCATAAGTCCATGTTCGATAGGCATCGCGCGGGCTCGCAAAAATTGACGAGACAAAAGAGGTCATTCCGCCTCCGTCGCTCGCGTATTTCTCACAACATTTATGGAGATTGGCAGATTTTTGACCAAGATAGATCCAAATACCACGAAAAGTGACCTCGCTGGAAGCCCAACAGATGTAATTTAACGCTATCGAAAAAGTAAAATTCTTACGTGTATCACGTGGGCAAATAAGAGACAAAAGATGCCATTTTGGCCTCCTCGCTCGCGGCAGATTTCCAACATTCATTGGCGACATTTTTTGACCAAGATAGATCCAAATACCCATGAAAAGTGACCTCGTTGAAGCCCAATAGGATGTAATTTAACGTATCAAAAAGTAAAATTCTTACAGTGTATCACATGGGCAGTCAAGAGACAAAAGATGCCATTTTGGCCTCCATTCGTGCGCATTTCTCACAACATTTCCGCATTGGCAGATTTTTGACCAAGATAGATCCAAATACCACCAAAAAGTGACCTGCTGGAAGCCCAACAGATGTAATTCAACGTATCAAAAAGTAAAATTCTTACAGTGTATCACGCGGGCAAAATGAAGAGACAAAAGATGCCATTTTGGCCTCCGCTCGCAGATTTCTCACAACATTTCGGGCGATTGGCAGATTTTTGACCAAGATAGATCCAAATACCATTTAAAAGTGACCTCGCTGGAAGCCCAACAGATGTAATTCAACGCATCAAAAAGTAAAATTCTTACAGTATCACGGGGGCAACCGAAGAGACAAAAGATGCCATTTTGGCCTCCCTTCGAAAGCAGATTTCTATCAACATTTCGAGATTGGCGGATTTTTGACCAAGATAGATCCAAATGCCATGAAAAGTGACCCGCTGGAAGCCCAACATGACCTAATTTAGAGGATCAAAAGTATAATTTTACAGCTTATCACGTGGGCGCCATTTTGGCCTCCATTTGAGCCCAAAGATGCCATTTTGGCCTCCATTCAGGAAATTTCCAACATTCCTAAGATTGGTGACATTTTTGAGTTCCGTAATCCAATCGTAAAAGATTCGACCTCCGTGGAAGCCCAAGAAAGCTATTTTGAAATCCATAAGTCCATTTTCGATAGGCATCACGAAGGCTCGCAAAATTGACGGTTTTCAAAAGAGGTCATTTTGGCCTCCGCTCAAGCGCATTTCTCCAACATTTATGGAGATTGGCAGATTTTTGACCAAGATAGATCCAATCGCCATAAAAAGTGACCTCGTGGAAGCCCAACAGATGTAATTTAACGATCAAAAAGTAAAATTTTACAGTATCACGGGCAAAAATAAGAGACAAAAGATGCCATTTTGGCCTCCATTCATCGCAGATTTCACAACATTTCCCGGCGATTGGCGCATTTTTTGACCAAGATAGATCCAATCGCCATAAAAGTGACCTCGTTGGAAGCCCAATAGATGTAATTTAACGTATCGAAAAGTAAAATTCTTACAGTGTATCACATGGGCAAAATAAGAGACAAAAAGATGCCATTTTGGCCTCCATTCGTGCAGATTTCACAACATTTCTGGAGATTGGCAGATTTTTGACCAAGATAGATCCAAATCGCCACTAAAAGTGACCCGCTGGAAGCCCAACAGATGTAATTCAACGATCAAAAGTAAAATTTTACAGAGGTCATCACGCGGGCAAAATAAGAGACAAAAGATGCCATTTTGGCCTCCATTCGAAAGCATTTTGCCAACATTTCTAGCGATTGGCATTTTTGACCAAGATAGATCCAAAAGACCATTTGAAGTGACCTCGCTGGAAGCCCAACATGACCTAATTCAATGATCAAAAGCCCAAAATTTTACGTATCACATGGGCAAATGAAGAGACAAAAGATGCCATTTTGGCCTCCATTCGTAGCAAATTTCTATCAACATTTCGAGATTGGCGGATTTTTGACCAAGATAGATCCAAATCCGCCATGAAAAGTGACCTCGCTGGAAGCCCAACAGATGTAATTCAACGGATCCAAAAGTAAAATTCTTACAGGTATCACGCAAGGGCAAAATTGAAGAGACAAAAGATGCCATTTTGGCCTCCGCTCGGGATTCTCAACATTTATTCCTATTGGCGACATTTTTTGACCAAGATAGATCCAAATACGCCAATTAAAGTGACCTCGTTGGAAGCCCAACAGATGTAATTTTTGCATCAAAAAGTAAAATTTTTACGTGTATCACGCTCGCAAAATTGAGAGACAAAAGATGCCATTTTGGCCTCCCTTCGAGCAGATTTCTATCAACATTTCGAGATTGGCGGATTTTTGACCAAGATAGATCCAAATACCATGAAAAGTGACCGTTGGAAGCCCAACATGACCTAATTTAGAGGATCAAAAAGTAAAATTCTTACAGTTATCACGCGGGGCAAATAAGGAGCCCAAAGATGCCATTTTGGCCTCCATTCGTGGAAATTTCTGACTAACATTGAGATTCCTAGCGTGACATTTTTGAGTTCCAAGATAGATCCAATCGTAGTGATTCGACCTCGCGGAAGCCCAATAGATGCTATTTTTGAAATCCATAAGTCCAATTTTGATAGGCATCACGGAAGGCTCGCAAAATTGAGACAAAAAGATGCCATTTTGGCCTCCGCTCGTGCAGATTTCTATCAACATTTATGGAGATTGGCAGATTTTTGACCAAGATAGATCCAAATCGCCATGAAAAGTGACCTCGTGGAAGCCCAACAGATGTAATTTAACGTTATCAAAAAGTAAAATTTTTACGTATCACGCGGGCAAACCGAAGAGACAAAAGATGCCATTTTGGCCTCCCTTCGTCGTATTTCTATCAACATTTCCGAGATTGGCGGATTTTTGACCAAGATAGATCCAAATACCATGAAAAAAGTGACCTCGTTGGAAGCCCAATAGGATGTAATTTAACGTATCAAAAAGTAAAATTCTGCATAGTGTATCACATGGGCAAAACAAGAGACAAAAGATGCCATTTTGGCCTCCATTCGCAGATTTCTCACAACATTTCCGGCGATTGGCAGATTTTTGACCAAGATAGATCCAAATGGAGAATGAAAAAGTGACCCTTGAAGCCCAACAGATGTAATTTAACGATCAAAAAGTAAAATTCTTACAGTGTATCACGTGGGCAGTCAAGAGACAAAAGATGCCATTTTGGCCTCCGCTTCGCTCGTGCGCCAACATTTCGGGCGATTGGCAGATTTTTGACCAAGATAGATCCAAATACCACAAAAAGTGACCTCGCTGGAAGCCCAACAGATGTAATTCAATGCATCAAAAAGTAAAATTCTTATAGTGTATCACGGGCAAAATTGAGAGACAAAAGATGCCATTTTGGCCTCCCTTCGGTGCATTTCTATCAACATTTCGAGATTGGCGGATTTTGACCAAGATAGATCCAAATACCATGAAAAGTGACCTCGCTGGAAGCCCAACATGACCTAATTTAGAGGATCGAAAAGTATAATTTTACGCTTATCACGTGGGCAAAATAAGGAGCCCAAAGATGCCATTTTGGCCTCCATTCAGTGGAAATTTCTCACGATTCCTAGCGTGACATTTTTGAGTTCCAAGAATAGAATCGTAGTGATTCCGACTGACATGCGCGAAGCCCAAGAAAGCTATTTTGAAACCATAAGTCCATGTCTCGATAGGCACGAAGGCTCGCAAAATTGACGGTTTTCAAAAGAGGCCATTTTGGCCTCCGCTTCGAGCGCATTTCAATCAACATTTATGGAGATTGGCGGATTTTGACCAAGATAGATCCAAATACCATGAAAACCGTGGAAGCCCAACAGATGTAATTTAAACGCTATCGAAAAGTAAAATTTACGGTATCACGCGGGCAAATGGGAAGAGACAAAAGATGCCATTTTGGCCTCCATTCACGTGAAATAGACAAGAGATTGACGATTTTTAGAAGATTTTGAAAGTATACAGTCCATGTCTTATCAGGCACGCTTCCTTCGCAAAGATGATGGTTTTGGCCTCCGTCATTCGCACAAGATTCCAATGTCACATTTTTGAGATTGGCGAATTTTGACCAAGATAGATCCGGTATGAAAAAGTATTTTTGAAAGCCCAATCCATGTAATTTAACGCATCGAGAAAAAATCGCAAAAATTAACATGGGTTTTCCGAAGAGGTCAAAAGATGCCATTTTGGCCTTTCGCGGCCAACATTTCCGCGATTGGCAAGATTTTTGACCAAGATAGATCCAAATACCACACGAAAGTGACCTCGCTGGAAGCCCAACAGGATGTAATTTAACATATCGAAAAGTAAAAATTTACAGGTATCACATGGGCAAAATGAAGAGACAAAAAGATGCCATTTTTGGCCCGTCATTCGGCAGATTGGCCAACATTTCCGACATTGGCGATTTTGACCAAGATAGATCCATTTGCCATTACTAAAGTGACCGCTGGAAGCCCAACAGATGTAATTCAACGATCAA
>JADLZK010000211.1:0-186098 GCA_015847255.1 Hyparrhenia diplandra | reverse complement strand
ATGCTCATTAGAACTTTTGGCAAGTCGATGATGAAGAGGCACTGTAGATCTTGTTCTGGCATGCCTCACACTTCGACTAGGTGTTGACTCTTTGATTCTGAAGAGTGCGAGTTTCAATTATACTGAAGCTGTGATGCCATCCTTCAACAGAACTCAAAATGTCAAAAGAAATGAGTGAGCCCATATGCAACTTACAGCATAGCATTGAATCGCAATCACGCATCACCAGAAGAACTTTTTTTAGGTATCAACTGCTGGCCCTAAGAAATGTAAAAAGCTCCAATAGTTAGCATAATTTGAAACAAAGTAAAGAAATTATAGGATGTAATGCTTATATACATCTTGCCTGGCAGATTCCTCACAACGAAGAGATGCTACTTGAGAAGTTGAAACGTCAGATCAAGATCTGAAACAGAAGCAGCAACACGTATTACAATAAATAAACCAAGCAGATGGCAATAAAATACCAACAATGGAACTTCTAAACACTGTCTTTAGTATGCCTGCTCAGCATGGGTGCAGAAAATTTACCATGCAGGATAATTTACGTTTTGACCACTCCAAGTTACATTCCTGGAGGCAATCCTATGCTTGTCCTCTCCTGGTATGAATGCCATACTTGATTCCTGCGGTATGCATCCAGCTCCATGGTTTCATGCATTGCCTGCCTGTGTTTTGGATATCTACTAGTGTATCTTCTCTCAGCATATTCTTCTGATTCTTGCACTCGGATGTGTCCTTCCATATTTATAGTTTGGGGGCTACACCAGTCCTTATAAAATAACTATTGGTCATGCGGAGATACAAGGAAGATGGAAACAAGTTAATTTGGTTGTATACTTTAAACAGTGCACTGGAGAATCCCTTCTATAGTAAGCTCTGTATCCTCGCACAAGTATGCCTTTCTTCAACATCAATAGAGCGTGGCGGCGAGAATGATTATCTGAATATGGACCTTTCCAGGACTATAATGTCTATATCTGTCTGAGTGGTGCCCTCTACCATAACTTTTATCTACAAATCCTCTTCTGGCGCCTAACAGGAACTAGAGCCTTGCCATGAATTGCTTTTACACTGTGGCCTTGGCCTTTGCAAACAACTTTTATGAGAACCTGTAGAGGTAAAATATAGGGGTTGGTTAAAGACATTTGGATCAAATGGTAAGAAATGTAACACACCAAATAAGCAGCTCACTAAAAGGTGGTTACCTTTTCCACTACCTTCGCCAAGACCATCTTTATTGACACTCTTAATGCAGTCTAAAGCTGACTGTCTTGTTGTAAAAACCAATGAAACCAAAATCTTTTCGTTTGCTGTAGAACATATTTCTAGCGGATTGTATGCTATATCAATTTCACCAAATTTCCCAAACATTTGTCTCACTTTGTCTTCATCCCAATGAGGTGGTAAGCCATCAGAAAACAGATTTCACCTGCATTGCATGACAAATTGAAGACATTATAAAGGCAAAAAAGAAGGATAATGCAATATATTTCTGTGCTGGCCTACAAGTTCTTATAAGGCATAGATGTTTTGTTACTGTACCTTTTCCATGATCTCATCATCTTGTGAAAGTGTGTTCAAAAGAAAATGATATTTTGCTCTAAAATCCAGTTCCAAGATACAGATCTCTTTTTCTGTAGTTTTCACAAAAGCATAACAGCATCTGCATGAGTCCTGAAATTAAAAGAACGCCAGCCTCTGTTTTACCCTTTTTCTGGGTGCTCAATTGATTAATTCTATCCAAGTTTTCAACAACTTGAAAGGTTCCAGTTTCTCAGCTAACTGAACAAAAAGGGATCAACTGTTACATAAAAACTGCGGATCATACTTACTTAACATACATTATACCAACTAAGCAGAAGCCTTACATCATCCTTAGACCAATCAAAGCATATATTTCGGACATGAAGAGTCTCATTTTCACTGTTCTTGCATATTCCTAAGCTTTTCCCTTAATCTGAAAATTGAAGTTATGAAATGTTACCTAATCATTTCATTTTAGTAAACAAAACCAACGTAAACATTCATTATATATAGATACAAGCATGCATTACAATAGCAAATGCACAATAAAAAGGAAATATTACTTAAAATAGTTTGGCAGGAAAAAGGACATATAGTAGGAAAACAACAATGGATATATATTAGAAGGAAATGCAAGCTGCTTGTGAAACGCTGTACCAGTGAAAAAAAAATATAGTCAAGACTATTCATCAAATTGCTTATATATAATTTGAAGCTGTTCCAGTTGGTACTCTGGACAAGAAATGGACACATCTTGTTCAACTTAAGCATTCAGAGGATAATAAATTAAATATATACAAAATGGGATGGCACCCCACACGACTCTCTCTCTCTCTCTATCCGCCTAAGCGGCATACATATAAAATCTTAATATACAACACAACTAAAATTTATAAAGCAAAATCACGTTTGATATGGTGGATTCTTAGCATGTAATGCCTAAGAAGTGCTGCTTGATTACTAGTGCACCACATAAAAATAGCAAAATAGCAGATCTGGAAACTCTCATCTCTCAATAGCACTTTCACTATGCATCTAAAATAGCAAAATATCAAATCTGAAATCTCACATATCTCAATAGAACTTGCACTCCACATCTATTCCCATAGAATAAATCACAAACAGAGGCTTTGAAAGAACCATAGGAAGAGGATAGCATCTATAAAAACAAAGCACCAGGAGGAAGAGTGCTAGACAAGCAACAACAGGGCACAGGAAACCTTCGCCTTGAGATGACAGTAAGAGGGCAAGAAAAATACATGGCTCAATCAGACTGATAGGAAGCCAGGCTTGAGCTGGGCACAGGTGAAGAACAGGGCAGAGTTTCTGGCCAATGAGGAAGCAGGACAATGAGACAGCACGAAATCAAAGCTGAGTGCCACAGATGGGCGGACACATGAAATCAAAGCAATCCACAAACGCAGACGGGCAAAGGGGATGCGTTGCTGGCAACTCACTGCAAGCGCACAGGGAAGAAACAGAGCCAGCATGTGGCATATATTTCCTCTCAGTCCCCCCTCTCTTCCCTCAAGCGCTCTATTCCATTATTCCCCACGTGATTTCCACACGATTTCCTTCCCGCATAAGAGAAAAAAAGGAAAGAAGGGGAGATTTCCTTCCCCTGTGGGCGCTGAGTCGATTCTTTACCCAGCCCCATTGGCAACGCCCAGGCACCTAACAAAAGAAAAGGCGGGGCAGCCATATGCCCGTATAGCTAGGTGATCTGGACAGCTAGAAATTTTTTTACTCGCCTAGACAGTTGCACAATTAGGATCAAAACATACCACAACTTGACAGTTGCACAAATATTCACAGCGCATGCATCAAAAGAGTGCATGGATGTTTGTGGCTATAAAAAGTTGAGCAATTATACTGCTACCCCTCTCATATTAGAAAAAGATGTTAAATTAGGATACTTTTATGTGAACTAGATACTTGAAGTAGAACAAGGAACAAAACTAGGATTTCCATACTTTTATGTGAACTAGATACTTGAAGTAGAACAAGGAACGAAACTAGGATTTCCATAGTTAGCCCTTCAATTTTCCTAGCATTACTATTAGTGCAATAATAGTTCAGATCAAGAACAGTAACTAAACTTAATGCAGGTTGCCCTTCTGCACATGTTGGCAGAGTATTGCATTCATGTCAACTTTTTCTTCATAATATTACACTATTACTTAGCAGGGAACTAACTCAAATTGAATAGATGATAAAAAAGGAGTGAGCTTTTACCAAGTTAGCAGTATTCATAAGTCATAAATTATAACAGTTACAAACACAAAGTTCTCGTTTTTACTGGTCTAGCCTCAAGTGGGGCATTCCTTTTTGCAGCTGGAATGGATAAATGAGCCCGGCCCATTAAAACCAAAGTCATTTCCAACATCATTTCCTTTTTCCATATTTTTGCTCACTAGGTACTACGGCATCAATAAATGGATATAGATAATTCTAGCTGTGGAGGACAAACACAGTTGACTAGATCATTCAACACTGTAACAGTATAAGAAATTGAGTACAAAGGTGTCAGTTAAACTAGACCTTGACCAACACCAATACACCATTAATATATGTATATGTTCATACCAGATAACCAGAACATTAAAAAAAGTCAACCTTTCAGATAATATGATCTTTACAACTTAAAAGTTAAATGACAATGCTGGAACATAATAACATTCAACTCTAAGAGCAATAATACCCAAGGGTGATAGCGAGAAGCTAGATGAGATGGAATGAACTAGCAGGGATGTCTTTTTTTTTTTCTTTGAGGAATCTAGCATGGATGTCAGCATGACTACAAATGCCATCAATGTGAAGTGTTGCAACCAGTTCCAACTTCACTTCAGCAATAAATAAAATAAACGTATAAGTTAGACTCTTAGCACCAAGAATAAAAGCAGCTAAGAACTACAAGGTGCTACTGATATACATACACCCGAAGTACTACATTGAATCCTACAGTATCATGCCTTCACAAACAGTGTGTTGTACTTGAGTACTTGACAGTTGAGACAGGCACATATTGAACTCTTAGATTCCAAATTGCTAACTCAGAACACCTGATTTCACATCCATTAATGAAAATCCAAGATAGTAACAATCCACAAAAAGTATCCAATCTCAAAGTACTTAGCAATAAAAAAAAAAAATCAAATTCCTAGCTTTATCCGCTTCTGAAGTAAAAATGAATTAACCCCATTCCCCAACCAGTGCATGAAATCTCTGGAAATCAGCAAAAGGCTCAATCAATTCAACATCACAGCTTACCCCAACCACCTTTCTCAAGTTCACCAAGCTAGCAATCGATGTGAATCTATATATCGCGGTGGTAAGATTGGATGTAATACCGTAGCCTCGCGGGAGGTCGTCGGCCGCCCACCTTGCCTGCCAGGCGGCGGCGAAGCGGACAAAAGCTAATCCCTTTGTTGAGCCGCTGGTCCGCCGGATCCCGCACGAGGCGCACCTCCTCGACATCTCCAGCTTCCGCCAGAGCCTTGGCCACGTCCTCCTCAGAAGCGTCGTGCGGCAGCCCGGA
This sequence comes from Hyparrhenia diplandra, assembly GCA_015847255.1. NCBI lineage: Eukaryota > Viridiplantae > Streptophyta > Magnoliopsida > Poales > Poaceae > Hyparrhenia > Hyparrhenia diplandra. The sequence goes on along the minus strand of JADLZK010000211.1, from coordinate 181,033 downwards.
CACGAAGACCTCGTAGTCTATCCTCTTCTTCCTCCGCTTCCCCTCCCCAATCCAATCCCGCCGGCGCCGGAGCAGAGACCTCCCCTCCTCCCTCCTCTTCCTCCATGATCACCTCCTCCACGGGCTCCTCCTCCTCCATGATCACCTCCTCCACAGGCTCCTCCTCCACGGTAGGCACCGCTTGCTCGACCATCTGCTCAGCGACGACAGCTCCCCCCGGCAGGCTGCGCCACCGGGGCTCCCTCCCTCCTCAATCACCTCCATGGGCTCCTCCTCTTCGACCTCCTCCTGCGCGACGTTGAGGTCGAAAAAGAACGGCCGCAGCGCGCGGCGGTGAGGAGGCCATCTCCGGCGACCGCCGCCGGCGAATTCTAGGGTTTCGCGACCCCCGGGCTAGGGTTACTGCTAGTTGCCAATCCACTACTCCTCGTCCATCTAGTAAGCAAAGCCTCGGCTGCGCGTTGCGGAGATGCGAATGCGAGTGCGGCGCGGCGGCGGCGGCGGCGGCAGCAGCGAGCACGTGGCGGCGGAGGAGCGGCAAGTTGTTGTTATATAGCAGCGGGGGCCGTGCCGAGCAGGTGCGGTGAGGTGGGTCTGTCGCCGGAAAACGAAGGGTTTCGCTCATTTCAGGCCAGCTGCAGCCAAAACGATAGGTGGGGCCGCCGTCGCACTGGCGCCCACATGTCAGTGAGAGTGCCAGTCCGTGGGTAGGGTCGGCTGTCAGTCGGTGGGCGCCCGTGGACTTTCCATCGCCGACCGCGCGTGGTTAGCGCGTGCGCCAGCACCGGCGGCGTGCCTTAGTGGTGGACTGCTGGATGACAGGTGGGGTTCACTGTGAAGGCTCACCTGTCAGTGGCTTCCATTTCCAGCTGTGGCCGGTGGGCACTTCTCCATGGAAATATTTAATTTAGTCGCAAAAAAAAAAGAATGGCAATATTTAATTAGATTTCCTGGAACTGGAAGAGATACGTGGGTCCCAGTTATCAGAGACCGCTGGTGTGTGCGAGAGACGCGTTCACATATGAGTCTGGGCCACAACATGTTAAAAGAGGCCCAATCCCGTACGCAGGAAAGGCTTGAGGCCCAGTTTCTTCGTAATGGACCATGAGTGCCACAGACTACTAAACACATTTGCCTTTTTGAGGAACACACACCTTCTTTTATTCAACTTTCAAGACTAGAATTACAAATACCATCCGGTGTTTTTGTATTTTGGTGTTTTTCTTGAAAAAGTCTACTTTTCCCTCCTCCTCAACTTTTGCAAAAAGTCTGTTTTCCTCTATGGACCATAAAACTGAGCGAACCACCTCTTTTTAACTTTCCAATCATACATAAAAAACTAAGTTGTACATAATTCAATGAGTATGCAAATTTTACTACAGTTCAAGCATACAATAATTAGGTCACCATAAAAATTTCACTACAATTGGACCATAGAAATTGCAGATTATGAATTACTTCAATTAATTCATGAAAAAGCATATATCTTTGAATTTACAACAAAAAAACTTTGTAATGAGGGCATACCATATTATATATACAATCTGTGTAGATCTACTCATGTGGAGTCTAATAAAATTAAATTTTTTATTTTATAGGTTTTCTGAGATTCAGCCAAAATAAATTAAAAAGAAAAAAAAGCCAAACCCGCCTTCAAAACCACTCTAGGAAGGTAAAATGCGGTTTGAATAGCTGAGTGAGGTGGTTTGTCCAGTTTGCATTTTAGGATTTTAATGCAGACATTCGCAAATCTTGAAGGTGGAAAAGTGATTTTTTTCTTTTTGCTTGGGGTAGGTTGCATGCATGAGCAACGCTTCTTTTAAGGCCCAGGTGAGCAAGAAAACAGTGTTTTTGCTAAAAAAATAAAGTGTTTACTATTTTCAAAACAAACATGTTTGTCCCCTTGGAACGAATGATTGAAAAAATTACAAAAAATAGAAAAATGCAGGGTGGAATAAGAAAGCATATGCAAAACAATGGAACGAAAAATACATGAAGTTTTGTATAAATATGTGTTTGGATGAACCGTAAGAGAAACATGAGGTTTGAGTGGATGTTTTATTCTTATAGTTTTCCTATGAAATCAAACACAGAAAGAAAGTTTTCTAAGTTTTTCTATGTCCATTCGTGTGAACCAAAGGTCGCTACGGTGACTCAATCCATACAATGTGAATCTCACATTTTATTTGGTTTTTCTGCAATCCAAAGGGGCCTAACTAATTAGAAAACATCTATCAAAGTGTTATATACTATTTAAATTGTCACTTTGTTAGTGCTAAAAAGGAAAGTCTGTCCGACAAGCAATTAAATTGTTGCTTGTCTGTTCATTTATATCTTTTTTTTTTTAATTTTTTGTTCGGGTTATGATTTTGTATTACTTATTTAAAATCCCTTAGGTCTTCATATATAGTCTATACAAAAGATATTAAAGTTTTAATAAACAAAAAACATATATCATCTTCAAATTAGTTTCCTTAGGCCAAGACACCAACAAACACATTTTTTTTTTACATTTGCCTAAGAGTAAAAATCATCAACTTTTCATGTAATTCTTAGGCAATACTTTTTGCCAGGCAAGTTCTGGTCTCCAAAGAACCAAAACATGCAGATCACCAAAGGCCTCTAACAAAGTCCTAGTTTTTTTTGTGGGATCATCCGATCACCACCTTCTATGCTACCACCATCCGTACAAATGCAAAGATGTCTTGGTCTATTTAGTTTAGCTGTGAGCTCTAAAAAAGCTTTTGTGAGCTATGTGGAAAAAAGTTGTTCTGAGTTATGTGTTGTGAAAAATATAAGTTGTATCTGGTTAAAACTATTGTGAAACCTACTCTCTATTTCCACTCATTTTGAAAACCACAAAGCTAAAAAGCCAAAGCATGGTCCAAGGTGCTGCGAAAATTGTACTATGCGAAAAGCAGCTTCTAGCTATACATGTTTAGTTGGCATTGGCAACAAAAAAGAACTTTCTACATATTGAACCAAGCACAGCCTAAATCTTTTAAAAAAATGAGTATAAGGTGAAAATATAAAAATAAGACCCGGTCATCCAAACACTTTGATTGTAACATAAAATTCCAAATCCAACTATTGTCCCAAACCTATTATTTGAAGATTTTCACTATATAAGGTAATAATCACTATGAGAATATATTTACTATCCAAAATATATTCTCACTATTAAAATAAGATCAAAACACACCCTTAAATAAAAAGAGATATATGTTTACTCATCAAGCAGTTTTCTAATCTAAAACAATGATAAGTATTGTCTAAATAATTGATTAATTTAAAAACCTTACTCGCCTATTTAGGCACTAAATGAAAGCAACATATGTTATAGTTTATGCTCAATGTACTAAATGAGCACCTTACTAGTACATTGAGCATAAACTATAACAAAACCAAGGCTCTTTCCTTAAATGTCGTTTGTGAAGATCTCTTGTTTGATTTTGGCTAATTAGTGACACCTAAAGACTAATCTCTCAATGCTAAGTGTTTGACATGATTGGAGATTGGTCGTCTGCCGGAGTTGGTGCATGGTGATCATGGAGAGTGGATCGAGGTGATCAAAAAGTTTGATCAAGCATGCAACTTCGGTGGAGTTTGGAGATCAAAGGTCCCAAGGCAAAGGTATAACCATAGGGCTTTTGATTTCACACCCAAGACACCATAGAGGTGTGGGATTATAGGATCGATAAGCCGTACTATAAAGAGGGAAAAACTTTCGTACATATCGATCCTCACGTGCCTTTAGGTTCAAGTCTCATATGCATGCATTCTAACCTAAAGTGCTAACTCCGGCCCTTGTCGGAAATGGTTTCAAAAATGCTAACACTTGGTGTCGAGGTGTTCTTCGGCGTGTCGGCAACAAGAAAAGAAACAAGTGCGGAAGTCGGCTTGGAGCAAAGCGAAGGAACGGGCGACAAAAACGACGAAGCTTCGCAGACTCGGGCGTGGCCGACGCCTTGCCGGCCGGAAGGTCGGGAAGTGGCCGGACGGTCCGGTCAGTCGCGTCTGGCTTCTATGCAAACGGCTCGGTGCTTCGACGGAGACCGGACGCGGCCGGATCGGATGCATCCGATCGCTGGCGGAAGCACGGCATCGACTTCGCGGCCGGAAGCTCGAGCCGGGGGTCACCTGGCGGTTTGGGCTTGTCGGTTGTGGCCGGACCCGACTTTACCGGACTCACTAGTGAGTCCGGTCGGTCGCCCGTCGGCCGCGAAAAGTGTTTTTCACCCTTTCCACCACATTTAGTGGTGTGGCCTATATATACCCTCATGGCTGCTCTTTGCTCTCTCTTGGACATTTGAATCATTCCTAACACTCTTGAGCAAGCAAGCAAGCCTCCTCCTCTCTCATTCTTGTTTTGAGCTTCATTCTTGAGAGAAGAGTTGATCCAAGTGCATTGCATCGAGTTCTTGCATCTAGAGGCGCGGGGATCGTTGTGAGACGGTGGATTTCCGTTTCTCTTGGAGGCACCGCTCCTAGCCGGCGGTGGATTGGTGGAGGCGTTGGCAAGAAGAGGTGATTGTTTCTTGGCCACCTCGGGTTGATTTGTGAGAGGATTACGCACTCGTCGGAAGACAAAGTGCAAGGAATACATTGTTTGTGCTTTGGGTACCACACTTGTTGAGTGGTGTGTTGAGGCTAGCAAGGGCACCGCCTAGCTCAAACACCATCCTTGTGTTAATTGGGCACAACCGAGACTAGCTTGTCGATTGTACAAGTGAACTCCGGGTGAACAAATCGACTTGTTCATTGTCTTCGTGTGTGGATCATCACCATCGAAAGTGGTTGATTGTTCATCTACATCCCGGTGATTGGTTCATAGCCTCTTCAAGTCGGTATAACAAGTTTCTCTCACTTGCATTACTTTCCTAGTTTACCTTGTGTAGAGAGCTAGTACTTTGCTTGTGTAGGTTGTTCTTGCTAGCATAAGGATCATATTAGGATTGCTCCTTAGCTAGAGTAGTGACATAGACCTTGTGTGGACTAGAGATCATAGAATTAATTAGTCTTGTCACTAGAAGGCTTGCAAGACCACTAGAGCTAGTGCAAACCGTGATTCGCCGTGTTTTATGCTAATCGGTTTGTTTAGTTGAGCTTGTAGAAAATTTTTATAGGCTATTCACCCCCCCCCCCTCTAGCCATCTAGGACCTTACAGGTTTGTTTGAAGGATGATCTAAGGTTGGATGGATAGACTATTTTATCAACAAATTGATTGATTTCAGAACACCAGAGAGGGACATAGTCATTCCATCTATACCATGTACACGGGACAGATCAATCTATGAAAATAGATGGATGATGTCACCCCACTTCTCTTCATGCGAAGCCCGCCTAATTCCTCTCACCGTTCGTCCCATCAGTCCTCCCTTCTCTATGTGGGGCATCTGATGGGGACACGACCCAAATCAACATGGGACGTGTGGATTCACTATTCTACTCACTTCACCGAACCAAGAAATAGTAAAATAGGATGTGGATGGGAAGAGAATAACCGGTAGATGGAAGCAGGTCTCAGAGCAGGCGCCCTCCATCCATTATATTGTACACATTTTCACCAATGATTTTGAAAAGGAATTACACAAGCAATTTATAACAAACCAGAAGTAAAAAAAAATGCTACTGTGAAAATGTTTTCTATAGCAAATGACCATTCAGAGAGGAAAGGCAAGGAGATGTCACCCCCAAGAGCGAAGAAAAGGGAAGAGCACGGGAGGGTGACAAGGAAAAGGTAAATGATTAATGAATTGTCTTGTGACATGCATACTTCACGTGTCAAGGAGAATATTAGGATGGTTTTGGGTGGTCCTTTTGAGAAGAACACAAACTACACTAACAATAATTAGGAGTCACCCAACATGCACTTCTTTGGATATGTGATATGTTGGAGATGCTCTTATATTTTTGTGTGTGGTAATGATCAAAACCAAGAAAGCTACACCAATTATTGTACTTATTACTCATGGTCCCCTACTCCTCCTTCTCTTTATAGTATTTATTTAGAGTGAAAATATGTGAACTAGTTTGACTATAAGATCACTACAGGACTTGCCCTGATGGTATTTCTTTAAATAAAGATAATTAGTTTCCACCTCGAAAAGGCTAGGCTAGACAATATAGGATGGATATATATATAGAAGTGAAGGCCAAGAGTGACCTGGTGGGAGCTCTCTACCAACAACTAACTAAAATGATGCTTGATTAATAAGATTCAAAATATCTGTTCATCTGCAACTAGGGTTGGATATAACATGTCCCTGGTAGCATGAAAATTATTGATTTTTTACTTTGCTATATAAGAACCACTATGCATATTTCTTTGATTTAAATCAAGATTCCTTGTAAGCTCACAAATACATATATAAATTTGAAAAAAAAAAAAAAACACATTGCCAAAGATACATCTATAATAAGGGCATTCATAGCTCTAAAACTATCTAACAATTTTAATTTTAAAATTACTACTAAAACTATAGCATTCAAGGCAATATTTCTTGGTTAGCCAGCTAGCATTGCGACTTGGTGTGTGAGTGAGTTCAACGACAATGGCCTCTAGAAATATGATTTGTAGATACATCTCGTTTTTAGTAGAGATGGCTCATTCAGCAATCACCTCTAAAAAATCTTTTTCTAAAAATAAGTCCCTCTTTCTCTCTCGAAATGTATATGTAGAGATGATCGCTATTTTCATCGGTCTCTATGAATGCTCGTATCTTTTTGAAACGACTCTAAATGCAACCACTAGGTGAATACAAGTGTCTTTGGAGTGGACTAGTTACTAGAGCTATGTGCGAGGTCTGAGGTCGCGAGTTGGAACCCTTGTGGCCGCCGGCTTGAAAAATCATGTGACTTGTGTGGCTTGCGGCGATCTGAGGTCGCGAAGTTGGAACCCTTGTGGCGCTTCGCTTGAAAAAATCATGTGACTTGTGTGGGCTTGGCGGCGCTTCCATCGACAGGATAACGAGGCCTTCTAGGATTAAAAAATTGCCGTTTTGGCGAAGTGCGAGCGGTGTGGCACTCACCAAAGGCAAAATCTTCGCCGAAAGTGCCAAAGTGTTTGGCACTCACCAAAAGTGGAACACTTTGTCGAAAGTGTCATCTATTCAGCACTCACCAAAGGGTTAGGCTTTTGCCGGTGTCATGTTTTCAGCACTTACCAAAGGGTCCGGCTTTTGGCGAGTGTCATGTTTTCAACACTCACCAAAGGGTCGGGCTTTGCCGAAAGTGTTGTGACAATTGCACTCACCAAAGAGGGAAGAGAAGAAAGGGTCAAAGGAACCAAATCCACTTTGATTCCCTCCAATCTATTTGGATTTAGGGATGAAATGACAAGTCCTTAGAGAAGTGATTATATGGAGTCATTTTTTTGATGAGAAATTATATGGAGTCATGGGAACGAAAGATCCGAGACATGCAACCTCCATCTACGAGATGAGGTTTTGTCAACATTGCTTTGACCTAAGTGGAGTGGAAAGCATGCGCAATGGCCAGTGGGTCGATGGCACGCCTTCAAACAAATCGTGAAGGTTGTTTAGCACATCCTTAGGACATAATCTAAACGAAGATCTGCATGTGAAGCTGTACGGGATCTCATGAAAGTAAGCTGCTAGCATGTGGCAATCCTTGGGACATCAATACCGTGAAATATGTTACGTGTGTAATGGCAAGGATACGTTATAGAATGATATCCCTCTGGATTGGGTAGCCTTCTTTATGCACCATCAGCTAGCTGCTCACGAGCCAGAAGTAGTATATACACAGCGTCATAGGTCACATAAAAGGCTAGAAGTCTCATCAGTAACATATTACAGTGATCACAATGCACGTCTAGTTAACACTACACCAGTTGTGTAGCATTCAAATTGGGTTTATAGTAGAATTGTTCTTCTCCTTAACGGTCGATGCCCAGCTAATTGATGCGGTACCTATGTTCACAGAGGAACCCTCGCGCTGTATCTGGATGGGAGTGAAGCAAATATCTGCAATTTTTTCTCTCATAGGTTTCGTAGACACATACTGAAAATGAAAACTGTAGATTAGATAGTTGTATTGAGCATTTAGTTTAATGATAATCTGGATCTAAAAAATCTCATATAGAGATGGGATCATAGAATGAGCCATGCCATCGTATGATACATAGTTTCATTCGTACACTATAGTATAGACATAGTGTAACCAATGAAGATGTTCATAGTGTGACCAATGAAGATGTTCATACATGATATTAAAGCAACTAATTAACTACTTTAGAGATCACTCGGTCATGTGAGAGAGGTGGAGTCTAGATGATAAAGGTGATCATCCTTTTAGTGCTTATTAGTGAGTAATTACTGCAAGAATAGGCATACAGGGAATGATTGCATGGTCATATGCTTCCTTGTTGCTTCAAGGAGTGCACCAAATGTGACTTGGAGCCTTATTATTAGGACCTTACCTGCAGCAAGATTGTCAACCCTCCGACTTGTTGAAGAGGTAGGAAGAGAGATGTTCCGGTGATACTTGTCTTTATGGTTCGTCTATATCTTGGTGCCTGCCATTGTGGTGGTAATCCAATTAAGTCCTTGTATGGAAAAGGCTTGGTGACAAAGGGAAAAAAAACTTGGTGTGTAGCTCCAACATGGATAATGGGTTTGATTGCTCACTGTCACTGATACCACATGACAAATCGTTATGCCTATTGTTTGCTTCGGTTTTTTAGATCACGCGTTAGCGTGTTTTTCATTAAGCAGGTAGAAACAAAGTATCAGATTAAAGGAAGGTGACCAAGGTTATCGGACACACCCAACACCACCCAGTAAACCAACTAGTACATAGGAAACAAATGGTTTGTCTGTCTTTAAGTCCACATGATATCACATAGCTCCAACAAATCGTTTGCTCCGTCTTTATAATTCCACATTTATGTTTCCACTTTATTAACTTGTTAGTACTTACTAACCACATTTTTGCGACTATTGCAATTACCTTTTGTAGAGTAGCTTAGGCTAGTTGATAGAAGTATAGCTATATATATATTGGTCATTCACAGCTCTGTTAGCTGTGCTGGCTGCTCACAGGCCAGAACTAGTAGTGTCAACTGTCAACACAGGGAGAACTTTAGAGTTATCTAAGACATTACAGTGGCTACAAACTCAAATTGTGCAAGCTCATCTTAAAGTGCTAGCTTGGATGATTCCCTTTATCGAGAGCATGCAAGTTGGTGAGAACAGAGCAGACCAAGAGACCTAGCTTGATAAGCACCACATGGAATCATCAGCGAGATAATGTAGATATATATGCGTCCCATGCCAAGCTCGAGACACTGAGGCAGAAAATGGATGTTGTGTGATCGTTGTTGAGAAGAAGCCAAAGAATCTCATATTTGTGCCATGGAGAAGAACCGAAATTATCCCAAGTAAAGTGGCCGGACAACGTACTACCTCCAGTTCCTATTGTAAATATTTATTCACTATAGGACATTTTACTATGTGCCTATGTAGTTAGCTTTATTTGTTAGTTTCTTTGGAGCAAGTGTGATGCATTAACAAACATTTTAATATATAGCCTATCTTTCCTGGATTTCAGCCACTGTAGGATTTGGATCATTTACTTCATATGCTACCTTTGATATCAAGACCATCAGTTCGGTCAAAAAAAGATATCAAGACCATCAGTAATATATGGCGTTGTCATATCTTTACAGAAAATAAAAAGGAAAAATGACCAAGAGTGGTATCTTTACTTCATAATATGTATCAGGAGTTCATCCCATAAATTTTGGTGGACTCAACTCATTCCCCATACATACACTAATTATTAACTTTGAGGAATGAGGCGGTGATGGATCTACTCCATTTCATATTCAGGAAACCAAATACAAAAAAAGTGAGGAGTGAGAAGATGATGAACCACCTCATTCTTCAAACCAAACACACTTTTTAGTATTCGGAGTAGAGCTTTTGCATATAGATTCTAAAACACCATGAAGTAGGTCTATGTTTGGACTTGATTTGAATCGGTTCTGAATTCTTGGAGAAATTTCTGCACTACTCGTTAATACCGGGGATCCAGTAAGTCATCACGCATAGGGTCTGGTATGAAGACCTTGAAATTTTGAGCTAATTTTTTGTATCTTCTATATGGCGTTGTGAGTCTGTGGTTCAAATTTCATGATTTTTTTTTTTTGATACCGTTTGCTAGAGTTTCATTAATTTCTCCCAAAACTGCTTGTGCTGAAATCTGCTGTGCTAAAATTTCATACTGAATGGTCCGGTGTTGCACACCAAGAAAGTCCGGTTTACACTGCGTTTCTTGAGCTTTTCTTTGTTTTTGTATGTTCATTTCACTTCCGTGTTATTGCTCTGTGTTCTCTCAACTTCCTTATGCACCCTTGGCTTGTGTGATCTAGGTTTGGGTAAAGAAAGTGTTCGGGGTTGATTTTGGGATTTAAGTCCAGCTTTCAAACAAAATTTTTTATTTGACTCTTATTCACCCCTTTGATCGCCTACTCGATCCTACAGTCATACTTGAGGTGATATTAAAGAATTTAGAAATAGAGCATGGGCCAAATACGGATAGGTTAAATAACACACAATAAGCCTATTGAAAGAACTCTAACCATCAATCAAGGTTTCATCGCTAAGCAGATCGCTTTGTTTTTCTCTTTTATTTTCACTAACTTTAACTATAGCACAATAACTGTGATCAGAAGAGGAATCGTTGAGGAATTTTTTTCAGGACTTCTTCAGTCACCTTTTAACAGATTATTTTAGTCATGCAACTATGAAAGTGCCCAAGGCCAAAGCATCCTATGATATTTCGATTCTGGTGGCGTTGATTTGTTGTGAGAGAAAAACACTGAATGGCTCTGAACACGCGAACAGGGTGAGTAACAGGTAAGGTGAAAGTTTTTGTGAGGCAGAACCATAGCAGCCTCCCATAAAAAGTAGGGCTAGTTGAGGTCAGTGTAAAAGTTTAACTATGGTCGGTTTGCTTTGAGCAAGCGGGAGCTATTCTAAGTTATGCCGACCGATTCACAAGGGGACAACACACGGCCGGCCTGAAAAACAAACTAGTCACTGACCCTGTCAAAAGCAACGAAACGGATGCTGCGTTTTCACAACACATGCACACTTCAGCTCCAACTTTTGTTGCTTTCTCTCCAGACTCTGAAGAATATATCCAACCCCATCACTGGCCTTTTATTTGGAGTCAACAGTCAATAGTTTGATACAAATAGTTTGATGAAAAAAAATCGGCTGAATATGAACAATTTGTTTCGTAGCGGATCACGGTCAGAATTTCCAGCTGTTTGATCTGATTTCATTCCAGCACCAAGCACGACAGCTGTAATCTTATAAAAAAACAATTCACGCCTGCTCTATAAAGGGCGACCCAAGTGATGCAGTGAAGGAGCATTCAGACGAAGAGAGCCAAGAGCATAGAACGAGACGACATGGCATGGTATTGACTTGGCTCATCTCTCATCGACAGCAAACTTCACAAGTGCCGGAGGTGAGCCGAGCCAATATCACTTCATGTCATCTAGCGTTCTGCAACTGAAAAGCTACTGTGAGTTCATCGTCGAAGCCCTTGTTACCTGTGTTTGAGCTCCTTGGTTTCCATTGACATGGCGGTGCACTCCACCCTACAAGCAAAGAGAATTAACTGGGGGTAATGATGCTCTACCGGCTTAGCTGTACTTGTGATGTTTTTCTTGGCACAATCTTTTGTTTCCTGTGCTGCCTTCTTGCTTGGCTTGATTTCAGAAATTCAGTTTATGGCACCCATTTTTCTCCCTTCGTTGATTCTAGTGTGTGTGCATTATATACATAGTATATATCCTTTGACTTTCATAGATACTTTGCCCGGGGTTTATACAAGAAAAAAGACAAATAGGTACGAAACTATCATTTGGGCAGGAGTTCATATAGTAGATAAACAACATCAGAATAGACAGGAGATATTGACACTGAGACTTTTGAAGGAGCACAGGTTTGCTTTCTAGCATACATCAGTTCTCATTCTCTTGCTCTAGATACAGAAAATCTGCCATTTAATAGAAGTGTAACAAGTAAATATATTGATTCAGGTTTTTTTCATAGCTAGCCATAAATTGTTATCAAACATGCTAATAGCCATAAATACTAAAGTACATCCCCACTTTTCACTTAAGTAATGGATAACTTTATTATTATGACCACATAGTGTGAAGTACTGGGGACTAATATGATAACCATAACGAGCACAGTAAAATTTTAGTACAGAGTTTGTATTCCCTCCGTTTATTTTTGTAAGGCTTATTAGTTTCAATCTTGTTGCCAATTTTGAGGCCTACATGCTCAAACTAATCTTTCTTCACATTTCCTTTCCTAATTATCCATGGTTGTTAACCACAAAAACTGATCTCTCACACTCCCAAAGAGGGTTAATGGAAGGTCAAGCTTTATGTTTGATGATTTCCTAGATCTTAGCTACATATCCAGTAACACGAGTTTGTTCAGATAATAATGTACAGAAAAGGAAGACTTGAATGTTCTGGTTGTGGGCTTGTGGCTAGCAACTACAGGCCAAGGAATGGTGTGGTAGGGCCCCATTTTGAAAACTGGAGCAAGATTTCTTGTGCTATCACTTCAGTGATGGCAATGTAAACCTAGTGCATGGCCCACAGGTTATACATGAATGTTTTGAAAGAGATAGCGCAAGTTTGAACCTTACTCAATGGCCAAATGAGATAGATGCTGCTGCAACTATCATTTTTCTTGTACTACACATTTATCGTACCTGATCATACATTCCTGACAAGAGATCACTGGAGTTCTAAAATAATAGCGAACATATATTTTCTTCTTCCTCACATCTGAAACACAAGTATTACAGCAGGTAGCCATGCATTTTGGAAAAGTACAGAAGTATATTGTAGAAGAAAAGGTTAATCAAACTGTTACAGGCAGGACACATTTTAATGTATCCGTTGATAAATATTGGGCTAGTAAAGGCGTCTAGGCAAAATAAACTTTTTTTAGCGTGCGTTGGTAGCATCTTGCATTAAGAGAAGTTAGAAATTACAAATGTTTACACGCAAGTAATCCACAGATTACTCCGCGAGACAGACCTGACGACACAAACAAAACAACAAGAAACGAAAGGGTAGAGTGCCGGAAACAACCGCGACCTGCGGCGGCCAACACACTTACTTGGAAGCGCGCGAGCTAGTAAAGACCACCTCGGCGGCAAAGCATCGCGCCCGGCGACCATGAGAAGCCTGCGGCAAAGCATCTGCCGGAAAGATACGTCGATGGCTACAACAACCACAAAGCTAGACCGACCCAAGTGAAGAGAACATGAAGCGCGCCCGATAGGTACGAGAGGCGTCAAGGCGACCGAAAGACACCACGGAGGAGGGCCGGCGGGCGAGAGAAGGCGGCCGGCGGTGATAAGAGCATGAAACTTCGAAGACAATGCCAGCCGGGGAAGGGTGCGGCGATCAAGGCGTCGCCATCGTCACTCCGAACCGCGTCGGCGAGCTTTAGCCGGAGTGCATGCGGTAAAATCACCGGGGACGGCGGTCGCGCCAACCACGCCACCACGGCGGCGTCGAAGGCGGGCTGCCAGCAGCGGACGTCCACACCACGCGATTATGAGGCGGCCGCGAACAACTGGCCACGCCGCCCGCCAGCCGCTCACTCCAACCCACGGAGGCCCACCACCCCTGCCCTTCCGCCACGAGGAAGGACCTGCGCGCTGCGCGGCGCAAGCACAGCCAGGACGCCGCCCGCCCGTACTGGAGGCGTGGGAGAGAAGGAGCGGGCTGGCGGGCGCCAGATCAGATTGCAAGAAACCAATAAAACAACGAGTAAATAAAATGTTATCTCACTGAATTAGTTAGGAACATGTGCAATCAAGCTGAAGCACACTGCTATGAATCTTGCTCAGTGAATTAACAACAATACCGATGTCCAGCCTTATCCTGCCAAGACTATTTATTTATTTCACAGTATTGACCACTTCCTTATTTTAACGCAAATGACCACTAAAAATTTAAATGGGTGCAAGTGATTTTTTTACAAAACGTTGGCTCTTGATGACCAGTTTTGTTACAGTAGGTAGTGCCCCTCATCCTTGACAACAGAGCAAGTATAACTTGTAATTCATCATCTGGGAACTTTATACCTCCTTTAGCAAGGATGTCAGCTACCTCCCTTGATCAGTTTTTAAATTTGAACTAAAATTAAAATATTACAGATGTATCAACCAACTTTTTGTTTTGTGCCCCGTTGGTTTCTGAAACAACTTGGTATTGTTTTCTTTCTCGGTTGGTAATGAGATCTACACTTCAAGACTGGCTTCCAAAACAGAGTACTGACTGGATTTGACCATCTTCCTTACAAACTGGCAACTTAACTACTACACTTCACCTTTTAATCATATCAACAGTGAAGTTCAGAATGATGCATACAACATATATTACCTTCATAATTCATAAAAGAAACATAACATTTTATTACATCATCAATCTTCCTTTTTGATTTTTGATTGCTAAAACACAATTCCTACTTTTTGTTTAACTCATAGTCCATGCCATCAAACAACCTTAACCACTCATAGTCCATGAAGTTTATTAAAAATAATTACATCAACACTTATAATATAAATTTAGTTTCGTTCAAATCACCATAAATATGTATTAAGGGTGCATTTATTTGATCTTATTAACATTTTTTTTCTAAAACTTGGTCAAAATTAGAGAGCTTTGAGTGAGGACAAAACCAAAGTGAATTAAAAGTTGGAGTGGAGGGAATACCATACTAGTATATTAGTACATAATTAGTACATAAACTAGTTAAGCGAACTTTATTCATTCACGATCACATCCTGTACAAAGGTTTATATACTTTCTTTTTTCTTTTTTTTTTTTTTTTTTTTTTGCATAGGGGCAGCAGCCAAGATCTTCCAGCTTTCTATGTTAACTGTAAGATCTTAGGACAGCGCCTGACTAAGATATGCACTAGCAGTTCTTGCTTTCTCCTCAATCGGTGGGTCTTCTGCTGATATTGTCAGATTTTTATTGTCATCGCTGAAGCTGCCTGGCTACATTCTCTCCTTAGTCAGCATTATGTGATTATGAAATGGGCTATAATATTTGCAGCACTTAACACGAGCTTGGAGGGATGGCTCAACAGAACTTGTCTTGTATTACTTTCCACAAAACCTATTTGAATACACATCTTATGCAGTTAAAATGAACCCATATGGTTGAAAGCTGAGGCTTGGTAATCATTACAGGTTCAGATGGAATTTAAGAAAAAAGCTGAATTCATAATTTCATATGCATATTTGTCTCCAAACAGAAGCACGGCTGCTGGTAGCGTTCTGTTGACCAAAACACAGAAATCCACCTACCTTCAGATTTTGCTAGCATTAAGACCCGTCATCTCAATGGAGGTTTCATGAACGTTTAATGCACATTAAATCTGTGCCACATCGGTAAAATTTCACTTTTACATGAAACCCTTAGGAGAGAGAAGGAAAAGAGTTTCACCATGGTGAAACCTTTGGACTGCTTTTTTCACATGCGTTGAAACGTGCCAAACACCCATCGGTATTAATAAATAGAGTTTCATCATTCAACTATGCAATTAAACCATGCAATGAGAGAGGTTGTGGGACCCTTGAGCCTATGAAAGCGTGCAATGAAACTGTACATTGAGAGACGTCTATTTTCATTGCCAAAGTTTCACATCTTGAAAACTTAGGAAGTGAAACTCTCCATTAAAGGCGGCCTAATATGGAACTTCTAAAGGTGTCATCACTCCTCTCATTCATTCTAGACTCATCAACATTAACACAGAGGAATACTTACATTAATATGGGACTTTTAAAAGTGTCATCACTCCTCTCATTCATTCTAGACTCATTAACATACTTCTAAAAGTGCCATTATGCCTCACATTCATTCTAGACTCATTAACATTAACACAGATGGATCTTTTTTTTTTTTGGGCGGGGGCACCATTTTTGGGAGGAATGGTAAGCACCATTCAAGACTCACCTAGCTTGCTCGCTGCCGCTACTACACAGAAATGCCACACCCGGGACGCAGACCGGACCTCGCCTTTCTCCTCCATCTGGGCAACCTGCGCTGCGTCGCCAAGGCTGGTGAGCCATCCACGCTGCCGCTGCGGCGGATCGGAACTTCCTTGTCCTCTTGTCCCGGCCGCAACTCCTGAATCTTACCGCCACTGTTGGAAACGCTGTACGCCCTAACGATGGCTTTGTCAGACTGGGAGTAGCCCGGCGGCGGGGAACTTCGCCGGCGGCAGGGGATGGGCGGAGCCGCGACTCCGGCATAGGGAAAGGTGAGAGGAAAATCGGCTCCAAGTCTTGGGCCATGAAAGCCGAGAAGATGGGCCCTGGGCTGGGTGATCCGGCCTCTCTTTTTACATGGGCCTCCCATGTCACTAGTAGTTGACTGGATGGGCCTCTAACATGGTTCCTTTGTGTTGCGGCTGTGCTCCAGCTCCAAGCGCGTCTTTCCGGCGAGGGAAGGGAGGGTTTTCTCGAAGCGCGGATAGAGATGGCGGCGTCGACGGCGGCGGCGAAGGAGGTGATGGAGAAGAAGGTGGAGCTCATGAAGGAGGTATATTCTCGACCTCCCCATACTTTCACACCTCTATTGGTGTTTCATGTAGTTATTCTCTTCACAGGCTTCCTGATATTGTTCTCCGAATTCCGTTGGTGAGAGGAGAGAAATAATTTGCCGCATGGATTTGATTCTGTTTGGTCTGCGCAGGTACGGGCGCACGAGGTGGCGATCGCGGAGCTAGGCAACCTGAATCCCTCCCGGGTCAGCCCTCTTCTCTTCCCTATGTCTCCCTCCCTTGCTTGCGATTTCTGTGTCAGGTGCTGTGAGATGGTACCAATTACCAATGCCAACTACTACTACTACCATGTTGTTGTCCAGTGATAAACTGATGCTACATTTTTACATAACCTTATTTCAGTTCATTAGGTCAATAGCTTGCTTCATCACGAACTTGTCCATCTTACAGTTTCTTGGTTTGCAACAGGCGGTGTACCAGAAAGCTGGCAACATCTTCTTTCACCAAGAGCGTCAAATCAGTGACGGCAACGGAGCAGAGTATGCTGAACTGCCCATTACCGCTATTGCATTGCATCTTTTTCCTCCAGTAATAACTTTTCTCTCCTTAGCTTGCGTTGTCTAACATTACTCGGGTTTTACGATTTGCTATGGGTTACAGAGCAACTTGACCAAGCTAAGGCTCGTCTGAGCAAGCTGAACCAAGCCTGATGGGTGATGGGT
Source organism: Hyparrhenia diplandra (assembly GCA_015847255.1). Lineage (NCBI taxonomy): Eukaryota > Viridiplantae > Streptophyta > Magnoliopsida > Poales > Poaceae > Hyparrhenia > Hyparrhenia diplandra. The sequence continues at coordinate 163,721 of JADLZK010000211.1, read as the reverse complement.
GCAGCAACGCTGCAAATGTTGGCCCTCAAGTCCTCAACACAATCGGGCATGCAGATTCAAATGGGAATGCTTCATCTTCGGTTGCTCATGAGTTCTGCAGTTGGACCTAATGCGTGTGTAGTTCTTTTTTATTTGAGATGCAGCGCTGTTGTGCTCTTGAAACTAATTAGAGGATAGATTTTTACTTCCACAGTTCACTCGCTTTTGGCTGTGTTTAGTACCCTAAAATATTGTCCTAACATGACTTAATAGGCTCAAAAGATTTGTCTACTTAAAAGTACATCCAAACTATCCAATTAAATATTTTGTTTACTTTTCATACTCCATGCATGTGTTCAAAAATTTGATGTGATGGGAAATTCAAAACGATGTGATGGGATGTGATGGGAAGTTGAGAGAACTAAACACAGCCCTTTGTGTATCCCTTTGTGTATTTTGTGCGAGGTATTACAAGTTTGTTGGTCCTGAATAGTGACAGGAACCAAATTCTGTGACCAATGTAAAGGTCTTGACTTGCTCGCCTGGATACTTCGTGTTTGAGTTTACTACCAAACTTCTCGCGTCCCTGGTTATTATTTTAGTTCGTTGCTTGATAATGCAGCAGATGTAACTGGAACACATCTCATTCAGATTCTGTTTATGTCAGTTTCGCCTATTTCAAGTACATGTTCAGCTTCTTCTGGATCCATATCACAGTTTGTATGTCTATACTGAAATCACACACACACAAAAAATGATGCATCGACAGCATGCAAAATGAGGGGAAGTCAAATGGGTTCTGAGTTTTGGATGATCATCGAAAGGTTCATCTTCAATCCTTAGGGAAAGTAACTAGCATATTACATTACGATGGTGTTGACTGTCAGATTAATAAGATATCTCAGAAGGAACAGCAATTTAGCATTCGATGGCCTGCTTTGATACTGACTTAAGTCACACAAAAAATGGTATACCGATACCGATAAACTCTCTTGATATTACATAACTTCCTATGCTCATGAACTATAATTCGATGTTTCTCTGTGTATGTACTGCGGATGTCCAAACAACGACCACACCAGCATGACATGAGGATTCAACTGTCCGATTGATGTGAAGAAGGCTATCTGCAAAGGAAACGAAAACATCTTAGTACCAAAGGAAAAAAGTGGTTATGCTATACAGGGAAAAATATCAATAGGTTACACACAAGCTTTAACAAATTCATTAGGTAAATGTTGAATCCTCATAGTTTGCACTGTATAACTTTTATTGAACACTGAGATGAGAGCTTGAACATAGAGATGAGAGCAAAATGCCTTAGTATAAACAAACCTTTCAATTATTTACCAGTATAACTTTTATGGAACACTGTGAGATGAAATAGATCATAAGTTTAATGGGGTTCACTGCACAGGCTAATTGAAAAATATTTCACAGCCAACCAAGTCAAAGTTGCACTGTATTTTCAACACTACTTATAGCAACAATAGTGATGCCTAAAGATTAACCACCAATGTGTTGTCAACAGAAGTTATTGCAATGTTTCTGCATTCATGACTTGCTCATTAAGCACATAGGAAATGATATCAAAGCATATAAAAGTTTATAAAGGGAAGATATTAGACAACACTTCAGTTAGTGTCACTCAGAAAGATAAAAGGTGTCCCAATAGTAAAAGGTTACATTAAACTAGAGATAGGGATTAATCAATCATCAGTCATTAGAGGGTAAGTAGTGGTACTTACTCAAAAGTGTAGTGAATAGAACTTGTACTTGGTAACTAAACTGGCATTGAGATATTAAAACGGGTACACAGACCATCAATAGCTTTCTCCACAGATTTTGTCATCTCAGGGATAGTCACCTTGCACACTAATTATTAGAGAGAAATGAGAATGGAAGACAAACGTAATGTAAGAGTTGAGGTATGCTAATAACATACAGAAATTAGTAACAGTTAACAAAGACCACATTTATGCAAGACAATTTAGTATCAACCTAATCATGAATGCTAAAACCATAGGAACAGAACATGGCCATAGATATGTCCTGCTTTCCACCTCTCATTAGTTTTATTTAGCTATGACCATATTCTGCAATCTGATGTGGCCATATCAGTAAACTCTAGAAGCAAGACAGTAGTGTTAAGTCGAAGAGAGAGAACAAAAAACTTTTAAAGTATAGTATGTGCATAATACCACGAGCTGTGGATGCCTGTGCCTCAGCGATGATCTGCTTGTACTTTGCCTGAAAATGACCAAGAAACATTAGAATACAAAAAAAAAAAAAGAATAGAAAAAAAAATTGAAATGCTGATAGTCCTACAAAATTTGTACCCTGGCAATCTCTGAACTTTCTTTTTATATCATCAGAGATCTTCTTGTGCTCCTTATCGACTTCATCTGCTAGTTGCTGACAAGCTTGGTTTTGGGTCTGAAAAGAGAATTGGGATCTTACATGTCAGAGCACATAGAACACTGGAAGCAAATAAAATGCATTATCTGTGAATTAACTAGACTGTGCACATCAGAGAATGGGTTTAACATTTTGGAGTGGAAAATGCACTATTATTAATACAAAATTTGCATGGAAAAGCTCATCATGCCATTTGAGCAAATTTTTACCTACATAAATGCAAGCAAGGAGAGTGATGAAATCTATTTGACCATGTTATACCAATTGCAACTATAATTCCATGGATCTCCAAAGGCAGTTTGGTTAAATGCTCGGGTAAACTAATTGCATTTTCTACTGATATGAAAAATTGTCCTCTAATGAATTAGCTCAACAAATATGCCTATCATGGTATTGAGAAGTTTACAATACATATAAGCTTGCCTCATTCAGTGATGTTTCATGATACAACACTTAAAGCATAAACTCTTGCCAATAAAACCTATGTATCAATATATACACTAATGCACTTACCTCTAAAGGGAGGGTTCCAGATACACTGCTCGTTTCATGGATTTGTACCTTACCTGCAAATGTTTGCATCTATGATACAAAACATCATATATATCAACCACCTCCACCAGCAGATTACGCACATTGAGCATGTTTTAATTGTATTGTATATAAACTCCGACATAGTAACCTTGTATATATAGTCCTAGTACTTAATATGTCAATGGTAGAAATCTATATATAGTAACCACACAGATCAGATGTTCAGCAAAACAGAGAAAATTTCAGATATGCTAATTACTTAATCTACAAATCTAACAGAGACCGTGACATCTGGAAATGATGCCATTCATGCAACAGTGGCTATCTCCAGTTCCTCACACGCTAGCACTGTACAACATTAACCAACCATACGCTTCGTATTGGCAGGACCCGGCGAAGCAAACCACGAAGCTCGAAACCAAACCCCGATGCGACTGGGAGGGGAGCGGAGTACGGGAGAGGCTCGCGGCGGGCTCACCTTGATTCGCTTGGAGACGCGGGAGAAGGACGCATCGAGATCGGCGTGAGCGCGGGAATGGAGCGCGTCGAGTCGGCGCTTGAGGTTCTCCATCTGTGAGGCGACGACGGTCCTGAGGTCTCCGACGCTGGATACCCCCCGTCGCCGCCACCGACGCAGGCTGGGGAGACGCGGCGGCGGCGGGAGAAGGTGTAGCGGCGCGGGGGCTGGCGACGAGGTGCGCGCGCGCGGCGCGCGCTTGGCCCCCACTGGGCGTGGGCTTCGGCGGGGAGGCGGGGAGCCCGGCGAGGAGAGGAAGCTGATGCTGAGGTCGGCAGGGGAGGACCCCGGCGACGACGACGCGGGTGAGGATCCGCCGACGACACCGCGGACGGCGCGCTTGCGAGTACGCGGTGCGGGCGACGGCGATGGCGACGCGAGCGGGGAGAGGAAGGAGGGGTCAGGTTTGGGCTTGGGATTGGGCTTGGCCCTGGACCTTGGCTTCGGCGTGGAGGCCGGGGAGCCCGGCGAGGAGAGGAAGCTGATGTTGAGGTCGGCGGGAGAAGAACCCGGCGACGACGACACCGGGGAGGCGCCGCCGCGGCGGGATGGCGCCCTTGCGTGTGCGGGTGCGGGTGCGCGGTGTGGTAGACGGCGATGCGAGCGGGGAGAGGAAGGAGGAGCCCGGCTTTGGCTTGGGGGTGCGCCTGGGCCTGGAGGTGGCGGCGGCGGTCGCTCGTGGTCTCCCATGGCTCCGCTTGCCGGTGGGATGGGTTGGCCTCTCCGCTTCGCTTCGGCTCTCGAGGTTTGAACTTTGAAACTCCCCACGGAACGGGAAGCACTATGCCACGATCACGATATACCGTCCGGTGCACGCCTTTTTTTTGGGGGCCACATGTGCTTAGCCAAATCGTGAGGAGGTCCAACCAAAAACATCAGATTGTCCCGGGCCCAATTCATACTCAACTTCGCAACTTCATGCGGCTGCAACATTACAAGACGGTGTGGAATGTTTGTTTAAATAAATTTTCTTCAATACAGATGCAAAACAAAAAATTTGGGATCGAACCTTTTTACTAATTAGTAGTTTTGGAACAGCAGAACTATGTAAGTTACTGAAGTGGACGAAGACACCTTTATCTTTTTTTTGGCCATAATTGATCGGACAATTCGGATTCAAAACTTCTCATTGATATTTTTGAACAACAATATGTATGAACAGATCCAACTAAAAAATTATATAATTTTTGGGTGGCCAAAGGTCCGAGTTCAATCCCCCGTAGGAACAATTTTAGTTTGTGGTTAAAAAAATTCCCCGTCAATTCCGGTGTGCCAAAGCCCCCGATCTTCTCCAAAATGGATTGAGGATCGTAGTTCCCTATGGGGTAAAGCTCCTAGTGTGTTAGGGTAATCATCAGGGGTTCGGGGGGATTTTACACGAAAAAACCGGTGTTTTTCCTTAAAACAATGCCGGTGGAGCGGTCTTTCCCCACCTGACCAAGTTTTTTTTTTTTTTAATTTTTGGTTGAATCTGTCCATACATATTTCATATCAGTATATCTCATAGAATATTATATTCTAAGTAGTAATTTGGTAAACAAATGGTGCAAACGAAGATCGGAGATGATTTACTTCTCACATCAAAAGAAACGTAACAAGATATTTGTTCCATAATCAAATGCAATAAATTATTTTCTTGTTGACCTTTGTAGCTTCTTTGTAACCTACTCCCTCAGGGATGGTATTAGAAGTCGTTTAGGACAAAATGACCACGGTCTCCAAAACACAACTTTGACCTCTTATTATTTTAAAAATATTTATGAAGATGTGATATATATATACTTTTATTAAAGTATTTTTTTTAATACAAATCTACTCATATAATTTTTTACATTTACAAACTCAACAACTTAAAAGTTATTGATGATTTATATTCCGATGTTTGACCCAAACCTCATCCAAAACGACTTCCTAATACCAAATCGGAGGGAGTATGAAGTATTTCTGCAGCATTTGTTAGCGCTTGTCCATGTCGGTGCTGATAAGGTTGTCACGCTTGAATCCTACCTCCACTTCCCTCTCTTCCAGCACGCCCACGTGTCCCAACACAGCCACACCCAGACCTGCCAACATCTCCCATCATATGCCTTTCTGATGAGGCAACTCTCCTTATGCACATCACTCCCTCTAAGTAGCTGTTTGGTTGACTCACAGGTAAGGGAAACGTTATTGTTAACAAATTGCGGAAGGGAATGGAATTCAATATTATTTACTCATTTTGTTTGGAGGCGTGCAGGTAAGGGAGACGGAGCAGCGTAGATGCCAGAAGCTTCGAGGCGTGCAGTGCAGACCGCGTGGGGGCGAGACGGTGGAGACCGAGGCGTCACGTAATCAGATAGAGGGCCGGAGCTGGCTCTATCAAGCATGTATGCAGCGTTATCTGATTGCGCGTTTCCTAATAACGGGCCAGGCCCAAACAAACGATTGTATCGTTATCATGTCACGGACGTATTCAGGTTGCGTTACATTTTGCTCAACCAAACAGCACGTAAGTGTTTAGTATACTCTCTCCTGGTGCACACATCTCGATGCAAATTGAACGGTAAGGATAGCATGTGCTGAGCACATACACACTAGAAAAACGGCTTTCGATGTGGATGCCAGATTGTGGCCTTTTGATTGTTTAGCCCATTTTGTATCCATCTCTAGCCTTATCTTACTTCATCTTGGGTGAGGATTGTTGAAGTTCTTGCTCTTGATGACTTGGATTTGCGAGTTGTTGATCTCTTGAGAGCGGTTAGGGTTCCCCTATGTTCAAAGCTTATGGATACAGACCTAAAAAGATTGGGTGTAAACACTAGACCCACCTAGAGATGAACTAGGGAGTCACCTCGTCCAGCTTGAGACAAATAGATTTTTCTTAGGTTGTACTTGATTTCAAGGATTAAGGTTGTAAAGTAAAAAGCTCACTTTGGCTTTAACAAGATGTTTTTTTTTCTAAAGTTTTAATTAGGGTGGTTTTTTGTGCTAGGGCACCCAATTGGTGGATCCACCACTACAAACACAATTCCCTCTGTTTCTTTGTTTTTCTCAAATTGTCCATTATCCAGCCACCTGGGTAGGGATCATATGAGCAATCATGCTTTGGTCGACACATGTAGTTGGTTCAAATCAACACAACACAGACTCGCGGTGATCTCAATCCCAACCTCCAAGAGGACATGCCTAAACCGATTATGTGATGTAGCTAGAGACGACATATAGCACAAAAAGCGTTCAAGATGACATCATGTGCGCCTGTGCGTGGATTAGGTCTATCGACCCCGCCACGTGGCCACAACCTCCTCTCGCCGTAGCCCTAGTTTGTGCCATGTGGCCGCGGCCTCCCCTCTCCCCACCCTAAGTTTGTGCCACGTGGGTCGCAACCTCCTCTCACTCCCAGCCTTAGTTCGCATGGCAGTTGCTCCACGCCAAGCCTATCACATGGTATTCATTTTTTTTTTTTCACATGGACTTCTAGAGTACATTACCTACCACTAAATGCATATAGCACTATTAATTTCTAGAATAAATTCAGAAAAATACGAGCACTTGTGCTAAGTTGAGGACTTAGACTCAAGTGCGTAGGTTCCACCATAAAGAACTTAACCAACCGATCTATGATCGGTTAAGCATCGAGTATTCGGTTGAATACCCTTGAATGAGTTGAGCCAAGCCCTTGGCCCATGGTGCCGCCTCGAGCAAGGCGTCATGTCGCCGCCCTCTCGTGGTCGGTAGGGACCCTAATACTAATACCATGTTAGCCACCCCCCAAGGCCACTCATGGCTTCGAGCATCCGAGCCTAGCTTCGTGTCCTCGTCTTTGATGGGTAGGTGCCACCAAAGGTTAGCCGCGCGTGATAAGGGCTTTTTTTTTTTTGCCACACGAGAGTCATAAGGTGAAAGATAAAGGCTAGCTATCTTGGAAGTGTTTGGTTTTGTTGGCAAACACTCCCAAGATAGCTACCCTGAGACTCCGGTGGCACTTCTAGCCTGCCAATGAGAAAACCTCTTCCGTCGGGACCGCCTCAAAGCCGAACCATGCGAGGTCACTTGAGAACGCAAATCTGCGACCACCGCCTCCCACACGCCGACATTCACTCCGCCAATTTAATTGGGTGCCACATACGTCCACACCAACTTCGTGGACGCTACTCTACCAATTTGGCTCACTTACTTGGGCAAAGAAATCCTTGCTCACGCAAGCTGGATTTTTAGGTAAGTTAATCCTTTGCAACAACTACCAAAAATAGCCCAAAGATGAGGCAAACATGAACAAAGATCCAAGCGGATCCTTTATCCTGTGACAATCAAGCGGATAGGGAAAGCTATCTTGGTCTCTCTCATGCCTCACACGTTCTTTTGATGACAAAGATAAAGTTTGAAAGTGTCCAATAAGCAATGAAGATAAAACTGGTGTTAAACAGGAAAGATTAGAATTTCTAGTGTTTCCTCTGTTTCAAATTGTAAACCGTTTTGATTTTTTGGTACATCAATGTAGCTATGTATCTAGATGTAATATACTCCCTCCATTGTAGAAAATATACAATTCTCACATTCAGAGAAGAGTCAAACATTATGAACTTTTGACTAAAATTATATCACAAAATACTAAGACTTATGAGACAAATTAGTATGCGGTTAGATTACTTATGAAATATATTTTTAAATAAATTTACTTTAAGACTTAAATCTCAATACTTTTTGCTATAAACTTAGTTAAAGTTGCTAAAATTTGACTAACACGCTTCTCATAATTACATGTTTTTTTGAGCAGAGGGAGTATAATAAAATGGATGAACCACAAAAAGTTAAAGCGACTTACATTGTGAAACAGAGTATTTATTAAATAGAAAACATGATTTATAAGTTTTATAAGAAAATTTGTCTTAATTGAGGTCGCTAAATGTCACTCGTGGAACAATCTAGAAGGCATGAGATATTTCCTGGTGGATGAGGCAGATGAGACAGCAGGATCACGAGCGTCGAAGCTCCAGCAAACCCAACGCATATCATCCGCAGTCCGCAGTCCTCCGCAACCAGACTCTGACGGCAAACGTTGCCATCTCCTCTCACTCCACCGCACCGTCCGCGCACGGCTCGCCGGCCGTAACTCACACACACACACACCCAGCACGACACCATCGGCCCCTGCCCTTCCTCCCGTCCCGTCCCGTCCCGTGCACACACCGCGCACGCGCCACCGGGAAAAGTAACCCCGAGATCCAGCCGCCGTCGGCACGACCAGACCAGGGATGGGGCGGAGAGGGAGCCCTACTACGTGGAGGCGGCGCCGCCGGTGGACGTGAACAAGAACACGGAGTGGTTCATGTACCCGGGCGTCTGGACCACCTACATCCTCCTCCTTCTTCGCCTGGCTCCTCGTCCTCTCCGTCTCCGGATGCTCCCGGGGGCTGCCTGGACCGTCGTCAACCTCGCGCACTTCGCCGTGAGTCTCCCCGACCACTCTCTATCCCGTCCCCGGTCTCTCGCCGGCCCTTTCTACTGGGGTTGGGTTTGCGTACGAGCGGTTTGCTCGCGCGATCGACTTTGATTCTGCGCATGATTCGTCCCTTTCTTCCTCAAACTGGATTGCTTCTGTCCACTGTATGTATCCCCAGATTTAGTTGGATTTACTAATTAGCAGCTCCTTCGGTGTTGATTATTTCTGCTCCCCAACTGTTTGTGGCCATTCACTCTCTAGCAGGTCTGTTTGATTCTTGCTCTGCTTGTGCGTGTTTAGCCAAAAAAGATTATGTTCTTTGCCATGATGCCAAGGCGGAATCTGTGTAGGATTAGAGTGACAGTTCATCTGCAATTAAAATATCTCCTCGGCCCCGGTATGCCCATGGATTGTACGAATATAGGAAAGCCATAGAAGAAATATTTTAGAGATGAAATATTAGTAGTATAAACTGTCCTTGTCAGGCTGGATGGGCCTGTTAGCTTATCATAAATTTTGTTCCCCATTGGTGTGTGGAACAGTTCTCCTTGCATAAAAGTCAAAACAAGCACGCCACTCTTGGCCAGGACCATTTCTTTGTTTACTCAGAGCAGGTTGTTATCAGATATTGACTATTGAAAGGTCCATTTATGTGTACTATTAAGAATAGCTAGTCGATAGAATTTATTAGGTTTCTATAACAAGAACTGTTCATATTAGTGGTCCACGACAGGCTTCTCATCAATATCTGCAGACTTATGTATCGTTCCATAATCAACATTTGGACTTGCACATGTCATGTTGGTGTGAAATGTGAGCATTGTAAATTATGCCTGGTAATTCTCATATTGGGATAAACATATTATGTGTCTTTCTGGGACAGGTAACAAGTTTGTCTCTTCGACTCAAAAGATGCATTTCACGCCATCTGCACCCTCTCCCTCCCTCTCTCAGTTAAGAAACACATGGGTTGTGAATGGATAGGCAGACTTAAGTGAAAGACCTCAACTCCTTGCCATTACTTAAGTGAAAAAACTCAACTCCTTGCTATTCACGTTGCCTGTTCAATTTCAGTTGCTATTATTTAAGTGGAAGAACTCAACTCCTTGCTATTCATGTTGCCTGTTGAATTTGAGTTGACACACTAATTTTCTATTTTCAGATCACTTATCACTTCTTCCATTGGAAGAAAGGAACCCCTTTTGCTGCTGATGACCAAGGCATCTACAGCAGCTTGACATGGTGGGAGCAAATTGACAATGGTCAGCAGCTTACCCGGAACAGAAAGTTTTTAACTGTGGTACCTGTGGTGCTGTAAGTTCCATCTCATCCTCATGCAGCTCGCACTTCAACAAATTACTCTTTAGATTCTAGAAAGGAAACTTGTAATCAGTACGGGCAGTGGTTGCTTGTGCAACCATATTCCACTTCGTCCCTAATCAACAATTTTGGGTGTATCGATTGCGACAGAATGTACTTGCTTCCTTATCAGACTACCTTTCTGAACATGGGTTGTGCATAAGTCTCTGCCTATATTATAGAAAGCAGAAAACATGCTACAGCATAGTTATACAGTTGTACTTATTCACGCTTTTTGTATAGATAATTATGTTAAATGATGTTAATGATGCATTATAAAAGGAGTTTATAGACAAGAACAACAATAAAAGTATAAACTTATTTGGCTAAGTTATCTAGCTAACCCTAAATATATTAGGAAATTTCTTCCAACTACCAACCACACTTTGCTGCTGCTGCTGTGCCTTCATTGACTATTTTGTTTCTTTTGATCCAAAAGCTAAAATGAGAAGAACTAGGATTTTCATGCGCAGTGCAAAGTTTGGCTAATGATTAATCAGTTAGTGTCTGCCAGTACTGCAGAGGCAGCATCTTAGCATTTTTGACAAATTAAAAACTTTTAATTTTGTATGATAAGATGCTGCCTCTGCTGTGGTTAGTCATAGTTAAAATCTGTATGCAATTAACAATGTCATTTTTTTTGACAAGAATTAACAATGTCATTGTATTTTTGAAACCAAGTTGATATTGTCATATATTCTAAGGCGCGTTCTTCCAGGTATCTGATTGCATCTCACTTGACCGACTACAAGCAGCCAATGTTTTTCCTCAATACGGTGGCAGTTTTTGTGCTGGTTGTGGCGAAAATTGCCGAACATGCACAAGGTCCGCATATTTGGAATCAATGCAGACATCTGAGGATCACTGCAAGACGTTCATGGATGCGATGGCATGATGTTATGAAGAGCTACGCAGAACTAGCAGTGTGTTTCTCAAAGTCGACACAACTGCCTGTAATATATGTACAGGTTTAGAAAGAACTGTAAATGTTACTCTAGCATACAAGGTTTGCCTGTAGACTGCTCTGTGTTGTTTCCGTTGCTGCTTTCTTCTGAGTTTCACTGGAAGCGGAAATGGTAAACAATCACCGGCATGTGGATAAATGGGTAGCAGATGCTGTTCGGTATCTGTAAGATGGAACCAAGAAATCAGTAAATTTCATCTTTCTGTTTTAGCCCATTTGCTTATTATCTGCTGCTCCCTCTATTCCAAATTATTTAGGCCATTTTACCTTTATGTCCAAGTCAAATGTCAACTTAACTCTGGTTTATAGAAAAACTCAATATCTACAATATGAAATTAGCTTCATTAAGTTATCTATACAATATATGAATAGTGTATTTAGCTGAACTTGCAGATTTTTTAGTTATCTTCAAAGACAGCTCCAGCCTCTTCTCAAGGTGTATCCATGGCAAAAAAATCTTGGGCGCTGGATCCGTCCTCAATATGAGAGCTGATTGTTTTCAATGATTTTTATTCACCTAGTATGATTGATAGCCGATTGTTTTTTGCTGCTACAAGGCATGCGAGGAGTATCAACGGTTTGATGAATATGCATTGGGTTGAAATGATGTGTGAATGTATCTGATTATATTAAAACATTGCCATTTCAAAGTTAGGGAGTACTCCCACCGTTCCAATATTAGTGTTGTTGTAGCTTGGGCGATGTTACCAATAAGGGAGCACAGTGACCTATATACCCTATATGTCAATCATTCCAAGTGGGAATGCAACACGCTTTATTAAATGCACATATCTTATTTGGCCTTGTCTGGATGACTAAGGCCACGTTTAGTTGGCAGATTTTTGTCACGAAAGTGTAAATTTTTAGACTCTCTCTCCATCACATCACATTAAATACACCAAAAGACATATGTTCGAAAGAAATGTAGGTAAAAAAAATTAACTAATTACACAGTTCTGTTTATACATGACGAGATCGAATCTTTTGAGCCTAGTTAGTCCATAATTGACAATATTTATCACAAACAAACGAAACGCGTACTCTGAGTGTGCTACAGAGTCTAAAAGTCACTTTTGCTAAAATTACGCCAACTAAACAAGGCCTAAAGTTTCTAACTCAACTTTTAAATTTTTTTTTGCTCTCTCTCCATCACATCACATTAAATACACCAAAAGACATATATTCTAGTATGAAATGTAGGTAAAAAAAAAATAACTAATTACACAGTTTAGATGTACATTGCGAGACGATTCTTTTTGAGCCTAGTTACTCCATGGTAGGATAATATTTACCACAAACAAATGAAATATGCTACAGTGCTCCATGGTAGGATACTATTTACCACAAACAAACGAAACGTCTTACAAGATGCTACGTGAGTTCTAACAAAGCTTTTTTGCAAATTTTTTTGACATCTAAACATACATAACCAGCCACAGCACCACACAATTCATCACTTAAACAAATACACACCAACGTCTCACCGCTTACAGATCGACAAACACTGGAAATCAACTTTTCCAGCGTCAAATTTTAGCGCCAAAACAAGTCCCGCTGTTTCTTTACACACACGAAAGCCAAAAGCTTCAGAATTCTAATTTTAAATCAGGTGCCCTTTTTCACCTCCGTGCAGATAAGTCACCGCCCACCAGAATCAAAAAGGAGCACGCATGTATGTACTAATAAGCAAATCCAAATAAGGTAAAAACCTAAATCGACTGAAATGTTCTCAAATGATGTGTGTGACAACTAACCTTCATAGGATAGGCGAAGGCCACCCCCTGTGCACGAGTGCAGGGGCAGATTATTGTCGACAGGTCCAGACGGGGAAGGGAAAGCCTTGATTGACGCCTGGTGGAGGGGGTAGACCGGCGATGCTTGACGGGGAAGGGGAAGCAGCCGCAGAGCTCCTGAGCGACGAATGAAGATGCGACACGTCGGAGGATGCGGGCGAGGTGGCACGCCGAAGCAGGTGGCGGTCGCTCATGCGTTATGGACTTCCGGATCTGGATCGATGCGCCACAAGACGTGGACTAGAGGAGTCAAGAGGAAGATGAAACAGAGGGGTGCCGAGGAAGATGAAACAGAGGGGTGCCGAGGAAGATGAAACAGAGGGGTGCCACTGCACGCGGGCTAGAAGAGAGGGAGGAGCGGAGCGCAGGGGTGACACCCCAAGATGGCAACGGGGAATTCCCATCGGGGAATGCCTCCCCATCCCCGTCCCCGCGGGGAGATAAAATCCCTGTCCCCGTCCCCGTCCCCGTTAAAGCTCATGGGGAAGCTTTCTCCCCCATCCCCATTCCCCGTGGAGGAAAATCCCCGTCAGGGTCCCCGTCCCCGCATGCTCATGGAGGGGCCGGCTTAACATGCAGCATGCCAAGGGAAGGGACTGGAATCACTAGACTGGAGGGCGGAGGGGCTCGGCTTTTGATCGGGCGAGGACGCTGGGCACAACGGTAATGCATGGTCGCCGACTCGCGGCGTCGCTTTCAGCGCCCACACGCCTGGCGGCGTGACTGTGAGGGAGAGAATGAAAGATTAGGGTTTGGTTTCGATATATATATACTAGGCTAGCTATACAATGGGTCTTTGTTGGGCTTCAACGAATGAGGCGGTACAAGCGAGGAACGGGACGGGATGGAATCAACCATCCCCGCCCGTGAAACCATACGGGGATAAAAAAATCCTCCCATATAGATCCCCGTGGGGATTAAATCACTACCATCCCCGTCCCCTAATAGGGGAATTCCCCGCGGGGAATCGGGGATCAGGTCCCCGTTGACATCTTTGGATCGACACCGCGCGTGAACTGGAGGAGATGAGACCGAGAGGATAAGGCTTAGTCTGGGTGGGCTACTTTACTAGGTGTGAGACCCACGTCGTACCTACAATGACACTCTTTGTAGGACCATGGGTAGACACTAGAACAACATGAATTATGAGATGGAGGGAGTAGATTTCATTGGATAGACATATCTCCTCGTCTTAGTGACTACATGTTACTTTTAGATTAAAGTGGACTGAAGTCATGTCTTTGAAGAACATGACGAATGAGGTAATTATATTTTTATCGAACATATTATTCATATATATTCGGCGTACTTCATACTTTAAATATGTCGATGTACTTGTTTTGTTTCGAAAGAGGTGCATGGATTTGCCAAATCCTCTATATCTAGACATGATGCTACTAGGGTTACTTCCTTCGAGCTAGAGTAAGGACAGGAAGTTGTGTTGCAAGTGAAGATTAATTTAGATGTATACATATTCGTCAAACCAAATTACTTATTTGCTATTATGTATCATGTATTCATGTTTGATGGATAATGTCGATAAAGTGAAAGACAAGAGATCGAAGGCCTCGAGAGAGGGTCTAGGAGGCAAAGATTGCGTTGTCAAATCATAAACAAAAACAGCAAATAGTTTTAACTTGGTTATGTAGTTTGGAAGACTGTTGTCTTTTGGGACAACCACCCACCCCACCCCACCCCCACCCCTGCGGTGGCATTTCAAAAAAAAAAAAAAATGGAGGCGCAAGATAATAAAATATGGCCGCCGTGATCATATCCCTGCCCTTGTAAAAGCCGCCATATATTATTTTTTAATATAATCATGTATCCAACTCGATGTGAATGTGAACCCCTGTTCCTTACAAAATTCTTGCACGACATGTCAAAAATACTCCTCGTTTTGTTTGACATTTCCACAAGTTCCTCCACGAGGCCATTGAGAAATACAACGCCTACATGCCCAACAGTCACCATATCTGTTTCTAAAAAAATCCCACATCTGTTTATCACAAGTCAACTTGAGTTGTAAAGTTGAAAGGTGGCAATGAGTCAAAACTTCAACATCTTTGCCTTGTCTCAGTCATTGTAGCTCTGTTTATCTCAGCCAGAGCAACATTTTCAATGCCTTTTGCTACAGCTCAAGGCTTGCCATTTCGTTCAAGATATCTTTAGGACCAATATGTGATGGTTCTCTCAATAATCAGTGGCCAATCATGGTGATAACTGACAAATCAGACTGAATACATATTCTGAAGGTGGCTTGTACACCTCACAGGATTATACTGCAGTATTTCAAGGTTAAAACAGACGCACCCGACACAGCAAACCTGAGACCTGTGTTAACCAAATTCAGAGTACATGCAAATTTTGCACATGCAACGAAGGATCTTGATGTACC
Organism: Hyparrhenia diplandra; assembly: GCA_015847255.1. NCBI lineage: Eukaryota > Viridiplantae > Streptophyta > Magnoliopsida > Poales > Poaceae > Hyparrhenia > Hyparrhenia diplandra. The sequence continues at coordinate 148,340 of JADLZK010000211.1, read as the reverse complement.
AGTCTTTATGAGTGATAAAAGAACAATCACCTCTATGCTAGTAACTTTGCTAGTTCATCTACTCTTAAGGTACCTTGGGGAACCACATCAGATAGAAACTCTTGTGCATGGTCATTTGTCTGCATTGCCAGTCCTCCATTAACGATACATTTCTTTTCAACATGACTGCTGGTCAATTTATTTTCTACAAGATGTTTTTAAATCTTACATGATTGTCTGGCCCATTTCTCCTGGCACTGGACTTCCTTTGAGTATGCTCAAAAGCCAGTGTTCGCGGAATTGACTTTGTGAAAGCAACAGATTTTCATAGACCATATCTGAATTAATAAGCTCTTCTTCACTCAGAACAAGTGCCCTGCCACTGTCAATGGCCTGTTCCAAAAAGACATAACAATCCCTCTAGATATGATGGAACTTTAGAGCCACTATTTAGAACAACTGTACCTTCTTTAACATCGTTTCTTTTCCCCTTCGTCTCCAAATTATAATGATCCGACAATGTTCTGAGTTTTCAACCAGACCTCTATTTTCACTGTTGTTTGTTGGGTGGCACTTCAGGGATGGATCAATATCACATACTGGCTTTAGTGGTGAATATTCCAATGGAGTGTCTGCTGAGGTTTCAGTTCTAGAACTACCTGTAGAATGGAACAATGCAGGAACTTCCTTTGCAGAATCTAGAACTGTATCACTGGCAATGGGATCTTTAAATCTTTCTTGACCTTCAACCAAGTTGACCAACTCAATCTGGGTCAGAACACTTCCTGAATGTGTAACCTTTTCATTAGATTCTTTGTCACTAAAACTTTCTTGCACCTTTGTGACTTCAAAACTATTATCTTCTAATGGAGGAAGAGATGATTTCCAATCACTTCCTCTCCACATCAGTATATGCTCAAACTCAAAAAGAGAGTAAGATACAGGGAACTAGATCCTGTGAAGGTAGAGTTCATCAACTTCTGAACAAAATAATCCATGACTAAAGAACATTCTTCAAGATTTATCAAACCTTTAGTTTAGCTCCAATTTTTCTGCAATCACTTTTGTTAAGACCTGAGCAATCAACACGGACAAGATCACATGCTTCAAAGGCTTCTCTGACTTGCTTCACAAGGCTGGCATAAACACCATTTTTTCCTATATAAAATTGGACAAGTTAATGAGTATATAGAGAGTTGGGAAAACTACAATTACTGAACAATAATTTGCATTGCATACAAATGTGCTATGTTGATGTTGGATATAATATGCACAGCATGAAAGAACTTCAGACAACCAGGAGGAGCCAAAAGTACAGTACAGCTATCAAATGTTGCCTGCTCTCTCTCTCAACGTGGCAGGGAGCCGTTGGGGGTCACCTAGGCGGTAAATAGGCCAGTGCCAGGCACCCAGGTCCCCCAAAATCTTGCAGATCCTCATGTGTCCACAATTCAAGGGCCCACGAAAACACCAACGAACCCTTCATATTGGTCTCCAGTTGCCTCTCCACTGCCACCAGGCTGCAGCAGCTCTCCATCATAGGTTGTCAGCCTGTTATGGCCGTGGAAGAGGTCATGACGCTAGGACTCCTTCATGCTAGAATGCCGAGCTACTTCCAAGCTTTTTTTATAAGCACGCAATGTCTATCAGTGCTTAGTTATTTTTAGAGTGAGTGGCTAGGAGCTGGTCCTGCTCATGCAGTGGATCAGCTAGATAATTACTCGGTGCTGCAGTTCTATAAGTAGCACTGGAGAATGTAACAACGAGTCATTGAAGAAGAATAGAACCAGCATTGGGCGGCCTGTTCTTCGGCGATCTGGCCGGGTTGCCTGCCCGGCCAAGCGTTCCAGTCCAGGTCCTCCACATGTTCTAGTCGCTCCATAACACAGCCTCATTACCTAAGCAAGTGAAGGAACACAGAGATGGTGGCCACCACAAAGAATGGAGTTGTGAAGAGGCCATCTCTTTCCAGTTCTGGCTGCTGCTTTCTCACTTCTAGTCATCTAATAATTTTTTTCCTCGAAAAACCTAGTCATCTATTATTGAGTTGCATGCGCAACCAGTTCAATCCAAAAACTTAAGTCAACTTACTTATACATTTACACTTCAGCATTCCCCCTCACGTGCAGGCTCCAAACGTGAAAATAGGAGTCAGCTGCAAATATTTTTATTTAATTGCAGCCCACCAGGATTTGAACTCAAGACACCTCACTCTGATATCATATTAAATTATATGCACCAACCAACTCAACCCAAAAACTTTTGATAGGAAAAGATGGGCAACAATTCACTTATATTTCAACAGCTATCCTTGCCAGTCCCTGCCACAACATGCCTCTCACCCATCACAAAATCAATGCCAAATCTCTCCACCACCACCGGACTATTTGAATCACAAGCTCGGTGCATGCTGATCTGATTGGTCAGTGCTGCTTTTGGTTGAGTAGTGAGCACTTTGCTGCAAACTGCAAGAATGCATCTAGCTACTTCTGTTGTAAGCATGAAGGTCACATAGCTCACAACTACATGCAACCTCAGTCTTACACTTGTTAAGTTGAATGGCTAGTCGTGTCAGTAGGTGCTCCTCCCAGAGCACCCCAACCAGTCAGGCTGTAGTAGGCGTCACCGCTTGATTCCTCTCCAGAGTATATGAGTATATCCAAAATTCAGAACAGTTCAAAGGAACCAGTACTCTGAAAAAGGAAAGCAGCCTTACCAAGTTTGCAAATTGGTGGTAACTGACATCCTCTCATGCGCATTTCTGCGGCCTCATCTGGAGTTAAGCCACCTGGGACCTTCGGCACAAGTCGCGGGTACACAGGTGCAACAGGTTTCCAGAGCATAAGCGGAAAACATGGGCGGGTCCTGTAATTGTAGTTTCTACCACGAAAAAGAAATATGACGCCCCCTTGGCGGTGTATTACTTTTCCTCCCACTTTTTCCTGTTGAAGTATATGACAAAGTTATCAAAAGAGAGAAAACGTGCAACCACAGAAATAAGTTCATTAGTTACTATATCTATTACTAGGATGACTTTTAAAAGTATGAATGATATTTGTTTCAAGGAACAAATGCGAGCCTTTCAAAGTCTCAAGAATGAGTTTTGCATGCATCTCGGGGAATTTACTTGTTTTCAGACCTTGATTGGATCACATTTTATTTGTGCATTAATATCATTATTGATGCAGCTCAACTAATAATCTAAGATGGTTAAAAATGCAATCTAAGAAGTAGATTATGTTCAACTGTGTGATCAATTTTGGTGGCCAAAGATGCGAATGGAATCATGAAAAAGGATTCACATAAATCCTATATCCTCCAGAGAAAAGCATGGCATGCGTTAAGCTTCTTGTAAAGAGCAATGCTGATATGCTAGTATAGTTAACTTTGGAGAGTTGGATGTCACTGGTAACCTTCTACTACTTTCATATTCCAAAGTCATGTTTACTGGGTAAGTCAGATGTTTGGCAGTAAATGCAATATCATTTAGTTGCTGACCCCCTTCAGCTTTAAGTACACCATATATTTCAGCACATCAATTTCTTGGGCTCATATGTGCTTGATTGTCGCCAAATTCTGTTCTGGATTCCTCATGTCAACAACACCGACCACTTAAGCAATATTTGCGTTAATCCCCACACACACAGGCACACAACTCCTAGAAAGTTACTACTACTCCTTGAGTCCTTGCCGGTGACTCGCCAGTAATATAGGTACTAAAGTTTCAAAGAACTTTGGAAATTCAGAGAAAATGGGTGGGAGCTATTTGTCTTAACTATACTATATGCCACTATCCCTATTAAATCATGAAATTTTGTCGATGCATGGTGATAAATGCACTACTCTGCTCAATCACCATAGACCATCTTTTTTACTGTGTGCTTAGATGTGGTAGACTGGAAAAGGAATTATCGTTTAAACTCGGGCACCATGGTTCGCAGTTGAATACAGCTAGTGCTAGCATGAGTTCAAACCAGAGAGTTACTCGTTAACAAAAGCGATTTTTTTTTTGAAGAAAATATTTAAAATTTTTGTGTGTGGTTGTTAGCAAATACTATCCATAGAAACATTTTCTTCAAAATCTTCAAAACTTCTAGAAATTTGACTGCTACTTAATCTTTTAATAGCCAACGAAATATTTTCTTCGTGGTAGTTTGCAAGTTATACAGCAAATATCATACAATCCCATTTTCATGGATTGTAAGCACCTGTCCAAGAGCCCTATTCACATCCCTGCTCTTCAGCATTAACCTGGCAGCTTGCAACCAAAATGCCATGTAGCAACTAGCTAACTATGATCACGACTGTTGATCAAGACCAAGTAAATAGCAAGATAAGCTTCCTATGTAACCATCTGATCAGAATATCGGATTACATTTGATTTGTGTATTGATAAGCATTATTTCTGCAGCTGGACTAACACAAACAACTGAACCAAAAGGAAGGAGAAAGGTGCTGACTACCTCTAGTTGCTGGCAGATATTATCCATATCCACCGTGCAGACACCTTTGCACCTTATCTTGCAAACTCTTTTTCCTCTTCCAATGTGAATGAATGTTCTCCAACATATTATGTGTCAAACCATCCCTACCTGCAGAAGTCAAAAGGAGACTATAAATTACAGCAGGCAGAATGCACCAACAATCCACATCCTAACTGAATTCGGCAACACAGCAAGAGGGGGAATGAACCCACCCATATTGAGTTGCCGTTTGGACTTGAGGCACCCTTTCACGAGTTCGGAGACCTCTTCCTTGGTGAGGGGCTCCCCGAGTATGTCCTCCTGGACACCGATTGGTACCTGGGCTCCATACCGGCGAGGAACGGCCCCGGTGACTGCACGGGCTTCACCCCCTTCTTGCCCGGTGGTGGCAGCACGAACGAGTCAAACTCGGGAAGCTCCTTGCGGCTCTTGGGCAGCGGCTTCCTTCCCGTCCACGGGCGTGGCGTGGCCTCGGGCCCGAACGGCAGGAACGGGGCCTCACGGAGCGCGACGGGCCGCGCGCGCGGGGCCTCAGTGTAGCTGTACTGGAACTCGAATGGCGCGCCATCGAGGCGGTAAGCGAGGCCACGGTCGGTGACGCGGACCCCGGCGGCGGGCTCATCGGTGTCCGCGATGGGGATCTTCTTGGCTCGACCCCGCGCGCCTGCAGAGAAGGCCGGATGCGAAGTGACGGCGCGTCGGGGGCGCTTGGGGCCGGTGGGAGGTTGCTTGGGGTGGGAGAGGCAGAGGCGGATCGAGGCGGGAAGCTGTGGATGGGACTGCTGAGCTGGGGCCAGGAGGGAGCGAGAGGGCAAGGGGGCAGTCGCCATGGATGTTTGCCGTGCAAGGGGACGGCAGACAGAGGTTTCTATCTGCTTCCGTTTCGGCGCAGGGATAAGGCAGGCAAGGCAGCCCGACGGGATGGACTATTTAGGGGACAGCTTATGGAGGCCAACAAGACGTAGCTCGGCGCGAGCTGCACCGGCGAGGAGGTGGAGCTCGACGCGGAGCCAGCAAGCGCCGTCGCTCCCGCCTCCGCCCAGGAACGGTTGCCTCAGAGGCTCAGACTTCCGCCATCGCCGCACAGGAACGATTCTTCAGTTCGTGCGACGAGTGGATAAGGAGGAAAGAGAAAGGAAGCATAAATAAATATAATAGAATTATTAAAGGAAAAGAAAAAAAAAAAGAAAATAAAAAAAAAAAGGGTATTAGGATCATTTTATTCTTTTTCATAAGTCTTTTTACCAAAAACGTAACCAAAACAGCCTTAGCTATACCTATAAAGCTATTTTTTTATAGTTAAGCATAAAACCAATTCACTGCGAAGTTAAACGGTAAAAAACAAACCCTTAATGTTGCTCATTACAATATATGAGTATATACATCTATGTACCTCTTGATGAACTTACTAAAAATTGGTAAGGCATAGCAATAAAGAAACTTGTTAGACAAAACAAGCATTAAGTCTAATCTAATAAGAGCATCCCTACAAAAGTTAAGAGCAAGGCTAGCAATTAGCAAGCTAAAGCAAAGCAAACTTCTTCCAAATTTTAGTTAAGCTACACCTCTTATCAAACTACACAACGCAAACCCCAAGCTAGAGAGACACAACTAACATAAGCTATGATTGCACAAAGTAAAGGCACATGTTTAGTGATGCAAACCAAGGAAGACAAGTTAACACAGTGATATTTACCTAATGTTGGATTACTTGTCAACAACCTACTCCTTATTAAGATGCTCAAATGATTGATGCTCCTTCATAAGTTAAACAAGCCCTCAAGCTTAGCCTCAACATGGGGCTTGCTTATGAGCCAATTCATTAATTTGACACTCAACAAATCTTGATTCCAATAGAGTTGTTTTAGCACAAGAGCCCATTGTAAATCTTCTCCATGGTGTTGTTGCCTCCAAGTCGTCTAGGCAAAGGCAACCATCAAGCGCAATAAAAAAAAAAACTTATAGCCAAAAAGATGAACCGGTGCCACCCGATGTAAACCCTCGATGGGAAACACAATAGATCCTCTCCAATTTCAATAAAACACAATCTCAACTAAGCAAGTATGAGTGGAGGCCTAAATTGAGCTCTAAAATGTGCGAATATCAGCCAAGGGCCCAAGAGAGGCTAAGGATTGTTGATTGGTTGATAACCAAAAGTTACTTACCAAAACTTAGACGAGTCAAAATTCTAGCAACCATTTGGTAGGCTACCAAATCTACCAACATCCACGCTTATCACATGTCAAAATTTTCTTACCAAATTTTTGGTATGGTAATTTTGTTAGCCAACCAAACAAGCCCTAAATGCTTGAGTGCACCATCTGTTTATTGCCCCCATACAAAACTAACCATTACCACTTTGGCTCAAAATATAAACATTAGATAGCTATAGTGAGCATTAGAGTGCTCACACTAGTGCTATCTAGCAATCGAGTTATCACCTTCCATCGTTGCATGTGTACGCTTTGAGTTGAGCTTAGGCGTAGTAGTGCGATAGCCTCCACTTGAGTTGAGCTAAAACTAACCATTACCAACTTTGGCCCTGCGTAAAACACCTGGATAGTTGTAGTGAGTATGGCACTAGAGCTATCTAACAAACGAGTTATCACCTTTCTTTGTTGGATGTGTACGCTTTAAGTGAGCTTAGGTGTAGTAACCCAATAGATTCCACTTGAGTTGATGAGCTGAGTGCGTGTTTATTTGTTTAGCTTGACTAAGAATATATATTTATGTGGTTGTGTTATATGACATGAGATGCATCACGTAGGGGAAAAAAGAACAAAATATTTATTTTGTTAATCTTGTGCATGTTATCATATTAACATTTGTTCTTTCCCTCTTGAAAAAACCTTATCTTTTGAGAAAATGAAATCATGTATATGTACCGACAACAACACACTAAGCAACTCTAATAAAAATCCTTAAATTGGAGGTTTTGTTTTTGATTCGTGGACTTTCCTCACTTTTTAGGGTCTACATTTTTCATCTACTCTAATAGGAGCCTTCAAAACCTTCTAGTAAGCACAAGCATATGGGGTTCACTTCTTTATTCACTTTGTATCTATCATTGTTCGAATCGACTAAGCTATAAAAGTCATGGGGAGGAGGGCAAGGAGCATCAAAGATGTCAATGAGACAACACTTGTGGTAGGTTGAGTGCCTCCTATGGAGAGGAGCCATGTGTGGATAAGGGGCTCTCCAAAAGGGAGAGGAACAGGACATTGACGAGGGAGGGTGTGAAGGAGAGGGGGGGAGGATTTTCTAGGAAGAAGTTGGAATTCTTCCTACATATACTCTCTTGAATTTAGGTTTTAGATACATTGCATACTTGTATCTAGATAGAAAATTTGTAACATTTTATAATTTGGGACATATGAAATATATTTTCTAAAAAAAGGACAATTGTTGTGAGATTTTAAGGCAGTATGTGTGGTTTTACATCTTGAGAAAAAAAATGGATTACGATGAGTAGTTCAGTGGTATAAGATAGATTCCACCCCCTCAAAATGTATGCGATCGAATACTTAGGGCATGCTTAGCAAGATTTGTTTAGGACATTTTTTTTTTTGAAGACAAAGGATTTCCACTAATACATTGGTCCAGACAAATCACTGGACATTAGCAAGTTTACAGACTCACGCAAATGGTCCTGCCATAACATAGAACCATTTTTATAATTTAACTCCATAGCTCCTAAAGTATGAGCGACTACATTACAAGCCCATGGGCAGTGATAGATGGTGCACACATTAAAATCATATAACATTTTAGTTCTAATCTCTCTAAACATCATACCCAAAGGAGATCTATCAAAAGGCTGATTCTTAATAGCATTGACCACCAACTCGGCGTCCGTTTCCTGGATGATATGTCCCAAACCTAGCACAGAAGCTTGCTCGAGACCCTGCATGATGGGCATTCATCGGAGGATCAGCTGCACCTACGTCTTCCATCACAGCCTGCCCTGAATGGTCATGAATGATAAAGGACAGCCTGCCCTGAATGGTCATGAATGATAAAGGCCCATCCACCTTGGCCAGTACTAGGTCACAATTTATTTTGTAAGCACTTTCTAGGGGTACTTTCCATTTTTGATTTAAAATATGTTTGGTCTTTGTATCCAGTTGCTTGTGAGTTAGATTCCAAACCATCATGTGGTAATTCACGTTGTTAACATTTTTTTGAACATTTTCCTTCTTTCACCTACATTAGTCTTGTTGCGTGCCACATGAGGAGGATTATTTTCTGCTTTATATCACTATATGAAGTCCCTAGATTTTGGTCAGCATATCTTGGACTGTTCCTTGTTTTAATAAATCCATCCTCACATCTTCCAAGTTGAGAAGTAGCCAACATATAGTTTAAGGTACTTACATTTCAGAAATAATAAATGGCCAATATCTTCATCAAATCTGCAGCACATAGGACATCGAGTATCTAGTTTATATTCCCTTGCAATATTCCGTTTGACCGGTAATGCGTTATGTGCCATTTGCCATATAAAGACCTTTACCTTGTTAGACACATTTAATCTCTATATTTCCTTCCATTCAAAATCATAGAAAGTAGCACAAAAAGTAGATACATCAGCTCATTTTTCCTTATCGCGGATTTGAACACCCAAGGCATGGGCCGACTTTACTGAAAAGACTCCTTTGGCCCTAGGTCAGGGTGCCAAGCTAGAAAATCCTTTGTATCTTCCACAATTGGAAGAGACAGAATTATTCTTGCATCTTCTTCCTAAAATTTGTCTTTAATTAACTGTGTTCATTCAACAGCCTGTCCATATTAACGTATATATGTTTTTTTGTCTCTCCATTTAAAATGAAGCATGAGAAACCACGATTTATGGCACTGAGCCCAACAGGAGCTTAGTTGGGGAGGCTTTTACCTGCATCCTTATAAAAGTTCGCCTCGCCCCTCCATGCCCCCAAAGTTCATCGTGACCTGTATGCCCAACTCGATTTTCGTTTTGTCCTCCGTGCCCTTCCATCCAGTTTTGTCTCTAACGGTGTCAAGGTGCAGTGGTAATAGTCCGAAACGCCCTTCTTTTCCTACAGGTCAGTGCTCCTTCCACTCAATGACGTGTGGGCCCTACAAGTCAGATCCTTCTTCCACCTCTAGAGGTCCGTGGTGCTGATATGGGCACCGTTGTCCTCGACAAAGGCAGGGGTTGTCGGTGCAGTCAACAACCACGTCCTGGTGCCGGCGACATTCACCAGCTTCCCGGTCAGCGGCATGTACACCACGGGTGTGGGGCGATGGACCTCTTGAGGTGCGGCATGTACACCGTCGTCAGTAGGATAAAGCATGGTTAGGAAAACAGAACAAGAAGGATTTGGGAAGACTCGAAGAACAGCACAAGCCTGGTGACTAGCGCTGGCTGCTCGTGCGGCAAGCTGCGTGCAGCTGCGTGGCTAGCCAAGCAAGCAAGCTAGGAAGCAGAGAAGCAATTGTGTAATGATTCATTAGCTCTTGGTTCATTGGCCGCCGCCGTTCGCTGTGCAGACACAGGAAGCACGCACGGGTGAGTGCCTACTGCTGCCGCCGCCCTGCCTGTTGGGATTCTGTCCGATGGAGTGGCACGGTCTTCCAGCGGCCTCGCGACGGACTGCGTCGCCGCGCAGAAGCCGAGTTCCGACGGATTCGCAGCCGTCGGTCGCACGACGCCGCTGACGGGCCCGTAGCCGCCGGTCGCTCGAATGGATCGATGTGGGGCTCGATTTGTAGCTCGGAGGATGGAGAATCAGATTTTGGTGGAGATCGGATGGATTTGAGGAGCAAGGAACTGGGATCTGGCGGGGATTGGGATGAGTAGGTGGGACCGTGGGACACGGCAAGTCGCCCGTACTACTGTGAGCGGATACTACAGTGAGCTCAGTCACGGGACTTGAGTACGGAGAGAAGAGATTGCTGCGTGGGACTAAAAGGGCATGATGGACATTTTCCCTTACTGGTCCCACATGTCAGTGCGCCCAAACGGAGAAAACCCAACGAAGGAGGGACGGAAGAGCACGAGGACAAAAAAAAAAAATCGAGTTGGGCATACAGGTCGAGATGAACTTTTGAAGGGCATGGAGGAGCGACGGCATCTAACTTTTATAGGGGTACACGCGTAAAAGTCTCTTAGTTGGGCCGAAAAAATTTTCCTCTCTCCTACCTTTACTTTGGTTGGATCGATATCTTCACCCGAGCCCAACAGTGTCGAGCGGGTGATGCGGGTTCAGATCGATCGTGAGGGAATCACGGCGATTTCACGAATTTTCCCCCGCAACAAGAGCAAAGTGCATGGCCGCCCCTATACCGCGGTCCGTGTCAATCCGGTCCATCAACTCTCAAAACGACCATTCCGACCACGATCTATATTTCTATGTCGCTCGGGCCCAATCCATTGTTTGCCCTGGCCGACGCCGTCATGTCGCTTTTGCGACCAGCCCTCCGTCCATTTTCCGGTCTGCCGTGTTCCTTCATCGCAGCTTAGGACGCCGCAACGCTCGTTCTCGCCGGCCATCACACCGCGCCGGTCGCCCCCATCCCGAGCAACCACGGTGCCGCAGCGCGCCCTCCGCAGCCCACCACGGCCGCACTCGTCCCCTCCCTCCACCGCCCACCGCTAGCCAGTCGCCCTCCCCGGCCGCCGCCATGCCGCCGCGCCGCCGCCTCCCGACAAGACCACCGCCGCCGTCGGCGCCCCCTGCCTCCCTCCAAGTCGCCCCCAGATGGATTTGATGCCGCCGTCGCCCCGCCAACTTCGACGCCGCCACCATGCCGCTGCCATCACCAGAACCGGAGGCAACCTTCTCGCCCGCCATTCTTCGCCACTTGCAAAGCAGCCTTGGTGGTTCATGGAAAGACAAATATCGCCATTCTTCTCGCATTTACTTGCGTGCTTGTTTGTTTATGGAAAGATAATAAATGTAGGAGATTCGAGAGGGCAACATTTGAAGATGGGAACTAGAAGAATTAGAGAAGGAGTCGGGCACATCTCTCGAAAAATTCGTGAGGTCCAGCTTAGAAATGGAATGCTATCTTTGGATGCATCTCTCGAAAATTTCGTAGTTTCGCTTAGAATGGAATGCTATCTTTGGATGTATCTATTGTCCGTAAGATGCAAAAAAGGGTTGTAATTTCAAAGCCATTGTACATGTAATCTGCCGAATGGTTCAATGAATAAATGTGCTCTTGTTGAAATTACAAGAAAGAATTGCATGCATTTCATAGCAGCCAAATTAATTTCAAAAAAATGCACTTAACTCGATGCATATTGCATTTCATATTAGTCACATAAGGTTTAACACCATTGCATCATCCGCACAATATTTGATGTTTTCAAGTATTACTGGGCATCACATAAGAAACCAAAAGAACCAAACCAGTTTTTTAGCTAAAAGTTCTTAGCTATTGCTTCCTAGAATTTGTACAGACTTCTTGTGAACCGGCATCACAAAAGAAACCAAAAGATCTAAACCGACTTTTTAGCTAAAAGCTCTTAGCTATTGCTTCCTAGAATTTGTACGTACTTCTTGTCACTACTTCCTATCCTTCAAGGGCTGATCATCTATCGCTCCCTTTCCTTCCATGGTCTTCTTTGCAACTGTTTTTTGCTTGGTCCTCCAAATTTCCTTCCTTTTCCTTGTTGTTGCGGCCTTCCCCGCCTTTGTGCAAGTCGTCGATTGCTATAGGTCTTGGTACAGTGATTAGAGCTAATGAAGACATTATCCGGCAATGGACCTTGAGGCCGAGACAATGATGTGGATTGAGAGTCCTACATGAAATTATTAGTTAACACAAAATCTAACAAAAACATTATTAATATGCATTCAAATTTTAAATTACCTCCTCCAAAGATCGATTGACTAGTGTTGTGCTAGCTTGTGTCATGATTTCAGATTGTCCTTGTCTCAATTCTTGGTTGGTAGGGAGATCTTGTTGTGGTTGCTCTTCTAGTGCTGGCTGCTGGTCTGTGGTTGCCTCTGCAGCTTGTTGTTCAGCTTCCTGTGCTAATGTAGCATTTGTTGCGGCCACTAAATTCTTTGCTTCCTCCGAAGTAAAACCCAACTTCTTAAGCTTGCACCAGCGTAATTGTGATTAGCATCCGAACAATACTTGCAATGAATGACCACACCATGCCTAGACAACTTTGTTCCATTCTTTCCTTGAACTTCTTGTGGTTGTTTCCTCCTAGACTTTGGCGGCCGACCCACTTTCTTCTCATACAGTGGTGGTTTTACCTCAGGTCCATTTACTTTTTCCCACTCAGATTTATCTTTGCAAGGCCATATGTTGAATCCATATGCATTTTTGTAAGCTTCCATAGAATAACAATTAGCAAGGACACTTTCGGGTTGTCTTCTCTCGACTCTTAAGCATGAAATAGCATGGCAACATGGGATACCCATCAACCGCCACCTTCTACAATCACAAGTCCCGGCATTGATGTCTACTATGTCTTTGGTAATCCTTTATCTCGCACTTGGAAGACATCTTTTCTCGATGGTGCAAAGAAAAACACATATTTGCAAACTACGCATTTTTGGCAAGTTTTTTTTCCTAATCTTGGGACGAGAAAAGCACCTTGTATCTCCTTTCCTAATTCTTGTTGCTTGTTGTAGTGCCTTGTCATGAGTTGACACTTTATCCTTTCCAAAGATACTAAGTATTGGTAATTCCCTAGCTTCTAGAATGTAACTATTGAAGACCTCACAATTGTTGTTCAAATAAAATGTCACATTTGGGAAATTCGAGAAGTAGGCTCTCACCCATGTGTTAGGAGGCATCTTCTCTAGCCATTTGTAGGCATCCTCATTCAAAGCTTTCATCTTCTCCATATTTACGTCCATTGTTGAACTGAGGAAGACCTTGCACATGCCCACAACCTGTTTTTTTCAAGATTTCTCCTTTATACTTCTCATTGAAGTTAGCATATAAATGTCCGACACAAAATCTATGTTCTCGAGTCGGGAAACACTTGCTTCACCGCTGGAATTAGACCCTACAAAATTAGTCATTATTTCGGTTAGTCACACAAACAAAACTAGAATTGAAAAATCGTAATTAACAAAATCGAAATTGATGAGAATCGGTCATTATTTCAAAGAATACCTTTTGTTTATCTGTCATTATTGTCCATGGGGATGTGTTGTCAATTTGCAAGTCCTCCTTCAAGGTTTCGAAAACCATTTCCATGTAACAAATGACTCGACCTCAACAACGGAAAGGCAATAGGATAAATGCGGTCATTTGGGTCCATACCAACTACCACGTAAGGAGTTGACCACCAAACTTGGTTTTAACATGACACCCATCAAGACAAATTATGGGCCTACACCCAGCAAAGAAAACCCCTCTTGCAAGCATCAAGTGACATGTAGCAACTACTAAACAAGCTACCTTGAAGGTTCAGAAAAAAAAGAACTCCCGAGGTTACTCCTCCTTAGTTCATTTCCATAATCCCACAAGGAATTAAACTCGTAACACCTCATCTCCATTTATAGCCTTTATGATCAATCTTTAGCTCTAGCAAGTTTGGTCCTTGATGGTGTAAGGTTCCATCCTTTTGTACTCGTCCTTCCAAAACTAGTAATGCTCATCTTGTCATTTGCTCGAATGAATCAATGTACTTTGCGACCAACCACTTTGCACTACATCTCTTGAGCACCCACTCCTTGTGGCAATTGTGTGCCCCATAATAAGTCTTAATCATAAAAAGAGTTGGTCCTTTTGTCCAAAGAAGCATAAAGGTTCCATGGACAACCATCAAGACAATGAGCCTTTAACCTTCCCTTCTCATTCCTTGGCATCTTAATTTCAACCCTGTTCCTAACACTATACTCGATGGCATCTCTAAGCTTCGAACATCCGAAACACTAAGCCAACATGAAAGGTTGGATTTTGCATATCCTCCTCCATGAAAGATGCAAACCTCATTCTCACATCGCCTTCCCCATCGATTACGAAGGTTCAAACCTTCATCATCTCAGTATCCTCTTCATCACTTCCTCAGAAAGGTCTAGATATCTCGAAAGTGTCTTCGCTTTTGCTTCCTTTGGCTTTCTTGTGGTCTTTAACATGTACATAAGAAGTTACAAGGTCATCAAAAGATCTCGCATCTCCCTCTTCTATATCATTATCACACGTCCCCACAAAGACATCATCTTCGCTATCAACGGCTTCATCCACCCTTATGTTATCCGCATACTGCACTTCGCTTGGGTTGATGACCTTTGGCAATTCAGTCATTGGATTTGCAAAAACATCATCCCAAACACCTTCACTTTGAACATATCCTCATCAACAAAATATACTACCAGATTTTTGACATCTTGTGCACATATTGCCATTACATTGGTGTCGATTATCACAAATTATGAGACGAAGACCATCTCGCTAATGTCTTCCCCGGTAGCGACCAATGTATCTTCAAGTGTTCATTTGTCTTGTAGCCTAGGCTGGCGTGCAAAGTCCCAAAACCACAAAGGAGAGAATGTATCTGCCTCTACATGATCAAACCAAGACACCCTTTCATCGATGTATGATTTAAGATGCCCCAACCAACGAAAAATCCACCATAGTGAATCTCGATTGTGAATTTGTCTCTACAATCACCTACAGATTGGACAAGAAATAAACCAAATAAAGTGCCCTGAAGTGAAGACGAAACCCTAAACTTTTGTTCCAAATCAACAACAAGACATGACAAAGTGTTGCCTTTCTACCTCACGTGCAACATCTTAGCTCCAACCATTCGATGAGAGGAGGGGACTAATCAAACTCACCATACACGGGGGAGGCGCCCCTTTGGCCGGCGTCCGCCACCATACTTCGATCTTGCAAATGTAAGATCGGCTCCAAAGGCGGTTGCTTCCTTCCAACCGCTCTGCTCCCTAGCACCAACAGCCTCGGCTCACCATCGATGAACTAGCAAAGAGCCCGCGCGCTCCCTCGCCGCCCTCACACGATGAACACGAACACACAGAAATCGAGGCGGAGAAAGGTTTGGGGAGGGGCTGATTAGTTTGACGTATGGGAGGGCCTGATTGCAAAACAAGATGACGGCGTCCACCAGGCCAATAGCAGATTGGGCCCGAACGACCGCGAAATATAGATGGAGTGGGCTGAAGCGGTTGTTTTGAGAGTTGATGGACCGGATTGACACAGCCCGACAAGTATAGGGGCCGGCCATGCACTTTGCTCCTGCAAGAACTACAGAACAGAACAGAAGTACACCCATCGGTTCCAACGACCCCTCCCTCCACCTGCTCCGCTTCCCACCTCGTGCTCGCCGCCCCACCGAGTCCAAGCCGAGGAGGCGGCCTCCGCACGCGCGCGCAGCCATGGCAGGTCAGTTCATCCCCACTTTCCCCACCGTTCCCACTTCTCTAATCCGTGCTGCGGCGCTGTACAGCTCTTTTGATCTCCCCGGCCGAATCGAATAGTAGGCGAACCCGAACCCATGGATCGGCTACTCTATCCTTATAAGCCTCGGAAGGTTCGGGAGGGTACGAGCGTGAGCAGTGGGCTTCAGGTACCGTAGTTGAACAGGGGCATACATATGGACGTTGTTCCTCTCGTAAGATGTATGGAAAATTAAGGGAACTGTTTGAAAGAGAAACCGCAGGAGAAAAACCCTTAGCATGTCCAAGTCTAATAAACATGGTCCAAACTTTTTTTTTTTTTTTTTTTGGGAAATTTACATATCATTGTTAGGCAGTAATATTTATTTGTATATATTTGAAACATTGCTCTAAAAATTATAGAATGAAGCTACTTAAACTCAGTTTGCTCCCCTAAAACTCTTTCTCAGCCTTTTTCTGTGTGCCCAAATCAAATGCTTAAATTAAAAGATAACACAAAACAAGTTAGTGAACTAGGCCGCATTCGACCTGACCTAGTGACACTTATGTCCCCACATGGACCTTAGGTCCGAAAACTTAGCACCCAAGGTTACTGGTTATGTTATGTTTGAAATTAAAAAGGCAGAAAGTTTGCAACAACCTCTTGAATATCTTCCATTATGCTTGTAAATTTGTTTAAATAAATTACTTCAGAATGATACCTTACCAGAAGACTAGTAACTGTTGATTTACGATGCACCTTTCTAGTTATATGAGGTGGCTGGGAGCAGCATTATCTGTAGTAATGTCAATAACTGTCAGAGCAATGTGGTGCAAGGGGATCTACATGAACCTGCTCTCACTAAGAGGTGGATGTAGAGAAGAAAGCACAGAGTATCTAAGGTGGTGCATGTGTGGTCCAAAATTTGTCTGGTCCCACGTGACGTCCCTCTCTGTTTTGATCAATTAGCGGATTTGTAAATTGAAATCAACACTTCAGCCTTCATGTGGTGTTTGTCCTATAGGTTGTGAATATATCTGCCTTCATGTGGTGTTTGTCCAAAGAAAATGGTCATCATGATGCATATTCAAGTGAACAATTCCACCCTGGTTAAACCACATCCTGATCAAAAGCACATTAGCTTCTTTGTAGCTAACTATCCAGGTTCTTGTGCCCAAGTTGAGAAAAAAAAAAGGGTTTGTGAAAGAAAGGGAGCAAATGTTAGTGACTTCATTTAACTGGTGAAAATTTATGCATTCATTCATGGTATTTGAGAACAACCTAAAACAAACCAATTATCTTGTACAATATCTTAAACTAACATTAGAGGGAGATCTGATAGATTTGGCAATTTGTGCAGCATTATCAGCGAAAGACCATACAAAATGCATTCTTGGCACAACATCACCCATGGACTAGGCATGGTACAAGATATCCCAGTGACTTTTGTTAAGCTCAATACCCTCAGCATGCATTCCTTCCAGGAATGTAGATTGACAGTGGCTGATTCTTCAGCCAAATGGTTAAATACCACATCAACAACCACATCAACACTATGGACTAGCTTCAACAAACAAGCAGGCATTAGTTGCAATGGTGTGTTCTAGGCTCTCATTGATCAGGTTGCTCACTAGTGTTGCGTAGAAATTGTTTTCACTTGTTCATTTTGAAGATTTTATTTCAGATAATGTGTAACTATCAATGTCAGATCATAGCTTGGCCCCTTTCTTTGTTATAAGTATGTTCATGCATGTCCAAGTGTGAAGTATTGCTTACAGTAACTTCATTGCAGCTGCTCAAGGTGGCACTGTTGTCTCTTCCTCTGAGAAAGTTGAGTTTATGAAGCTTCAAAATGGCAGGTATATAGTTCCTATGACAATCTAATTTGTTTACAGTGATATAGTCTCATTTTTACTTTATAAATATAATATTAGAAATATTAGGCTTTTATGTTGTATTTTAAATACCATGTAATGTAAGTGCTACTTAGTTGCTCAGGTATTTTGACAAAGGTCCTTTCGTGAGTGTCAATTGCTCAGGTGTTTTGACAGAGGTTCATTTTTTTTTTTATTTTGTACACACTGGTATGGGATGGTCAGAGTGGACTTTATGACATTAATTAACCTAGTAACAGGGAGGGGGCTGGGGCTGTGAGTTCATATATTCACTCAGTCCAATTTATAAAGGCGTACTCTAACATATCACGGTCGCCTAAATTATACTTTTATCATTCATTTATTTTATATTATTTGTTTATGAGTATTGGATAGTAAATTTTTATTATGAATTTAATATTAGCAAGTTTGTATTACTGGTCAGGCCTCACCCCTTTGTCAGCCTTTTATAGTTTAACTTCGACTTAAAGAAACAACCCCTCACAACCTGGCCCGGAGTGAGGTGGTGGTGTTTGTAAGGGGTCGATCCTTCTGTCTCTATAATGCAATGATACACAGATCTCCTGTGTATTCGAGAAAAAAAAAAAAAGTTAAAATTTGCTGGCCAAATTATTGGTCAAGGATTATAAAGTTTTACCATTGACTTATGCGAAAATGTCTTATAAACTGGACCGGTGGGAGTAGATGCTGTTAGTTCTCTGTTATTTTTTTCAAAGAAAGGGACTATAACTATATTTATAGAAGGTAATAATAAACTACCTTTGAGCAATAGATTATTGTTCTTCTGATTATAGATATTCACAATATGCTGTTAAGCCTTTTGCTGTTCGCCTGCATGGATCGTTATATTAGTAGAAAATAGAAATCATATAGATGAAGATATGTGTTAGTGCGATACATGTCATGCTTGTTATGCTATGTTCTGATCCACTCCTCTTTCAACATGAATTAATTCTTGACACTGGTGTTAGCAGGGGCAATCGGTGCTCTCAGTTGAAATTCTTATTGCTTCTCTGTTAACTTGATGTATTTCTGTTTTATGCAATTTTGTAAAAAACTAACATCAAACGGAATACCTTCTTCATTCCATGGACCATGATAAGAACCATTCATCTAATTTATGGGCCTTTGGTGATCTTTTTTGGAGTAATGCAATTATTGAACTGATATTGTTCCTTTGTAATGTGAAATTGGTAGAACAAAGTTGATGCCATTTAAAAATGGCTTTATTATCTTGTTTTTTTTTAAAAAAATAACTTTTAGAGACAGCTATACATCTGTTAAAAGTGCTAATGAGTGAATCAGTTAAACACTTAAAAAACGTTCTTAGTTTGTTAATTACTGTTGTAAGGTGTTATGTGTGTGATTTATTGAGGCTGTTTTTTTTTGCAGTGATATTCGGGTGTTGCTGTTGCTGGGGTTGAAGGTGAGCCTGTCAACCTCACAGAACCTGCCACTGATGCTATAGCTGCAGCTTTTGCTGCATGGCTGTTAAACAAGAAGAAAGCAGATGGTTTGAGACGTTTAAGAATCTCTGTTGGACATGATTCACGAATTTCTGCACATAAATTGCAGGTGGATCTTGTTTTTTGTTCATTTAATTAATCTTATGAACCAAAGTTAGAAATATTTTAATCCTTTATTTATTATTGGTTGCCAAAATCCTGTTTCAACTAGTGATAGTTCCATAGTTTGGCCTTCTCAAACAGGGTTATATAGCAAGCATCTGTAATTGTGTGACAACTATTTCAATACTTGTATGTTTGCCTGTTGCAGCTTTCTTCTCCTGTTGATAATAAATTAAAATTACTACTAAAATCCGTTTCAAATTGTAGTTCGTTTGACTTTTTCAACCCCAACTTTGACCACTGTCTTATTCAAAATTTTGTGTAAAATATCACTTCTTTTGTTGTGGATTGCTTTATTAACAAATGTTCTTTAAGAATGACTTAAATTTGACTAGTTTAGCGCAAATTTTTTTTGAATAAGACGAGTGGTCAAACTTAGGGTCAAAAAGTCAAACGGACTATAATTTGAAACGGAGGGAGTAGTATTTGTTTCTTGGTGGCAAGTTCTTGTAAATATGAAAATTTCAAGGAATCCTTCTTACATGAAGGCATGTGCATGCTTAAAGTAGAAATGAATTACCCACTTTTCCTCATTAGCTTAGACTTTTGTGTTGACCTGGTTGGTCATTGGTGCATGCAACTCAATATGGTATCAGGGCCACACAGGCGCAGTTAAATAAAATAATTGAAGCAGGAGCATCTGCCTAAGGAAACATGTATATGTCCGCTCAAATAGATACATTATTATCCCTCATGGCAAGAGTTGTCTTGTTTACAGTTTACAGGATTTGTCAGTGATCTGATTTCCATTCACCTTGTTTTTTATGTTCTACTTCTAACTCTTTTTTCACATTGTTTTTATAAATATTAATTATAAATGCACCTTTATGGTAAAAACCAAACAAAAATATTCAGATCTGACAAGTTTACTATGTTTGAGCAGCACACTTGCCATTTTTGTGTTTATTAGCCGCTAACAAGTTATTGTTGTCAGAATGCAGTTACTCATGGAATCACTTCTGCTGGACATGATATCCTACAGTTTGGGTGAGTTGAACCTTTATTTTTGTTTACATACATTTATGCAAGATCTTTATGTTTATAGAGCCATTCTAATTTAGACACCCAGAAGTTTGTTCTTTGATTCCTTCGTCATGTGTATTTCTTTTCCCCAATAATTTTCACACGTCAATTCTTTGGAAACCACAATGCATAATTCTAGCCATATAAAATGGTTTCAATAGCTTCTCCAGTTTGATAGTTTCCTCGAACTTTGTTACCTAATAAGGAAGACAAATATTCAGTTCTGACAATGGACAATGGATTATGCATACATGTAGATTGGCTTCAACACCAGCAATGTTCAACAGTACACTTACGGAAGACGAGAGAAGTCATTTACCTGTTGATGGAGCCATAATGATAACAGGTATTTTCTGTAGTTTGATGTGGACCATTTTAAAAACAAATTTCAATGTAAATGCCTTTGCAAAGGGATACAAATTTGCGACTTGCCACATGAGTTATGTCGCTAACACTATTTTTCTTCATCTGGAGTTTTGTTTATTTAGTTTGAGCATGGTTGATCATTGTTACTATCTTTAATGGGCCAAACTTTTCTATCTTGGTAATGGCCCGACACTTGTTTACCTTGGATGGCCCGACACTTGTTTAATGGGCCAAACTTTTTTAATTAGGCATGCAACTAAACAGAATTCATGACATGCAGAACTGCTAGTATTTAGTGGATGTTTCTCAGAGAATCTATTTAGTGGGACTTCAATATCTCTGATTTTCTATCTTGGTAATAAATGACTCCATCTGTTTTAAGATTTAATAAAATCAGTTCATTTAACTCACTTTATCATAGGAAAAGTCCAACTTATCCCCTTCCTACTTTTCTGAGTTCTAACTTCTGCCAGCTATTAGTGCTCACTCTGAACTCATTTCAGAGATGATTATTGTTTGCTAATCTGTTCACCGCTGAACCTTGGTGCCGGTCTCTGCCAGACTGCGTGGATTGCTTCAATTTGGATTATGCTTGGATGTTTGATTTGGGGACCCCTCAGGATGCAGAAATCCAACTTAGCATATTCATATGTTACGCATATATTGTTTGATTCCTACATTGGCTGTTTTACTCTATTCTTAATTCAATTCTTGTGGTCTTCCTATGTTATCCAATCCGCAGTTCGTCACCTGCTTGTTAGTTTTCCTTTATTGCGATCCAAACATTCCCTAAATTTTATTGGATGCCAGGAGAAGTTTTAGGTTCAAAAGGTAGATAAATAAATGCAACTTAATTGATGATCTTCATATGTAGTTTCATGATTATTGAGTATGACTATTCTATTGTTCTCTATAATCTCTGTGATATTGTGATTATATGGAGTTACGGATGCATGTATTATAAAATGCACATCTACTTGGGAAGTTTGTTGTATACATGTGTGCTCATTTTTTGCAGCTTTCAGTTCAAGCCACAAGTTCATACCATTTCCACTTTTCAAAAAGTGTATGGAAATTTTATAGGGGAGCTAACTTTTGGGGATTGTTCTACTTTACAGCAAGCCATCTTCCCTACAATCGAATGGTCTCAAGTTTTTTACAAGTGATGGTGGGCTAAATAAAGCTGACATCAAAGATATCCTGGAGCGTGCTTCCAAAATATACGAGGAATCACATGGTAACCTGAAAGAACAGGGGAAACTTTGAAGGAGTTGTGGCTAATGTTGACTACATGTCAATTTATGCTTCTGATCTTGTACAAGCAGTTCAGAAATCTGCTGGAGACAAAGGTGCTTTCATTTGCTATATTTTGAAACTCATTTTTGACTAACTAGGCCAGTACGCTGTTAAATTTCTTGTCTGAGACTTACATTAACTTTTCATATCCAGTTATCCACCGATATTTTCTGCAATCTATTTTATTACTTTTGTGTGCTCAATCAAATTCAGTTAGTTATGCCTTTTGTCCTCCGGGCTTGCACCTTTTTAGTCCATTAGGGCCTGTTTTGATAGGTGAGGAGATTCCCTTCCATCTAAACAAGCCCATACGATTTGTTGCAATACCGACTCATTGTTTGAGTTTTTCTTTATCTTATTAAAGAGTTATATTTGGTGTGGAGAAAACGCGACCACGGGCTATCCACATCATTCGGATTATTTTGGATCGTTCGATTCTCAATCCAACGGTGGAGCCGCCTCCCCGCCTCATATATATATCACCGGTACGGAACCCTAGACCCTAGTCCCGCCTGCGCCTCGTCCTCTCCAGGCCATAGCCGCCTCCTCCCTCTCCCTCCTCTCTCCCTCAGCGCGGCGGCGCGGGCGTGGGCGGCCCCAAGCCATCTTGGCAGCCTTGGCCGGGCGGAGCGGAAGCCTTGGCGCGGCCGGCCCCCGGCAACAGCAGCTGGTGCGCGGCGCGGCGGCGCGGCCGCGCGGCCGCTGCGGCTGCGGCGGCTGGCGGGCGGCGGCGGCGGCGAACGCGGCATGCGGCGGCGGCCGCGACAGATCCGATGGCGGCGCACGAGGCGGCGCGTGGCGGTGCTGTCCCCCACTCGACCTCACCGGTGCGTTCTTCGGTTCTGTCCAAAATCTCCTTGTCTCCATCCTCCGGCATCTCGACCTCACCGCGGCCGGGTATCAATGATGGTGGCGATCTTTGGCCGGGCGGATCGGGGTGGCGCGGCACCGCCGCTGTTCATCGCCCGCCGCGTTCGGATCCGCCTCGCCCTCGCCTAAATCTTTTCGTGAAGTCCACCGCCTCGCCCCACGACGTTGTTATCTTCTCCAAGTCATACCGCCCGCATTTACCCCCTCTCGCCCTTAATCCTTAGATACTACCTCTTCTTTTTTCCTTGCGGAGATCCGCATTCTAAGACTGGATTAAGGTACGATTGTGTGATATCGCCTCCAATCTAACTTCGTAGCTATAGAAAAATCCGGTATACATAGCTTTTAGTTGCCACCGATTTCATCCTATCACGCTTTCACTAGCTCGAATTGTCATTCTTGTGGTTTTTAGCGCATAGGATCTATTACTCAGTAAGGCTGATTGCTTTGGGAAAAAATCCCGCAAGTCCGACCCAAATTTCCGGTTTTCAGAAGCACGTAATTACATAACTTGAATCCTATACCAAATTAGGAAAAGTCCAAAGACAGCCTATTCTAGCAACCATGTGTGTTATTGCACTTTATGTGGTGACTGGATTGTTGTCTCGCTTTCCATTTCTAGGCTTGAGTGATTGTGTGATTTAAACAGGATTTACTTCTTGTTCTCGCTTAGCATTTTCTTTACTCGATGTCACCGTGTAAGTGTAAGAGAAATGTACTTGGACGAAATTGCAACAATTCTCTTGAGCTTTGAGCCTCCCCGTTAGGTTTACATTCTAGATTTGTGAACTTAGCAAAGTGACTCTTGTGTCCACCTGCTTAGCTCACTAGATCTCTTGCGATGCAGTTCAAGAAGCTAAACCTAAATATATTTATCAAGTTTAACATTTAACACCTGGCTGGGAGTACATAACATTAAGAAAATGCACCGAAAAGTGATAAGTGATATAAAGTCGATACTCGGTCGATGACTGGCAAAGAAATGTACAAATGATAATGTTGGATTATAGAAGCATGAGAGCTTTTAGTTCTCAAGACCGTGATTCGAGAGACCGGCCAAAAGGTATAATGTAGTCCTACCGATTGTCTTTAATATTAGCTCGTTTTTGTTGTATGCACTAATTTCTATTGATGTATCATTGCTTCGCACCTTTGAAATGGAAAATTTAGTTCTACATCGTGATTCGTAGACCGTCCCAAAAGAAGACCGTTAATCTAAAATGAAATGAAATATGGATACTTTCTAGCTTATTCTAAATATCAATACAAAGAAAAAAGGTAAGCTTTGTGTCTATAGACGATTATAGCTATCATTGAAATGTATTCGGTTTTATAAATGAAGTTGGTGGGATAGCTTATATCTTAGACTAGACAGGGGTCCCCACGGTGTAGTGTGGTATTCTTCGGTTGGAAAGAATGTCATGAACTAATCCAAGCAAGAAGAATTTTTCGCTTTTCATGGTGATGCTTCGAATGACATGTCGCTTAGATGACCACATCAAGGGCCGAAAAATATCCTCCTTCCCATATAGAGAATTTTTGTTTACCATCTAATCCCCATTGATCTGTCACAAGCTTTTAACTCATACAAAAAACATATGCACCCCTCGTCAATTTATTTCAAGAAGTTATTTTTACCCTACAAATTGAAATGGCCTGTATTTTCATTGTTAAATTCAAGTATGTTTTTTTTTTTTTGATAAACGATGATTTCGGATAAGGAAACCAAAGTACAAATACGGATTACCGCATAAAAGATACTGCACCACCATGATACATACAGAGGCAACAACATTTATAGAACCCTGGAGCAGATGAAACTCATATGAAGAGCATACCAACCGGTTGTTGAAAAATGAAAAATAATGAGTGTTAATTTGCATATTTCCAAAGCGTGTCCAATGACAAGTCAGTATGCACCGATTTTTTGAGCCGTAGTAGGGGCGGGTAAACACTTGATCATTTTGCAATACATTCTCTGTTTCTCAATAAGCAATACATTCTCTCACGTTAATTTGCATAATAATAGTGTATCTTTGTAGGGCTTTGATATCTTTCTTATATCTTGGTTATGGTTTACCATGTCTTTTGTTTTGCCTAATTCATTTCAATAAGCAAAATAATGTCCGAAAAGGTGCGTAGATTTAGAGTAATTTTAGGATTGGTTGATAGATGCCGTTGTATTTCAAAGATTATTTTGTGTTACGATAATGATGCTTAGTGTGTTGCCGTGTCCATGCACTTTCCTCCGCATTCAAAGAATAATGTCTAAAAAGCATGCTCACCGAGCCATCGCCCATTGCTACACCAGCTAGCACTCTATCTTCACCGCACCTTTCGGATGTATGTCTCTTATTCACAAGCTCATGTCCCTTGTTTCCTACAATTGTTCAAGAGTTTGCATGTATGATGCTCATGTCCCTTCTTTCCTGCGGACTCCACCGCCCAAGCTTGATGGCCTTGAGACACCAAAAAATTGTCAAAGAAGCACAAGAGAGGGTAATAGATTACCTCTAACTCTTAACACATTTAGACAGTATCTTTTCATCCATGCCTAATCGCTACTAATGCACGGTGACCGTCCAAAAGCAACAATCACATTTCCTCTCGCAAGCAAGCTCGTTCTAGATCATGATGATGTGATTCACAGATCTTTGGTGTAGAGATCACAAGATGATCTAGGGTATGAATTAACTATGCTAAATATAGGTATGATAGTTATACATACAATCTAGCTTGGTGTTGACCGATGCTTGGGTGCGTCCCCGAGACTATTCAAAGGCAGCAAAGAAACTCTTTATGCTATTTATATGCCAATGGGCTTTGAGACTCAGATGCTAGGATTTTGGTATTACAGTATTCTCGGATTATGCTACTCTATATGCTCGAGAATGTGCTCCTCTATATGCTCAAGTTCTCGATGCTCAGTATGCCTGAATGTTTTGATTCTTTTTCTTACCATTGTACGCGTGCTATCTTTAGATATTGCTCGCATATGCGAAAAGTTAAAACATGTTTCGCACAATGAATCACTATGTTATTTTGCTAACAAATGATGTAGCAAATGACCATGTGTGATGCTGATGTAGCATATATTACGGACATGTTTCGAGAATGAATCGTTTAGTAGTATTTGTGGTTTGAACAATGGCACCGTGTACCGAATGTTGACATTTGGTATCTATAATCTGCCATAAGCTTTCCAAATATTTGGTGGCCCAATTCTCGCGCAAGATGGTATCTAATATCTATGTGATTCTCTTTCCAAATGTACGATTGTGTTGACTGAACATCTACCTAGCCTCCCTGTAATATTTAGATCATGTTTTCTCGTAATATGTAGTTCATGTTTAGACATCCGGTATCTATGTTGCATCCGTATTGTAATATTTGCTTCATGTCCGAACATTTGGTATTATAATATTTAGCTCTCATATCCCGACATCTAATATCTATGTGCATTCTCTTTACAAATACTTTTGTTGTGGCCATTGCTCTCAAGGCGCATGGGCGCTAAAATCACTAGTAATTATGATTTGTAGACACCATGGAGGGCAGGCCTGGTGCAGTTGGTTGAGCGCTAGCTCACCGAAGTGCCAGATCGTGGGTCGAGCGGCCACTCACACAGTTTTACTGTAGAGGATAGGCTGGCTCGTGTAATCCCTTCCCCAGACCCCCACTCGTGTGGGAGCCTCTGGCACTGGGTCTGCCCCTTTTTTTAGACACCATCCTATTTTATATTCTTATTTTTTTATTTTTCTGCACTTCTTTATACACAGCACAGCAGAAATTAGATATAGTGAAATTTTTTCTGAAATGATTGAATGTCAATCATTAATATGACACAACTTATAGGCTTCAGAAAAAAAAAAAAAAACTAATGAAACAACTTATGATGGTTATGTTTTTTTTTCTTTGGCCTTAGAAAACCATTGGAGGGACTGCATATAATCGTTGATGCAGGGAATGGTGCTGGTGGTTTCTTTGTGGTAATGTGTTACACACTTCCAAAGTCCTGTAGCAATTTACATTTTTAGCCTTGGTTCATTGTTATGTTGTACTCCTATATCATTACCTTTGGTCAAATGGTTGATCAGTCTATTGAAATGCTTCAGACTCTCCTCTCTGCAGTTTAATAGGTTGATAAGGCTCTGTTTGTCATTGAGATGGATTATTGATAATCTTGTTTGGTGGAACCTTTAGAAATACTAATGTTGGCCAACTGTTTTTATTCTAATCCAAGTGTGAGAAAATCAACTACCCAGCAGTTGTGTAACACATTTTTATCTAGACTTAGTTGGATTTCCCTAACAATCTATGATATCTTCGTTATTTGCTTCCTATAGACCAGCCTAACAAAATACTTTAATTGGATTTCCGTAACAAACTATGACATCTTCAGTTATTTGCTTCCTGTATAGCAGACGCAAACAGATCCTTAATGGCTTAATGTAACAACTGGAGGAATCAAATTATTTGAGTTTGACTTTTCAAACATCCCCCCCCTCAGAACACGCAATTTCCAACCATATAGGATAGCAGATTACATTACCATTCAATTTTCTTTCAAATGTTCAATCGAGAAATTTTTTTCGACGGGCGTACCATCGGCACGTATTTCATTAAGAGAAGTGGGAAGTTTACAAAGTTTAAAATACATCCTAATGGTGCTTCCTTAGCGAGCTGCCCGGAAGCCCATTAGGCGACACACAAACAAATGGCACCGACTGGAACGGTGGCGTTTAGAGGGTTGTACTAAGAAGGAAACTAATTGTGCGGCGAAGCAAGCGGAGGACAAGTAGCTAGCAGAACGTCTTGGCGAGGGCGGCGCTCCGCCTGCCTCTCCGGATTAGGATCACGGAGTGGCGCTTTGGCAGCAAGACGGCGACTGCGGCGTGGGGTCTCGATATCGTGGCTGGAAACCCGGGCCCTTGTAGCAGTCTTGATCTCCAGCGGCTTGCACGGTGCCGCAGTTCCATCAATCGAGAAATTTCAATCTGCTCTGTATAAAGCATGTCAGTATTGATCCATTTCTAAAACTCCATCCTAGAGTAATTTACCAATTCAAAGAAAATTGTTTCAATCTCAAACCAAAACAGATAAGAAGTATATCACTTAAAATTACTATCCAGCCATATGGGTATATGAAGAGCGCAAATTCCTTTATACCCCACCCAATTAGAATTAGGGGAAATAAAACATAAATGTAGAAAGCTCTCATTATAAGATCAGCCAATAGAAGAAAAAAGTCCCTTACACAATTTTTTTTGCTCTCCACTGAACACATAGGAGTGATACTTCTGAAACAACTAGCTATTGATAAAAGAATGATTTTATGTTTGTGGTTTTTGTATCAGGATAAGGTACTCAAACCATTAGGAGCTGTTACTACTGGAAGTCAATTCCTTGAGCCTGATGGTAATAGCTTATTGTTTTCTTCATGCAATTATAATACTTTTGGCCTTCTCCCATTTCTTATACACTACATGTTTAGGTTTGTTTCCCAATCACATTCCCAATCCTGAGGACAAAACTGCAATGAAATCTATTACACAAGCAGTTCTTGATAACAAGGCAGACTTAGGCATCATATTTGATACTGATGTCGACAGGTACAATATAGCTAGTCTTTCTGCTGACACCTAACAGGTCGGAGCCTAAACCTTACCTTTTGCAGGTCTGCTGCTGTTGATTCGAGTGGTAGTGAGTTGAACCGTAACAGATTGATTGCTTTGATGGCTGCCATAGTTCTTGAGGAAGTAAGATTCTTTTCTGAGTTGCAGTCTTAACGCTTTATTTTTGTACTATTTTATTGATTGCCACTAACTAATCCATTGCTGTGGTGCTAGCATCCAGGAACTACAGTTGTGACAGATAGTGTGACGTCTGATGGGTTGACTGTATTTATTGAAAATAAACTCGGTATGTACTGTTCACAATTTTGTGCTTTGTTTGAGTAAATAGTCATTTACTTATCTTTTTTTTTTTTTTCTTTTAAGGGGAAGCATCACCGTTTCAAACGAGGGTACAAGAATGTAATAGATGAGGCTATTCGCCTGGTTAGTTTATACTTTCTTTGTAATTGAGTTAGTCCCTGGATGTCCCCTCCCTCCTCTAATTAATTATCAGTAGGATGAAATTTGAATATGGAAAATTTTCAGAATTCTATTGGTGAGGAGTCACATTTGGCCATGGAAACAAGCGGCCATGGAGCACTGAAAGAGAACCACTGGCTTGATGATGGAGCATACCTTATGGTAAGAACTGTAGTTCTACTATTCATTGAACTTTGCTTAACAATGCAAGGGGGAATAATATGACAAATGGATAATCACATCGACATTTAATGCATAAGGAAAGTTGTATTTCTATTACCCAGTAAAGAAATTTATTCATGAAGTTATGTTCTTCACACATTCAATCTATCAATGATATATGATCGATGATATGTGATCTGTAGATGTATGAGGCTAGTCCTCCTTGTTAGAGTGACTCATAATACTTTTTAAAATTTGTGGTGTGCTATTTTTAAGTGGTTTCATAAAAGATAGGACTGCATCTTCTTTTGCAAATATGATACTTAAATTTCTCCTTTTCCCTCAGGTCAAACTTCTGAATAAACTTGCTGCTGCTAGAACGCTGGGTTCAAGTATTGGTAGTAAAGTTTTGACTGATTTGGTTGAGGGTCTTGAGGAAGCTGCTGTGACTGTTGAGATAAGATTGAAGATTGATCCGAATCATGCAGATTTGAAAGGAGGGTATGTTAACTCTGATATGTATTTTGATTATTTCTCAAGGAGACATCTTATGTGCACTAGTAGTTTTCTAGTATTGTGCACTAAACAGAAACAATCTGCGTCAATGAATGGTAAGTTTGATCAAATAACATGAGACGTTCTTATTGACTGCAGTCAGTGATATTTTGTTTACTGGAATCTGAAACAAAAGAACAAATATGATGGGTATCGTTTTTGAATTTCCATAACCAAACGGGTAATCCTTCAGTATGGCTTCCCCTGTTGAAACTCAAGTTCGCATATCCCTCTCATTGGTGATAATTGTATACCTGTTAATCTTGATTTTATCTAAGCAAACCAATACTAGAATTCT
Source organism: Hyparrhenia diplandra (assembly GCA_015847255.1). Lineage (NCBI taxonomy): Eukaryota > Viridiplantae > Streptophyta > Magnoliopsida > Poales > Poaceae > Hyparrhenia > Hyparrhenia diplandra. The sequence goes on along the minus strand of JADLZK010000211.1, from coordinate 118,355 downwards.
CTTACTGGCGAATGCATCATTTCTGGCTTATGGAAAATCCAAGTTTAGTGAGGGAAATGAACTGTAATGTGAAAATAGGATTGGGGTTACAGTGGGTGTCTCTCCTGCTGTATTTTCGGGTCAAAAAAAAAGGATTGGGAGCATCAGTTTACTCCTGGTAACATAGATTCCTTTTTTGGATGTTGGAGGTGGCTATTGTACAACAATGTTTAGCTTTGTTATAAGACAAACAATGTGCCATCATAGGTAAAATAGGAGTGGGGTGACAGTAACTCGATTAAATGCTTTACCCCTTTTGTTTGACATGTTATCACAGTGGGTCATACAGGATTGAGCTATGACTAGAGAAGTCCTGCGAAGATTTTAAAGATTTGTGATTTGATCTCTCTACAGGTCGTTCCGTGACTATGGAGAATCAGTCTTGAGACATTTAGAGAATGCAATCAGCAAAGATCCAAATCTCCATAAAGCCCCCAAGAACTATGAGGGCGTATGTCCATATTCTTTGCTTTGTTTTTCGAAACTTCAATACAGATCTTGATGTATAATTTTTTCTTTTGTGAGAAAGCTGGATTTCTGCTTATTTTGTGGCATACTACTATTCACAGGTAAGGGTTTCAGGATATGGTGGGTGGTTCCTGCTGAGGTTCTCTCTCCATGACCCTGTTCTTCCGCTAAACATTGAGGTAATTCTTTTCCCACTTCGCTCAATCCTAATAACGAAGGCATTTAAGTCATGTGATGTGCGCTTACTACAGGCACCAAGTAACGATGATGCGATCAAACTGGGGCTTGCGGTTCTTGCTGCTGTGAATGAATTTTCAGCACTGGATGTGACAGCACTGAACAAATTCTTGCAGCAGTGAACATAGGGACATTGGCAGCATTCTGTGAGCAGCTTCGCATGGTGTCTTGCTCGCCCCGGTCAAGCATGGCACAAATATCATACAGGAATATACCTGTTTACCAGACTTTTTAGTCTGGGAAGGACAAGGGAGGTTCCAGTGACTTTTCTTCTAAGATGATTTTATCCTGTTTATACCTGCTATCTGATTAAGAATATGCGTGTGTGCTGTTGACAGTGGTGAGGCTGGTCTTTATACTTGAGCGAATAAGATTTGAGTTACCCGAATAAGATCAGGTGGCTTGCTGTGATGTGAGGCCATGGATTTGCCAAAAAGAACCTCTCCATTTTTAAATTAACGTTTTCACCTTGATTTGAGTTACCCATAAGCTGTTCTTTGTCGGTGCCATATCTTAACATTTCTTCTCTCTGGATACGAGGGATGTGCTGCCAAGCCTAATATGGCTTATATTTGTCTTTTTCTTATAGAAGAACATATAGCAGAACACACTGGAATATTTTCGAACTTTTTTGCGTTCTTTACGAAACCTTGGTAGGAATAGGATACGTAAACCTCTACAGCCTAAAGAGTGTTCACAGTATGCTTGCAATTTGCTGTTTCGCTGTAAAAAAGAGCCCCGGCGTAGTACATTTTTGGTCGTTTAGTGTACATGAGTGCACGGATGGTGGCATCTGACGAGACACCAGGCAAAGCCAGGTGCGTGACGGGGATACCATGCAAAAGCCAGGTGCCGTACCAGTTTGGGCCCACGTCCACCGCCTCTCCACTGTTGATGCATGTTTTGTCCAAGCCAGCTGACAAGAGAGACTCGAACTTGTCCATGCATGTTTTGTCTCTCTTGGTTGCTAACTTGCTGCTATTTCCTTTTTTTTCTTAAACTAACTTGCTGCTATTTCTTATGTTAACAACACACAGAGCTAGTGCCTTGCTTAAAAGTAATACATATAGTTAATAAATCAAACTCAGCATGGTACATCCCTAAATAAAGGGAAAAAAATCAAGTCATTCCATCCTCTGGTCTGAAGTCATGTGTTTGTCCACCATAATCAGAATGATTATCTAAGATACCGAAACAGAGAATGCAATGGAAGGCAAACATATGGCACCAAGCTCTGAACTTCTAAGGAGTCAATCTTCTGAACCTTAAAGTCAGAGACGAACCTTTTGGCAAATAGATTGAGACCTGAATTGAGTGTGAGGGTAATAATCATGTAAGAGTAACTTTGGTACTTCTTAACAAGGGCGCTCTCAAGTTTACCCATCACTTGCATTATATTCCTCCATCTTTATTAAAAAATAAAATTGACTGCAAGCCAACTGGGTACACAGAAGCCGACGAAGACACACTTGCTTTCCACAGCACAAACCGCACAATCACTTGCACTAGCTGCCGTTGCCAGCAGCTACAACACTTGACCTGATTGAAAAGCTACTGCTACTGCATTAAACACGGCGGTGCTCTCCCTCTCCGTTCAACTTAAACTCCGGGAGGGAGCGCACGGTCACGGCCTGGCTGGCCGTGGATGTTTACCAAGACGAGGTGAGCCTAGGCGTTGCTCCGGAAGGAGCCGTACCCCCTGGCGCTGGCGCGGAGGACGATCTGGTGGTACAGCGCCGCGATCGCCGCGCCGATGAATGGACCCACCCAGAAGATCCACTGCAGCAACACCAACCAACAAAAAATGTGAATTATATTAGTGCTGCAGTATTGGACAATGTGTGTATGGAGGGACTAGGGAGAGATGTGATACCTGGTCGCTCCACGCCCTGCTGTTGTTGTACACGACTGCGGCGCCGAGGCTCCTCGCCGGGTTGATGCCCGTGCCGGTGATCGGGATCGTCGCCAGGTGCACCATGAACACAGCGAACCCAATCGGAAGCGGCGCCAACACCTGATGATCATCTCGTTCATCAGTACAGAAAACGAGCAACTCATCGGTTTGCCAAGTGCAAGAAGATGACAATTACCGGGACGTGGAGTCGCGGGCGTTGCGCTTGGGATCGGTGGCGGAGAAGACGGTGTAGACGAGCACGAAGGTGCCGATGATCTCGGCGGCGAGCCCCGTGCCGGTGGAGTACCCGGGACTGACCTCGTTGGCGCCGCCGCCGTAGCGCGCGTAGAATCCGCTCTGGAAGCCCTTGACGAGCGCGACGCCGCAGATGGCGCCGAGGCTCTGCGCGGCCATGTACAGCAGCGCGCGCACCAGGGACACCTTGCGCTCCAGGAACAGGCCGAACGTGACGGCCGGGTTGATGTGGCCACCGGAGATGCCGGCGGTGCAGTAGACGAGGATGAAGATCATGCCGCCGAACGCCCACGCGATGCCCAGGATGCCCACGCCGCCGCACGCCGCGTCCGTCCCCGACGCCGTCGCGTCCGTCTGGTGCTTGTACCCGATCACGGTGGCCACGGTGATGTACAGGAACAGCAGCGTGGCAACGAACTCGGCGATCACGGCGCGGTACAGGGACCACTTGCCGAGCTCGTCGATGTCGATCAGCGGTGCCGGCGGAGGGTCCACGTAGTCACGGACGCCGCCGGCCTCCAGAGTGGACACGTCCACCTCCTTGCCCATCTGAGCTTTTGAGTTATGAGCTATTAGCTTGCAAGGGAGCAAGAGGTGGTTGCGAAGCTCTGATTGCTTGCTTGTGTTGTTGTTTTTTAGGCCTGTCTTGGAGGGTATTTATAGGGGTTTATGGAGGATGGCATCCATGAAGGTTTAAGTTATAATGATTTTTAATAAAAATGGAAATTTTTGGTGCTCATGGGGAGCTGTTGTGGGTGGGGCAGAGAAGGTTTCCTTGTTTAGCTATTCATGCGCGTGTCTTGCAAGATCATACTTCCTGCTGGACATATCAATGAGGACCCATCTCAAAACTCATTGTTCGAGTGTCAGTGCAGTATATGAAATATAACTATGTGAACTATGCATATACATGTCATCTAATACGAAATTAATGAATAAAATTTTCATTTTAGTTTTTTGACAAATTTCCGTAAAATATAGAAGGAATTTGGAATTTACTTTTTCGAGATTAATTTAGGTATAGCGGAGGGAAGGGGAAAGCATTCTCATATTGATGGTTCACCTTTACTAGGAAACATCAAATTTAGAATTTAATATTATTATTTTATTTTACATGATGTACTGCATGGGACTCCACTTAATAAAGGATAGAAACTATGTGGCTTCATCCACCATGGGTAGAATCAAGCCAAAATATTACAGCAACAAAGGGTAAAGAAAGAAATTGATCAAGAAAATACATCCCAACAAGGAGCTCGAGTAGTCCTATATGACCTTTAATTTCCACCGTGATGTCAATTCCACGGAATAAGATCACCGGCGTCAATATGAAGCCACCCAACACGTTTGTCGACCTAATAAAGGTATTGAAAACGTTGGACACCGACCACCATTGAAGATTGGATGCTTCTTCCTTGGCAATAGCACGAAGCTCTTGGTGTAGACCACCAAACGCCGAAATGTTACGCCATCGAATGCCACATCCCTCTTGAGTTGAACACCGAACAAGGTAACCACGTAGGAATACTGCTCGACCTTGGCGATCAAGAACCGACGACGCTTGCGCCATCGCTGCCCCCGTAGAAACCAGTCCTAGGTTTTCACCCGTTATTGAACGTCATGATTCAGCAAAGGGACGTGACCGGGACAGATCGACCAACGGCTCCGGGGGCGCCTTCAACAAGGTGCGTGGCACGTGGTTCCACCACCGCCGCCACGAGTAACATGCCGTGCAAGGATTTCGCCCGCCGCTGCCACCACCATCGACTCTGCGCCCGCCAACGTGGAAGACCGCCTTCACGGAAAGGTCACCATCGAGACGCTCGAAGACGGGCAGCCCCGACGCCGACCACCATGGATTAGTTCTAGACCTAGGGGGCCAATCCCGACCCAATCGCTAGATGAACGGCACGCCCGCCGCCGCCGATCCACCACCATACGGAGCGGGGAATGCGTCGGTAGAGGGACAACACCAGCCTAGACCGACGACGATCCAGACCACGGGGTCCAAATCCACCCGTCGCCGCCACAAATGCGGCGACACACACCGATAATGGAGAAATCCACCACCGCCGCACCGCCTCGTACTGCCCGGCACTTGAAAGGTCCTAGATGGCTAGAGGGGGTGAATAGCCTAATAAAATTTCTACAAAATCACTAGAGCAACTTGTTAGTAAATAACAAAGCGTAAATGCTTTTTCTAGCTCTACTTGTCGGCAAGCCTCCTATTGACAAATCTAGTTGCTATAGTCTCTAATTCACACTCAAGGGCTATGTCACTACTTTACCACTAGGTGAACAAGCTAATTACTCTAGCAACTAAGCAAGACTACTCAAACTATACTAGCACAAGATACAAGAAGGTAATGCAAAAGAGTGTAAAGGTGATATACCACAATGTCGAGGCTAGTCAATCCAATCACCAAGGATGCAACAATATGATAACCAAATTGGAGCCAATCACCGAGAGACAAATGGAGACACGAGATTTAACCCCGGAGTTCACTTGAGCACCCTCAAGCTAATCTCCGTTGTGCCGACCTTCTCACGTGTGGGTCAAGGTGGAGCTCACTCCAAGCCAAATGCCTTTAGGCTTCTTGCACCCAAAGCAAATGAGAGGTACCCAAGACACGAGCAATAGATTACTCACACTTTGTCTTCCCGACGAGAAGTGTGTGACCCTCTCACAAATCACCGGAGGTGGCCAAGAACATTCACCTTCTCTTGCCAACGCCTCCACCAATCACCAAGCCCGGCTAGGAGTGGTGCTCTCCAAGAGCAACAAGAAAACCACCGGCTCACAACGATCCACAAGTGCCACTAGATGCAAAGATCAAAGCAAGTGCACTTGAATCACCTCAACTCACTAGAATGGATGCTCTCAAGCAAAGGAGTGAGGAGGAGGATGAGTGCTCAACTCTAGAGGTGTTAGGATTGATTCAAAATGACCAAGAGACCTCTACAAGCCGGGCCAAAGGGGTATAAATACCCCACACCACGAAATGTGGCCGTTGGGGTGCAATCCACGCCAAAATCAGCTGACGGGCCTTAGCGACCGGACTCACCGGTGAGTCCGGTCGGTGGGTCCGTCCACAACCGACAAAACCCCACCTGACCACCAAACCGAGCTAAAATGCGCGTCCGGGTCAGCGTCCGGATCCGGCTTCCGGCCGCGGCCGATGCTTCCGGGCCGGTAAGCGTCCCATCACCCGTCGACCACCGATCGAAAAACAACCTTACGGAATTTTGATCGGACGCGGTGACGTGCGTCCGTCGATTCCACGCGCTTCCGGTCCACCGCGTCCGGTCGTCCGAGCTGCGAAAAACCGCCGCTTTGTCGTGGCTTCGCCGCATTTGCTCCAAACCAACTTCCGTCACTTGATTCTTGTTGCCGACACGTCGAAGAACACCCGACACCATGTGTTAGCATTTTGAAAACATTTTCCATCAAGTAATGAGTTAGCTCTCTAGGTTAGAATGCATGCAAATGATTTTGAACCTAGAGGCACATGAGGATCGATATGTACGATAGTTTTCTCCTCTTTATAGTACGGCTTATCGATCCTATAATCACTCCCCGCGGCCTCTATGGTGTCTTGAGTGTAAAATCAAAATGGCCCTATGGATATACCTTTGCCTTGAGCCCATTTTTTTGATCCTCGAAACACGCCATGTCATGCACTTGATCAACATTTGGATCATCTCGACCCATCCATCATGACCACCATGCACAAACCTCGGCTTGACCAATCTCCAACTAAATCAACACTTAGCATAGAGAGATTAGTCCTAAGGATGTCATCAATTAGCCAAAACCAATCTAGAGATCTTCAAGACTGACCGGGTCCGCCGTGGTGAAGTCGGCTACCTCGCCGAGCCCCCACGCTGCTCGGGCGAAGTCGCCTCATTCTAGCAGCGTCGCCGCAACGCCACACACCACATGGGATTCTACAGTATTTTACATTTACTTCAAGAATGTTAAGTAGGAATCGTATATATATGTAGTTTACCAAATTCAATATAGCAAGTCAGACATGATTTAGATTGGAAAACAGAGCGATCAGAATATTAAACATACCATACAGAATGCAAAATCCAAAAATAGTGCGATTTAGATAAATATATGTAGGTTGCAAAGTCTTGCTTCTTTTAAAAAAAGGTTTGGGACTCCCATTTCCATTAAGAACGGAAATACAACAATATTTTTAAGAGTGGTTCAGAAGCATGGAAAGAGGAGTATCAAGAGAACCAACACACTACCAGCTAGCCCATCTTGGGTGGACAAGAGAACACTTCTCAGAGAATGCGCTTAAACGCCACCAGCGCAAGAGGAAACCTCTATAACAGATAGAAAAACAGAACACATTCTAGGACTTCTAAGCTCAGAAAAAGCAGACATCAAGGAGAGATCAGTTTTGCCGCGGCCATCTTGTTGCACTCCATCGGTGTGATCCTTTGCATGCTTTGGTCTTCTTGGATGCCAGAAGCTCTGTTGCCACCTTCAGCATCAGAGAGATGGTCTTCTTGGTTGCGAAGTCCTGCAACTGAAGATTGAAGAATTCAGGTCAAAACAATTGGGAGTCCGCGTACCCACGGCCACGAAATTATTCAGGCAGTACCAAAGGATGCTATAGTTAAACATTATCTTCAGTAAGCATGGGTAACCAACAGTATATATATATGCTTTAAATACATAGAAATACACCACTTTTTTTGTATGATGAATATGGCCCAGCAGCAACTCATTTCATACTTTTTTGCAGCAAGGCCCACACATAATTTGTACTACTTATAATCTTTAATTCGACATGTATGGTCGTATTACTGAAGAAGAATACCACTCCCATATGTTCCATGCCTTTCTCGATCTTTATTTGTTCATAAAATGCTGGATAAGGTTATGCATACTAGCAAGAAAATAAACAAATAAAGAAACAATTAGTAGTTCCCTTTATAATTGATGGATCAGCTGGCTCCGTCCTAACAAATGTACCAAAAACAAAAAACAAGTACTAAAAAGGAAGCATGATTGATTGTTTTTGGCGCATAGAGCCGCCCTGCACCGACCCACCACACTCACACACACTGACGACATCACACTCATCCATTTCCATCACGGCCCCCGTGGCCCACCACCAGCGCCATTTCGGCTCATCCTGTGGCCACGGCTGCCTCGGCCCATGGAATACACAGAATTAGGTCACAATCACAGGCAAAGTAGAGTAAACACTAAACAAGGACAGAGAAAAGCTTAGCCACACTTGCTAATGACACTGATCATCAACGTTAAGTTGGGCAGTGCTGTCGTCGATCGTACGTATTCTTGGTGCCGGTGGTTGAATCCCGTCCACGAAAGTGATCACGCCGGACAAAAACAATCGTCGATCGTCACCACTATATATAATGAATAATGCACACTTGTGATGGGAAGTCGATCATGGTCTTGATGCCAAAATGTTACCTATTATACGTGCGTGTGGCTACGGATTCTTGTCTGGAAATGCTTGGCCGAACTAGCTAACTGATTAGATCCATGACGATCGTGTTTGGGGCCGGAGTGAAAAAAGGCATACGTGCGTGCGCCGACCAAAAAAGGATGAGAATCTGAGGCGCAATTCACATGATATGATCGGCAACTGAACAAAAGTTGCAGCGTATATCCAACGGCTCCTCGTTGGGTTGCAAAACAGCCCATGGTTTCATGCATGTATCCTTGCCAAATCCGTGGATGGGGCAGCATGGGAATTCCTACGTTTTACGTTTTTTGCTTGTTTGTTTGTGTCCTGGCCCACCCGGATGCCAGATGCGGCATGTGCATCTACGTGGCAAAGTCATGCCCTTATGTGCTTGTTTGCATTGCTACAGTCGTGCGTCACCCAAGCACTGAAATCGTAATAGTGCGCGCGCACACACCTAATTTATTATAAACTTCTAAAAACTGGAATACATCTTAACTTGGAACATAAGACATTCAACTTAACTTGGAACATAAGACATTCAAGACATTCTGGCTATATATAATTAAGAAGGTATATTTTACTCACGGACAAAAGTTCAGTCGGGTAATTTGCCGACGGACACCACCAAATCTAAAACTTATTTAGCACAATAGCAAAATCTTGTTTCTTTGACCCTAAATACCGCGTGTAATAAAACAATCATTTATTTGACATTAAGAAAGAAAAAGAGGTAGGAAAGGTTTTGGCCTCCACTCTATCTTCTTCCTCCCTCCATTGTCACCTTCCCGTGGCAAGCAAAGGATCTGCCGCCCTAGTTAGGTTTTGTCGCCAAATCATTTTGAACACTCATGGGTTGGCTTGAGCACTTTTATTTACTTATCAATCATCATGATGCATCCCTCTTGATAGTATGGCATACCTATCAACTCAATTATCAATGAAAACAGATTTGAGATGCTTTGAGTTGGAACCCTTGAATCGAAATGCCAATGTCTTTCAATCTTCATCAATAGACGATAATCATCATGCCAACTTGTTATTTTCCTTGAGCATAGCCATCTTGTGCAAGTGACTTGACTATATTAAGCCAACTTGATTTACTTCCAAACATATCAAGTAACACTCGTCCAATGTCATCTAGGTTTTGATTCTCCACTTCAATATAGACCGAGGCTTGATGTAGCTTGGACTAAATGCAAGTACTTCCTTCTTCACCTTAGCTAGGTTCTTCGGTCGCCGAACCATCGCTTGTCCTTCACCCTTGCTTAGTACCTCGAAGCCTTTCCTTGGTATCTTCACTACCTCACTCCATCTAGTCACACTTGGTGTTGACTCCAATGATAGCTCCACTTTTGTAATATCTTATTTTATCTAGCAAGCTTCATAGATGTGACCAAACCATAAGCAATCTCTCTATGTCACATTCCCAATATGTATAATACTAGCTTTCACATGGATGATAGAAAATCCCACAATACATAAGCCTTTCAATAAATCCATTTGCATTGTTGTCTTGTGCTTGAACTAGATTGTTTCCACAACAATACTCATCATTTTGGCTCTTTGTAATATGTTACAAGTATATGTGAGATGTTTCATTTTCTGTCAACACTTAGCAAACTCGTTAGACCTTTTAATCATGTTGTCATTAATCATCCAAAACCCACTTAGGGGCTAGATGCACTTTCAATAACTAGTCTATGATAAAGTAGTACTACTAGTGCACATATTCCTTGATGAAAAAGGTTTACATTTTTGATAGGTGGGGATGAGGAGACTATGACCTTCCTCTTTTGAGAATATTTTAGAGTAAGCAATAATGTTATCCATTTGGTCCTGATAAATATTTTTCGGATAGGATAGTGTGTCACTATAAGTTACTACTCCCCTCGGTTCCAAATTAGAAGTCGCTTTGACTATTTTGGTCCATGCATTTTGTTATGCATGTATATATAATAATATATGTTTAGATGTATAACAAAATGGATGACCAAAAAGGTCAAAGCGACTTATAAATTTAGAAACGAAGGAGTATCCACTATGTACAAATCGGTCGTTACAATTGGTCGGTAACTATAGATCTATAATGATGCCACTATCAATGACACATAGCTAGAGTCAGCATAATTTTATAATAACCAATCGTAGATCATTGGAACGGTTTATAACCACGTTATAAGGAGACACTAAAGAAGTATTGCCTTTACAAAAAACTAGATTCGAGACAAAAAAAAAAATCACTATTGTTTTCATATCCGTAAGCAAGATAAAAAAAGTATAATAGCAAATAAAGTTCAAAGTGGTGAATTGAGAAAATTCCAAAATGTCACTTGTTTATATCTGAGGAAATATTCCACAAAGCAAAAACAAAAAAACACTTTGAACTTTGAACTGTAAAGATGAAGCACACAAACAAACCTATAATTTGGCTACTGTCATCCACCGGGTTGTAAGCGTGGCTTAGCTTCTCTTTGATTTTGTTTATCAACTCTGTGTGATGGTGACCTAATTTTATTCCATCACGATGATTGTGAGGGTGTCATCAATTAGTGAGCCTGCCCTGGCCTCCCTGACCACGGGATGAGCCGAAATGTAGGAGCTGATGGTGCGCCTGGGAGCCTGATGGAGACGTATGGATATGATGTCACTGTGAGGATTGAGGTCGGTGTTGGGCGGCCGGCTCTCCTAACCAACTACTAGCAATCATCTATCATGAGGTTTTGTTTACAAATGAAGGAACCGGCAATTGCATAACCTTATCTGGCATTAACAAAATAAAACAGTACTTAAGTTAGCTAACGAGAAATAGTTATTGGTTTAACAAATTTCATGTAAGGATACATTATGCGGTACAAGTTGTGCCATAAAAGTTTTTAAAATGTAACAAATGTAGGATACATTTTCCACACAAATATATGACCATACATTGATTCCATATATAGGCTTGACTTTGTTATAGGCATATCGTTTGAATGCTCTTATTTACCGCACTATAAGTTTTTTTTTATACGATCGGGGATATAGCTAGTTTTTCATTAAGAGGAATGCATTATAAGTCAGCTATGTCAGAACCCTCGTAGCGCAGATTACAAACTACTAGATAGTAGTGACTAACCTATAAGGGGATGTTGTATTCCACAAGATTTATGATATTATTAGAGTCTTAGCTTTGTTTTAAAATTATTTCACAAAATCATGTGTAACATACATGTTGAATTAGTGAAAATGATTTAAACAACATCTTGGACTTTGTTTTGTTTTTTTCTCGAACATGCATGCCAGCACGTATTACATTAAGAGAGAGTTGGTCTTTTTGCTTTGTATGTACTTTCTCTTCAGCTTAATGGAAGGCAGTGCTCCTCACAACTGTTTTTCTAATACACAAGGAGAGGGAAGAACAGTGAACACCCATATACATTACAACTTAAACCCTCGTCAACCATATCAACCCCTATAAATACACCCCATGGCGGCACCAAAACCACAACACAGCAAGGGCTAGCAATTTCTCAAGCAGCACTTGCAAAAGCTAGCTTCCAGCGACAGCTTGTGTCAAGCATAGAGCAAATGGCGAAGGAGGTGGACGTGTCCGCTCTGGAGGCCGGGGGCGCCCGTGACTACGCGGACCCTCCGCCGGCGCCGCTGATCGACATCGACGAGCTGGGCAAGTGGTCCCTGTACCGCGCCGTGATCGCCGAGTTCGTGGCCACGCTGCTGTTCCTGTACATCACGGTGGCCACGGTGATCGGGTACAAGCACCAGACGGACAGCGCGGCGTCGGGCGCCGACGCGGCGTGCGGCGGCGTGGGCATCCTGGGCATCGCGTGGGCGTTCGGCGGCATGATCTTCATCCTCGTCTACTGCACCGCCGGCATCTCCGGTGGCCACATCAACCCGGCCGTCACGTTCGGCCTCTTCCTGGCGCGCAAGGTGTCCCTGGTGCGCGCGCTGCTGTACATGGCCGCGCAGAGCCTCGGCGCCATCTGCGGCGTCGCGCTCGTCAAGGGCTTCCAGAGCGGATTCTACGCGCGCTACGGCGGCGGCGCCAACGAGGTCAGTCCCGGGTACTCCACCGGCACGGGGCTCGCCGCCGAGATCATCGGCACCTTCGTGCTCGTCTACACCGTCTTCTCCGCCACCGATCCCAAGCGCAACGCCCGCGACTCCCACGTCCCGGTAATTGTCACTACTTGCACATGGCAAGCCGATGAGTTGCTCCTTTTTTCTGTACTGACGAAGTGACGAACGAAATGGTCGTCAGGTGTTGGCACCGCTTCCGATTGGGTTCGCTGTGTTCATGGTGCACCTGGCGACGATCCCGATCACCGGCACCGGGATCAACCCGGCGAGGAGCCTCGGCGCCGCCGTCGTGTACAACAACAGCAAGGCCTGGAGCGACCAGGTATTACATTTACACATCTCCATCCACACACGTTTTTTTTGCAAGATTGCAGCAGCTGGCAGGAATAAACTGTTACTATGGTTTCATCGATTAGTTGTCCTGGATTGGAAACTGACAACAATTTTGTTCATTGTTGCAGTGGATCTTCTGGGTGGGTCCATTCATCGGCGCAGCGATCGCAGCTCTGTACCACCAGATTGTCCTCCGCGCCAGCGCCAGGGGATACGGCTCCTTCCGGAGCAACGCCTAGGTCCATGTCCATCTCGTCGGCCGCCGGCCAGCCGGCCGGCTACTCAGCTCTTCCTCCTCCGCAGTTTAAGGTGAACGGAGAAGGGGACCACCGGCGGCGTGGTTAATCTAGTAACAGTAGCTTCGGTCATGTGATGTGTAGAGCGTGCGGCAGCACAGCGTGTATGTTGTGCGTGTGTTGTGGCAAGCCCAGTGTAATGTTGTCCACGTGTGTGCCCTGCTGTCTTGAAGCCAAGTTAATAAAGGCGGAATGCAAGTGATGAGAAAATTATGGTATTTCTTTTCGGACCTTGTTTTTTCTTTTCATCTTTTGGGCCTTGTTTAGATTGCTAAAATTTCTAACCGTTTTCCTACTTTCTCTCCATCACATCACATTAAATACATCAAAAGACATATGTTTGAAGTATTAAATATAGGTAAAAAAATTAACTAATTACACAGTTTAGATGTACATTGCAAGACGATTCTTTTGAGCCTAGTTACTCCATGGTAGGATGATATTTACCACTAACAAACGAAGCGTCTTCAATTAATGCGATGTGACATGCGGTTACAAATTTTAGCAATCTAAACAAGGCCTTGGTTATGATGAAAAGGAGGATGATACCCCTTGACCCTCGGCTTCCTCACACGCGCTCTGCCAACCCGCACCCCCTAGATAGCCAGCGGTTGCTGCGCCACCCACCTCCACCTCCACACCACCCCTCCCTCGCCCCTCAACCCCACCCTCTAACTTCACCGCGGTGCACCTCTGATGTTCTTGTCCTCGCCCCGCACGCAACACCGGATGTTGCCAACCGCTTTCTCCCACAACCGCGATGGGCGGTTGAAAGGTCCCTTTTGTGGTTTTTGGTAATTGAGTGTCAACATTAAGTGAACTAATATGTGTCATTGAGATGATACACAGGAGATTAGTTCACATGTGATGATGCAATGAAGAAGCTTATTGCACATGAGACATGACATGGAGTCATGTGACCAAGGTGGTGAAGATCAAGACAAAGGCTTGGCTTGATGGACCGGGTTGCAAGTGTGAAGGGCAAGTCGAGGGACTTGGCGCCGAAGGACCGGCCGCAACGGTGAAGAGAAAGTGAGGTCAAGATCGATGGACCAAGAAGGTCATGTGATGATATGAAATGGATCATATCATTCTTGATCGTGTTGGTGCATGTGTTGCATCGGCACTTGAAGTTGAAGCGGAATGGAAATGCGCAAGGCAAAGGTATAACCTATAGGGCATTTCATTTCGCCGGTCATGAGGAGCTTAGAGAAGTTTATGACCGGGTTTAGGATAGATGGCCGTATTATCAAGAGGGGCAAACTTGTTTGCATATCGCTCATCTAGTGCCACTTGAGCGATCTAACTTTGCGATGTGTTTAGGATCGAGTGGCGTGCTAACAAATAACCCGTTCTTTGAAATGATTGTGAAAATGCTAACACACTTGCACATGGTGATGTACACTTGGTGGTGTTGGCACATTTGCAAAGGCGGCGGTGATTGCGGGTTGAGTTGGGTTTGGGAACCGCTCATCCTCCCGCCGAGCTTGCGAGGCGGGATTCAGCGCTTTCGAGAAATGAGATGCATATTTTCTATTGCGCGGATGCATCGTGGTGGTGAAAACATGCTATTCCTCGTGCTCAAGTTTGGTATACTTGATGGGTAGCATGTCGAAGCAATGGCGAGAAGTTTCGCGAGAAGCGCCGACGGAAGCGTCGGCCGGGCGCCGGCCCGAAGCGAGAGGCTTGACCGACGCTGCCACCGGAGCGCCCTGGTCGGTGCGTCCCGGCGAGAGCATGTTTCTCGGTGTGTGGTCGACGGTCGACCGGACGCACACCCGAAGCATCCGGTCTGACCGGACGCATGCACCGGAAGCATGCTCCGGGTTGTCACCGTGGGCCGGGGTGCCTGCGTCGTTTGTGACCGGAAGCACGTTGGAGGCGACGGACCCTCGACCGGACCGGCCGTGCGTCCGGCCGGTGCGTCCCCGGTCACCTCGCGAAAACTCCCCAACGGCTCTATTTTGGCTTGTGGCTATAAATAGATGGGGTGGCCGGCTTTGGCTGGTTGCCGAGCACACTCTAGCCTTTGTGGCTTGTTGTGTGGTGCTTGAGAGCCCTCCCACTCACATATGCTTGATATCTTTCATCCGATTGAGTGAGAGATCGAGTTCTAGTGCGTTGCGTTGAGAGATCGCGTTCGTGGGCACTAGGTGATCGTGTTGCAAGCCGGTGTGTTTGTTTCTCTTGGAGGTTGCCACCTCCTAGACGGCTTGGTGGCAAGAGACTTCGTGAAGCACGCAAAGGAAGCTTGTGCGGTGCTCAAGAAGAGATTGTGAGAGGTTCGTGCTCACCTCGCGGGGATCGTGAAGAGCAACTCTAGTGGAGCGTGTCATTGAGCCACCACACTTGTGTGTGGGTTCACACGGTACCCTCCTCGAGGGATTGGCTAGAGTACTCACACCGTGTGAGGGACTCGATCGAGCTCCCACCGTGGGATTTGGCACCGCCATTAAGCGAGAATCATCACCGGGTGATTCGCCAAACCGTGGAACCACTAAAGTGTTGGTCGACACAACGAGGAGTAGGGGGAAGTTGGCAAGCTTCCCGAGACCTCGCAAAAAATCACCGGTGTCATCTTGTGTCCACACTTCGCGGTGGTTTGCAATCTCTTCGTCTCAAGCTTTGTTCTTACATTCATATATACATTGTATTTGTGCTTGAGTAGAGTAGTTGTAACTATCTAGCTTGTGTAGCTTGTTTAGTTACTTTGCTTAGCTTGTGTAGCTAGGTAATTTGAGCCTTTGGGTTAGGCGTGTGTTGCCTTGTCCATTGTGCATCTAGTGAGCTTAGGAGCTTTGTGCTTGCGCTTACTAGATTTGTGTAGGAGCTCACCCGTGCTTGAAGTACTAGTGCTTAGGTTTGTGTGACCTTGCATTAGAATTGATTAGGAGCTCAAGCTAGGCTTGTCACCTCACTCTTCTTGTGTAAGATCTTTTGTGAGGTGATTTAGAGTCTTAGTTAGAGGGGTGAAGTCTTGGCTAGACCGATAAGTTTATTTCCGCAATTGTATTCGGTTAGCCTTTGCAATTAGTTTTAGTAGGGACTATTCACCCCCCTAGTCCCCATCTCGACCCTTCAGCGGTTGCTCGCCACCTTGCCCTGCCTTTGTTTCACCCGCCTCTACCGGTGTGTGTCGCGGCCGCCACCCCAAAAAAAACCCTTCTAAGATTGCCCATGGGGAACAAATCCCTTGACCCTGCCGCTAAAAAAGCCAAACATGTGGGGGGCGGCGGGAGAGGGAGAGGGAGAAGGAGAAGGAGAAGGAGAAGGAGAGTGCGGAAGGAAGAGCGAGTAGGGTTGTGCCATCACGTTGGAGTCGCGACGGTTGGGTAATACCTTTTGCATTTTTTTAAAAAACAGATAACATATCTAACAATCCACATAGCTGAGTGTTACAATTAGATATATTTCCTTTTTAGTTGAAGTTTGTAAAATTCATCGCTAACTTTGCATGGGCTTTTCGACTCCTGCTCAAGATCCATGGTGTTATAACTTCTTTTATGTATCACCATTCGCCAAATTTTAAAATTTGCCTTCTCAACCTACCGGGACAACTTCCGGGCTAGGAAGAGGCTGAACGTGACGGCTAGCTTGATATGGCCACCAAATACTCCGGCGGTGCAGTAGACGAGGATGAAAATCATTCCGCCCACGCAATGTTGAGGATGCCCACGCCACCGGTTGAGGTACACATCTAAGTTAAAAATTCATCATAGATGTCCAAGTATCAAATGGTATGTCGTCTAAAAATATCACTACTTTTAGAATAGAATAAATATAAAAAATTCAAGCACTCCGCCAAGTCGAGACATTAAGCCTATATATGTGGAGCTTCCATCACAAAGAATAACTCAACTGAATCAATTTCTATGGCTTGAGAATTTGGCTAAACAGCTTTAAATCCAAGCATAATATTTGCATAATTTCCTTTTGACATGGAATACAAAACCCACTTCATGGTTACTGTCCATAACTCCATATAATGTGGAAATGGCTCTCAACATATCTAGTCTTATATTGACTATGGTGGTTTTATATTATCCCAGTATATGGAGTACTAGTTTACTATCTAAGAATGGTTGCATGACCTTTATTAGTTGAACATAGACACCAACACCATTACCTTAATCGAGCCCCCAAACGAGGTAAACATCAGATGACCGATGCGTCGGTGCAAACCACTTTTTAAGGTCCAAAAAGAATCCCAGAGGCTTCAGTAGCATGGCTCCAGTTCCTTCACAGGTCCTTGTCTAGCTAGACGAAACCATATGTACACCAGCAGTTAAAAGAACACAGAGCCTAACTGCTGAGCTCCAGTTCATAGCGAAGGGTTGCCCAGTTCATGACGGTGGCTTTGCTCAGCCATCCATTCCGTGGTCAGCTGTTGTTACACGTCCACTGAAATATACAATTTCCTCCTTCCTCGAGATGCAGCTTTCGAGTAGTACGTAATTTGGGCCCGGCTGTTGGCGTCGGCACTTGCACCAACTTTTGAACAACCCAAACTTTTGGTGGTTTTGTCCTCGCAGCCACCACGTTCTGCTAAATTTTGCCGACCACAGGAAAGCCACTGTTTGGAATCTTTGGACGCAACTTTGTTCAGCTGGCTTGTTTATGCTTGTGTCAGCTTATTCTCTCTCCCAGAATATTATTGAAACAACCAAAAAATCAACTGGTTTATCGATCAACAAATTTTTTTGGTGTTTTTTTTTTTTGGGTACCGAGAAGATAATGATGACGAGTAGGATCTGATATCAGATGCAATGGATACGACTCAATGGTAGTTTTTCAACTTTCCTCTTGTCATGAGGAAAATGGCAATTTGATCATTGACATACAGATTCCTTGAAATTAAAGGAGGCGTGGTACAGTACTTAATTGCTATACACAGTACTCCTAAGCAACTGGATATTTCCTCATATGCAGCTTTCAATTCGGTCGCCGGCAGTGCACGAACTCCGTTGCTGAACCCAAATCTGGCCGTCGCAAACGTCCTCGCAAACGTCCTGGACAAATTTGCCGACCACTGCATTGAGCGTCTTAACAAATATCTTGCTGAACTTTCAGTATATATGTGCTATATGACATTTCATGGGCACCGATCAGCGTTATTAAGTCAATCGGCTGCACATCAACCACAGAACTAGTCCACGGGGTGTCTTGCTTACGAAGGGCACAGGGAAAAATGGTATAGCAGAGCCATGACAGCTGATATAGCTAACACAAACACATTCAGGCTTCAGATGACTCTACGGAGCTTGGCCGACAAGGAGGACTGGAGGAGTGTATTCCAACAAACCAGCAACTCTTTTTTTTCTAGTAAAAAGACAAACAAACCAGCAACCAAAACCTGAGTGAATTTCCATAATGTTTGGAGGAACCCAGGAGCAAAAACAAAATTATCATAACACCCTTGTGAAACTAAAAATGTGAGGTAGGGCCATGTTGCAAGGACAGCCGAGTTACTTGTAACTTTGGCACGCCCGATCAACGTGTTACAAAATTCGACAAGTTTGGATGGTTAACTCCTAAACACCTTTTTTTTTTTTTTGTTTGGGGGATGTATTATTGGAGATGTTCCAAAGAAAGGAGACACTGCGTCTTAGTATCCCCAATTATCGTTGCGGATCTCGTCGTCAAACTTCTGTTTCAGTTCAGGGTGCTTCGCAAAGTACTCGTCTGCAGTCATTGTGCTGATCTTTTTCTGTGTGTACGAGCAAGGTGTGATGTTACCATGACTTGTGAAAGAAACATGCTCCATGTTTGTCAAAGATCAACCTCACCTTCATCTCCTTCATTTCAGAAATCTCCTTCTCTATCCTCTCCGATTCCTTTAGTGATGCTTTTTCCGCTTCCTTCATTTCAACTAACTATGTATTTCATGCAGGCAGAAAATATCATTAATATCTGAAGGAGGCAACGGTCAAAGCAACAAGGAAGTCTAATCAAAGGAAAGGAAATAAGGAAGTGCAAATTATGAAGACAGCAGTGCATCCTCACCAGAGCATCAAACTTTGGCTTGTATTGAGGAGTGACAGTGTCAACATACTTGGGGATCTCTATGCCTGCATTTTTTCACGATTCACATTACAGTAGGTGGTTAACTAGCTGAAAAGTGCATAGAACCATAAGAATATCTGAAACCTTTAAGACCGGCAACTGTGAGCAAAACAGTACTAAATCATTTGGTAAACCTTAGATCTAGGTCCATCTTAGAGTTCAATATTGCAATGCGCCATGTGTACAACCTATTATTAGTAGCCCATTTTCAAAGAGCACCAACAGCTGCTTAATTTCACTTGAAATTTTCTACCAAAAATATCTCCAATAATATGATATATAAAAAAAAATGTGATATTCAAAGGCACAAATGAAGCACCCTTTATTTACACAATACCACTACAGATCTTTCTCTCCATACAAAGAAAAAGGAAGTTTGCAACTGGTGCTCTAATCAATATTCCAAGTTAAACAAAGATAGCAAGTTGTAGATCCCAAAAATAATATAACCAGATTACTTGCAATTTAAAGTGCAACAGTTTGCAGATACATGAGTAAGAGAGTGGAGAATTATTACTTACTTTCATAGGCCTCCTTGTACATTTCGACAACTTTTGATCCAATTCCCTTTTTTGTAGTACTCCCAATCAATTGGCTGGGGTTCCTGTAAAATAATTAAAGAAAATATACTCAGAAGATCACCTCCAAAAGGCCAAAATTTCAGAAGAGATGGTGCAATGTTTCAATGCTGCCGAAGGCATATCAACCAACCTCAATGCATAATTACAATGAAGTAGGACTACAATCATTTAACAAATAAGAGGACTATCTATTAAATAAGGTCAATGCTGCTTGTCTTCTTCAAGAAAATGTTGCTTGTCAATGTGTAATATAAATCTCTGCAGTGCTGTTGATGGACATCAAAACAATATGCAACCATTTGTACCAATGGATTACAGGTATTAGAAGCAAATGAGCCATTCACCTGTACCATTTTTTTTCTGTTGGTACTTATAACAAAGTATTTGGGCAGCCTTGGCGCAAAATGGAAATTTTACCCAGAACATACTACATTCGGCATTGTCTGATTCAGTATTAGCAAGCAGTACATAGACCTGGGTTTTATCCTGCCTACAGAAATGCAGGTGCATAGAGCTGGGTTTTCACCGACCTATATTGAAACATGTTTCGGTCTACACGGTACCCATTTACGCGGGTGCATCGTAGTATCATCATATTCATATGCAATGTAGAATAGAAGATGGCCCTGATTTCCACAAACAAATTGGTACTCCGGGATGCTACGAATCGCCAGAACAAAACCCGATTCAATCAAACTTGATATAGGGAGGATGGACCAGATCCTAGGATGGCCAGATCGGACGATTACCTGCGAGAACTTGGTCTGGAGCTGGCGGTTGACGTCCTCGAAGGTGTGGCGGAGGTTGGCGAACTCCTTGCGGGCCTCCTCGGAGACAAGCATCTTGGCCAGGCCGTCCCAGTCGATCGCCTTGCCGGCCTTCGTCGCCGCGTCGGCGACCTTCTTCACCACGCCGTTCCCGCTCATCTTGCTCGCCTCGCGCCGCCGCCGCCGATCCGCGTTCACCTCGGCCTTTGGGTTCTTTCGTTTGGGCCTTCCTGGTGGGCTCAAATGGGCCGTCGAGTGTAAGAACGCAGAACGGGTGGATCAGATTCCTCTAGGGCCCTTGAGAACTGGGCTAGGCTTCTAAAGATAGGAAGACAAATCCATTGGACCTGTGGTGTTTTTATAATAAATGCAACAAATTGATGAGAGCCCATTGAATTTCTTTTTTCCTTCTGCTATTTCACTTTTATAAAATCAACATAACAATTTGGGTATATCATTTCAACATTTGCAGATAAGATGTTGAGCTAGTTTATCCGAAATGTGGAATTAGGCTATGTAGATTAAGAATTAAAAACATTGAAAGTTCAATTAAACATGATTAGTTATCGACATTACAACAACAACAAAAGTGAAAAGAGTAAAATCATTAAATTTTCTCCTATGTGTTGCGCCCTGCTGGCCCCGCTCCACCGCAAAAAAGCAAGTAGGTTATTGGGGTTCCATGATTGTGAGAAATATCTTGCACAAGATTCATAGGAGGTCCCCTATTTCCCTCTCTTTTTCTAGTTAAAACACGCGCATTCCCTTTAGAAAAAGGTTGAATACACACCGCATGAAACCGGTAAAAAGAACTACTACAGAACCAGTCAAATTATTTCACACATCAGATCATGAAAAAGCATATTATGCTATAGACTTTGGCCTTGGGAGGAATATTTGATCAGATTTGATAGGACTTTGATGGCCATGCACGCAAAGAGGGGAGAGGAGATCGGTAAAAATTAAAAGGTCACACGGCACGTTGTGGATAGAACTAGATTTATGATTTATTTGGATTTGTTATTACTACTTGAAGGCTATTCTTTTTTTTATGTCATGGCAAATCCTAGGGTGATCTTTTATTAGTTGGAGCCAGCAAGTGGATTACCTCATGATTCCATTCGGAGCAATAAACAACGGTCCTCCTGCCACAAATCTCTGGCAATCAAAAGGTACGGTGCATAGCAAAATGTTAAGATTTGAGTATAAATTCAAAAAAAAAAAAAAAATTGTGACTTAGATGTGAACCATTTGCAGTAAAATGTAACGTATATATATGGGATACATCACATTATTTTTCCAGATGAAAAAAAGCTCTTCCAGTGATCTGTCGGTAATTAGATTGTGCTTATTTATTGTTTGTGTTTGTGTTTGTGTGGACTGATGTCTGTAATAGCGAAGAGTTATATGCATTTGTCGATGCAGAGGTGGAATATTAATATATTCCCATTTTTCTAAAAAAAAAAGATTGAGAAGTGATCGATCTCCTGATATTTAGTAGAAGCTATGATACCTCTTGGCATGTCATTGAAATAATCCAGAGGATGATTTGATCCATCATCTATCCTCCTAGGCTTGATGTATATACAATAATAATAATAATAATAATACTAACTGCAGAACAATCCAGGAGAGCAAACAAACAAAACAAAAAGGCAGACATGAATAAAGGTCGCGGCATGTGACGTGGCTAGTACCAGAATGAGCGATAAGTTTAATCCCGTGGATGATGATCTTTATTAGTTGGGAATGAATGAATTGAACAGCAGCAGGTGCGTTCACCTAATGCTTCCATTAATCGTCCATCACCCAGCGCATATATACGTAATAAAGCGCAGCAATCGCAACCGCCCCGGCGAGTCGAGCCACCACCAAAGCCATTCTCTATTTCCACCACCGTCCCCGACCACGGTGGTGCTCCATGTGTTCGCGGCTGCCGTTAGCTCGCAGGTCCTTGTCGTCCGGACCGGCCCCCAGTAAGTCCAAGAGCCATCAGCCACGAGCTGCGAAAAGAAGAGATCAATCGCCGCCGTCTTCGTCCTTGGCCTTCCTTATATAAAATGTTACTGTATTTAATAAGTACAGTCATCAGTCCTTGTTTGTCCACCCCTAAGCTCCAATGCTCGATCGCCCTAAACACACGCAAACTGCTGATCTTTTTGGTATCATTCATGTGACATATGAGTACGAGTATTAAGCTCTGCAACACAGCAACTACTACTTGACGTCCCTCCTTCTGTCCTCATGCTGTGATTGATGCAGAGCTGTAAATTTTAAAGAGGAGATTCCAGCAGGAGGAAAACGATTCATGCGTCGTAGGAGTACGTGGACGTTGAGATCATCATTCCTCCCATGGCAAGAACTGACTGAGACAGTAGAGCGCGGCGTGAGACGAATACTGCGTATACGTCTTTCCGAAACTGTTGATCCAACGTGCTGCTGAGTCGAAAAGGCTGGAAGATTCCAGCGACCTCCAGTACGTTCGTTCCCGATCGACGAGTACAGGGCGGCGGAGGCGGTGCCGTGTTTGTTTTCCCTGCCCAATTATTCCTCCCGCGATCGACGACGTCGCTCTCCAACAGGGGCCTTGCGGCGCCGGACCACCTAGTTCTACTGTAAATAACTGTTGCTGGCCGGGTGGTGTCGCGCGAGTTGAGTTCAACGCGTGGTCATATCGCATCGACGACGAGATCTGCCGACCAGAAATTCGGCTCGCACTCGCATGTTGTGGCTGAGTTGTTCGCATCCAGAGCCTGGATGGAAAGTGAACTAGTACACGTAGGAGTACACCCAACACCAGAACAAGGCAGCATTTGCAGGCTGCAGCAGCGTTCATTTATCTAGTAATCTGTACCAGTGCTGAGAGGATGATGGTAGCTAGTAGCAGTAGCAGGAGCACTAGAAACACTAACTAATCTGTACCAGTTCTCCTTTATCAATGCGATTCTTGGATAGGACTGAACTGAAGAAATGGATTATACTGTAGTAGTTAGTTTAATGCACATATATCGCTGATTGGGATTGGGTAGGCTTATTCAGCTCCATGTCAGTCATGGCCATGTTATCTGAAACTGAAAGCATGCATGCATGTCTGTCCTAGCCGGTAGCTGGAGGAGGGCCCCGGGCAATAATGGCCGTTGAGATGAGGCCGAGCTTCTTTTTATTTTATTTTTTGGCCAAGCATCAACGGATATCATATACTGTATGTGTACCTCCTAGTCATCGATTCCATCATCACGATGATTTAGGAAAGTTGAGCTCCTGTGGTTTTCTTCGTTACAGAAACTCAGTTGCACAGACACAGAAGTAGTACTCCTATTCTCAGAATTGAAAACGAGGACAGCGACGCCCTGCTCCAGCCAATAATCTGTACTAGGTGCGTGAATAAATTCAAAGCACGGTGCCACCATCGTGGTGGCCACTCTGAAACCGATCTTGTCCTCACTCCCTGACGCCGCCTTGGGAGCTCTGGTCCTCGGATCGCACTGCACATTCCATTCGAAACACAGCAATGCAAGCCTTGCAAACACCTGCCTGACTGACTCTTATCAGTACACGGACGATTAGCACGAGTGCACAAGCACAGAGGGTGGGTCGGGTAGATAGGTGGCCACTTGCTTGCAGTGGAAA
Organism: Hyparrhenia diplandra; assembly: GCA_015847255.1. NCBI lineage: Eukaryota > Viridiplantae > Streptophyta > Magnoliopsida > Poales > Poaceae > Hyparrhenia > Hyparrhenia diplandra. The sequence continues at coordinate 94,253 of JADLZK010000211.1, read as the reverse complement.
CCGGAATCAAATCCAGCCCGTCATCTCAGCTGAGTGCCTGAGTGGCCACCAAAATTATGACTGCCGGCAGCAGTTGCTGACTTTGGGTGTAGTACGTGCATAAGATCTGCCTTTTTCACCACGGTAGAGCACAGGATCGGCATGTCCTGCAGGCTGTCATGATAACAATCTGTGTACGCTAATTATGCCCATGCATCCATGATGAGCTTCAATCGGATAGCGCTAGTGCGTGCACAGATTGAAATTCTCAAAAGGAAACAATTGCAGACAGTGACAGCTTATAACGTTAGCCTAGAAGGCTCCCGCTCACTATCTACTCCTTGCTGGTTTAACTAGATTTGTGAAATGAGAATTATACCGAACAATACTGTACTAACTGATATAGAAACACGTTGACCATCACCATACACATGCAGGATTTAAGTTAAGTGTGGGACAAGATCCGGTGTCCAAACTTGAAGGAAAATGTGTCATATTATATTGTTTTAAATGAAGCACAAGCTTTCATTACCCCGTGGAATCTCAACTTCATGCATATGCACTGCATGCATCAGAACTGTAATTTGACAAAAAAAAAAAAAAAAAAGATATATAATAATCTCTTCTGTATAATAATAAGTTCTTTAATAGCTACTAGTTGCATTAATTATTGAATCCCCATGGATGGAGATTTTATATTAGGCGACATCTACATAAAACAAGAAGAAAAAACTCTGCAATCATCAGCATGTCTCTCTCTGCATTGGTATCCCTTTCCATGGTTTGAGAAACGGAGCCGCCGTGAGAATCACATTGGCATAAGACACCGTCACTCACTCACTCACACGGAGGAGGCGATGGAGAACGAAGCGTAAAATACCTACTAGTACGTCTGGCGGGCAACCGGCCACGGAGAGCGACCGCCGACGACGATGTGGACATGTGCCGGTCTCGTACGTGGTCGTCACCGCCGCGCGTCTCCTAGCCACACAAGCATGCATGCGTGTAAGTACTTGCTAAACAAATTACATTCTGCTGATGATGATACCCGTGCAGTGCACCTTCCTTTCTTTGTTCTGCTAGGGTAGGGGCCCTCGAGATTCCATCTGCTTCGATCGAGAGCAATCTCCAGAAGCATCGTATCCACGACCCATTGGAATTGGACTGTGTCTGAATGTACTAAGTATACCCACAATCATAAAACACAATTCGATATGATGCTCTGATTTCTCAAGGTTACTCTACGTTTCTGAAATTCTTCAGAAACTAAAATAGAACCGGATGGGGAGAACAGGAGTACTACTGTATACATGGTAGCCCAGGATCACGCAACGCAAGAATCCACGTGATGGATTAGGAAGAGGGAGATTATATACTGCTACTACATCTGCGTCCAATAACTTTTGCTTTCGCAAGGTTCCATCTGTCTGTCCGTCCGATCTGCCCAGTTGCAGCTACTCAAACGTGGCACTACCAGCAGCCAGCACTGTTTGTCCGATCTCGACCCAGCAGCCACAGCGGGCGCCGGCAACGCAAGTGCTCCGTTCAAAAGGACGGCACCGGCAGACAGGGTGAATCACACACACATGACATGCATGAGTGAGCGTGACCGGTTTCACTTCACTTGCACGACCACCGGGGGCTTTCGGTGCGTGCACACTAGTGCGCCGGGTTTTGCATTGCATTGCCTTGCAAGCGATCTCGCACGCCGCTGGTTTTTACTCGCTTTTCGAGTCGATCGCTAGTGGGGGTGGCCTGGTGGGCGCTCCATTTTGCCAAATGCCCGCTTGCCCGCTGTGGACGCCGTGGCCGTGAAAGCAGGAGGGAAAGGCAATTCCATTCTTACCTTAGGAGCGCAGGTAGAGGCCGGACGGAGCAGATCAGCTGGAATGGATGCTGACTGCGCTGGCTACCTGCATTGGCAATCAGGACTCGTGACCCGTCCCATCTTGATTCGTCGGCCGGCAATTCAGCGAAAGTGTGCCGGGTATAGTGTACCACTGCTAATCTGGTATGGTGCTTCGTGACAGCTAGTTAGCTTCAAAACAAAGCATATAGAGCCAATTACATCAGAGGAGCTGTACATGTAAGAAAGTAGGACGACTGGTAGAGACTACCTAGATAAGGATATGCACAAGTACGAAAGATTGATCATTTCTTGCCAAGGTAAACTGTAACCACGGCACGCACAATCTGGAATAAAGCTTTTTTTTTCTCAATCACGTAAAGACTTACGCTTTTTATTAAGAAGAAAAAGTTTCGTACATGGAGTGTCATACAAATATGAAATGAACACGAGGCTCCCCTTCAACCCATTACCGCTAGCTTATTACTCGCTAAAGGAGGCATCCAAGATGCTTGTTAGCACCCGCCAACATCCATTAGAATCCGCCAAGTGTTGGCACCGCGGGAGCAAGGAGTAACAAGCGTGACTCCTTCTAGATCTCCCACACAATCAGCATAAAAAGGGAGTCCACCCCCTTCTTTTCATTACCTGTCCAAGGTGCTCTCCAGTCATCCCCCACCACTCGGCGATGGAGCCGTTTGGCAGTGTCGAGGCTCCGTCGAGCACGGCGGCCGCAGTCGCGCAGACTTGTCTGGAGTAGGAGCAGGAGATGACGACTTTGTCAATCGTTTCCAACTCTTGGTCGCCCTAGTCGGTTTGCAGTCCAATGGTGCCGCCGGAAAGCAAACAAGAGGAAAAGCTTTACCGTGACTAGTGCCCAAACCTCCCAAGTGAGGGGGGGTGTGGTTCTAAACCATGGCTTATTATAGATCGATTCCTAGCCTATATGGTTTACACGTGTCATGGGGAGGAAACCAAACGCTGAAGGTGGGTGGAGCCGCTGAATCTTATCCTCAAGAAACCATGCACCTTTGAGCTAGTGAATCTCATTTGACTGTGAGGACGGGTTTAGGCCATTTAAAGATTATCTTAGCGGTAAAATCAACGTTATAGAATTTTTCTTGACTAATAGGATTGAGTTCTTGCACCTTTGAGATAGAAATCCTGGGGACTCCGGAGAGAGGTCATAACGGTTGGTCAAATTTTATATTTTTTCTTTTCTATATAAATCATGGGTTACAAAAATGGCTGACGTTTTATTTGTACCGTAGTGGTTTGTTCGTACATTTTCTATTGGGCTAACGGCAATGATGTCGTACTTAAGCCATTATCGGTACAAATGATGGAACACGTGTGGAAATGCCTGCGCGGCCATGGGATCGGCTGATCCGATCGATGGCTGATTATGGATGGCGCTTGCTTGTGCACTTGACTGAAGCCCAAGCAAAGCCCTGGAGGCTGCATCACCACCCCAACAGATTTTCTTCCACGTTTTCACCCAAGTGCGGGACGTGAGAAAAGCGAGATGCAACGGCACGTAGCAAGCTCAAGCAAGAAGCCATTTCGAAGAGATTACCGCACACATGGCAATGGCATCAGCATCACTGATGAGCCATACTGGTACAGTATATGGCTGCCCGTACACAAACAGTGTCACACTCACAGGCACAGGAGCGTCCACGTCCTGGAGCGGCGATAGAGTCCACACTGAGCGGTCGCACGTTGGCACGCGACGTGGCGCTTTACTGGGCCGTCCGAAATTATTACAGTACTGTACGAACTGGTGACGTGGCACTGCCTGGCTCGCCGCTTTGCGACTGGGAGTGCGAGTTCCTTCCGATGGTGTTGGATTTCATGGATGCCGAGCTGCTCAGCTCATCGTGCTATACTGTAGAGTACTCCTACAGTGTGGGGGACGGCTCCAAAAAGAAGGTGGCCAGAATCTCATCACCAATGCCTCTGCAGCGGTGCGTGATGATGCAATGTGACTGGGCTGATCCGTGATCGTGATCGAGCCATATCCATCCTCTCGTCCCTCTGCTGGCTGCCGCCCTGTTGGGAACGGGAGAAGACTGGGTCACCGTGCTTGTGCCAGTGGTACTCCTATCCTATCCTACTGTGATAAAGAAACAAAGGTTTCCCCGATGAGAAATGTGGCTGAAGAAGCACCGGGTGCACATGCGAATGCCGTAGGGATATCCCGTTTTCTCGGAGCGCCCGCCGCGCTTTCCTGTTCTGGACTCCCTTCATTAAAATAGTTCTAGGATATGACGAAATAATGGGTCGCATTAATCCGTGTGATATGCCTTTCAATCTCATCCACGGCCGGAGATACGGGGGATCGGGCATGTCGGGACACCTGGGCACCTCCGTCGCCACCCACAACCAGAACCGCCGAGAGGAATCCCAGACCCAGAGGTTGGAGCAGAGTCGTTCCGTTGGGTCTTGGTGAATCGGGACAGTAGTACGGCAACGGAGAAGAGCACTGTTGGAGCACGCACGAGATGAATGTGCGAGCATCTCGAGGAAGGAACCCGAACGGATAGCGAGAGCCAGACATGGCACGGTAAAGAATTGCGGCGCGCGAGCCGAGACGCGACACGTAGCCGTTGCGGCCCACGGGATGGGGGTGGATGTGTGGCTGTCCGCGTCGTGGCGGCTCTGCCGGTGCCGGTGCCGACGATGCCGAGACGAGACGAGACTCCAGCGGGTGTCGCCGTTGGAACAGCGTGCACGGGCGACTACCAACCCTGGCTCTGGGCCTCTGGCTGGCCACGGGCGGATAGGGATGGGGAATTCGGGCCTGCTGGAAGGCTCTGGAACAACGGGGCGGGCCCGAGCTACCGATCGGAATCTGACCGGAGGCAAAGGTGAGCACGCACGCAGGCAGCTCTGCGCTGCCAGCAACAACCGCCGCCGCATCCGAGCGGGGCCAGACCGCCAGATCAGCCTACGATCGGAGTAGCTGGACGTGCCTGCTAGGCGAACGTTGGAGCGGTGGTCCGGCCAAGCCAGGGAGCGTGTGTGAGTGTGACCGGGCGGCGTGCTGACGCGACGTGCGCCGGGAGCGACAAGGCCAGACGGACGCCCGATCCGCCGCGCTGATTGGGTTCGCCTTTCGCAGGCCGGCCGGCCGGCCGTCCGCGACAGCTCGCTAGGCTGGCTGGCTGGCCAGGACCAGGACGATCGATCGCCGTGATGCGTACCCCGCATGTGTCTGCAGATTTACTCCTGCCTGTACGCAGTTACACGCACACGTCGTCGTCGTCGTCGTCGTCGTCGCGATTACAACTGCTGTCGAGACGTAGATTAGCGCTAAAAACGGATGGGAACCGGGCAGGCGGGGACGCTGTTTCTTCCCGTGCCGGCTTTCTTCCAGTTCCAGGCGAGACGTGAAGGACGTTTGTTTGTCCGTTGCGCCGTCGTCCTGCTCCAATGTGTCGAGCGGTACGTGTCAGCGTGGTAGATTCGCCTTCCCTGACCGACCAGACCTTTTACCGTGCAGCTACTTGGCCGGTCCCAGCGAGCACGCACACCCTGTCCGGTCCCCTGGCACTCAGCCGAGACTGGGGCAGGGGAGACGAGACGAGATGAGATGATGGCATGGCACGGGCCGTGCGTGCGGGACCGCGCGGCGCCACGGGCCGGCGTCCGTCCACTTTTGCCACGCCCGGGGGCCGCCGGCTCATGGATGGAGTGCGTGCGTGAGCCGCAACGCAGTCGCCGTTGCCATGATCTCATCTCAATCTCATCCGCCTCTTCTGCATGCCGTGCTCACGCTCCGCTCACTATACCTGGCAAGTTGCCGCGACCTCCGGTTCGGCGCGCGCCCACCTGGGGTCCGAGTGGGCACCGTGGCCTGGCCACCGAGCCAGCTCCTCCCGCCAACGACGGCGCACTCCAACGGGGCCTGCCGCTGCTGATATGTCCTCCACCCAGCCGCACAGGCACAGGCACAGGCACATGCACATGCAGTCGCGGACACGCACGGCCTTCGCCCACCTCAACCAGGCTGGCCGGTCGGCCGGCCGCGCGCGGCCGCGGCTCTGCTTGCAGTTGCACCCTCCCGACGCTACGCGCTGGCCGTGGCCCTCGCGCGCCGCAGCGCAGCGCACCATGATTGACGGGAGGAGCAGCCGATAAGATAAAGAAAAGGAGCACTACGCCGCACTGGTGTATATCCATCGGCAAGAGCAGCAGCTTTCTCTGCTGGCTTGCCATGCAGTCGATCGTCGTTGGAGGCTTGGGCCACGTTTAGTTGGCTGAAAATTTTTAAAAAATTGTAAATTTTAGACTCTTTCTCCATCACATCACATTAAATACATCAAAAGACGTATGTTCGGAGCGATAAATGTAGGTAAAAAATAACTAATTACACAGTTTTGTTGTAGATCACGGGGCGAATCTTTTTGGCTCTTAAATCCATAATTGAACAATATTTACCACAAACAACAAACGAAACGTCTTCTGATTGTCTTCGCGAGTCAAAAAAAAAAAAAGTCACTTTTCTTTAAAATTTAGCCATCTAAACAAGGCCTTGGAGCACCGTGCCGGACGGGATGCGTCGACCAGGGTAGCCCACGACCCGCCCGTTCCGTCCGCGTGCGGCATGCTCCGCGCAAGTCCAAAGCACGGCTCCTAGCCTCCTGCTCCTAGGCCGGTGGCCACGCTCGGTTCGTGCGACGGCAACACCAGCCAACACCAACGCATGGCATGTTGTGCAGCGCGCGGACGGCTCACTGATTGCGATGCGATGACGAGTCATTACGATGGAGTCGGGTCGGCTAGAGCGGGTTGTTGTTCTTCTTCGATCCGCTCTGTTGTGGTCTGCCACATGGTCAGGAGATTTTGCAGTATCCTCGCCGGTTATGGTCGTTGCGAGATAACATATACATAAAAATCATTATTTTTTTGCGAGGATAACATACTATTATTCATGTTATATACTTATATACAGTAGTATATACTACACTCTATCTGTCTAGTCTAGCAATAATAAACCAACCAATCAATAAGATAGACGATAGTAACGTGGAGCCGTTGAAAATGGAAATAAATTCAGCATGCCCGTTCCCGTTTCGTCGTCGGTCGGTTGCACGCTCCACGCTCCTTGGCTCCTCCATGCCGTTGGGCGATGAAAACGTACCGGCCGGTGGTGTGGTGTACCATACCCCAACTTTGAATACGCAAGGCGCCGGCCTCGCTCGCTCCTAGTGGACAAACCACGGAGTATGTAACGTAATGTAACGGAGGGAGGAAGAAAAACGAAGCAATGTTTACATAAGCAAACCAAGGCTGACAACAGCACACGGGCAGTTGACAACAGTGTTATGCTATGGGGCTCCGATCCGTTTCGATCGGGTGCAAAACACTACTCATAGCACATACAAATCTCATTTAGTATGAAAAGTTTATACTCAATTTTAAACGAAAAACAATAGGAGAACTCCACTTTAATGGAAGAAGCTTTAAATTCTACTAGTTGTGTTAACACGCAATACCTAAGGTCACATTGTTTCATACTTGTAGAAAGCTCAACCGTATGTAATTTAAGGTTAATAGTAATAGTACGTCCCATAGTAAACAGGAGACTAAACATGCACTTACTGGTAAGCAAATTGCCGCCCGACCCCTTACACTCGTTGCCTCCGGTTCTGGAAGAAGCTTTGTTTTCTCGATGCTTCTAGTTTGCTTGGTTGATGGAGACTAGTTGTGGGGAGACGTCAATATTTTTAGCCGTTTGATTTATCTGACAGCGAAGGGGAGACCAATAACCCACATATCTTGTCACATTTCTATAAACTTTATTATCTTCTCACATTTTGGTTCCTCACGATTCCATCCCTGGAAACTTCTTCTCTGCCTTTTTTTTTTTTTTTTGAAAACAAAACCCCCGGCCCATGGATTGTGGCGATCCTTGGCTTTACAGCACAAACCTCGATAGCTTATCCAGCCAGCATCATTTTTTTTTTTTGACAACACAGCCAGCATCATTGGATTGGAGCACGCAAACAAAAACAAAAGGTAGATAGGGCGTCAGAAAATATACTGCCCCTAAACATACCAAAAGAAAAAAAAAGAGAGAAAAAAAGAAAAGGCAATACAATCTTATCAACACAAGGTTAAAGTAATAAAAAAACCATAGATAAATTGGTACTGAAGCTGCTGAATTTTGTGTTCAATTCCAAGCAATAATCAAGGAGGGCAGGAGGGCATGGCCCACACCCAGCCTTGCAGCAAGCAAGCACTATTGTGCTGTGTTGTCACTTACCTACTCTCCACTCCATAAATAGCACCGAACCCTCTTCGCCCCCTCACAAGCGTAGTCTCTCTCGCTCACTCCCTCGGACGCAGCTGCTGCTAAGCTAAGCGAAGCTAGTCTCTCTCCGCGCGCGCTCGTTCGCCATGGGCAAGGACGACGTGATCGAGAGCGGCGCTGGCGGCGGCGAGTTCGCCGCCAAGGACTACACGGACCCTCCCCGCGCCGCTGATCGACGCGGCGGGCTGGCTTCCTGGTCGCTGTACCGGGCCGTGATCGCCGAGTTCATCGCGACGCTGCTGTTCCTCTACATCACGGTGGCCACCGTGATCGGGTACAAGCACCAGACGGACGCGTCGGCGTCCGGCGCCGACGCGGCGTGCGGCGGCGTGGGCGTGCTGGGCATCGCGTGGGCGTTCGGCGGCATGATCTTCGTCCTCGTCTACTGCACGGCGGGGATCTCGGGCGGGCACATCAACCCGGCCGTCACCTTCGGCCTGTTCCTGGCGCGCAAGGTCTCCCTCGTCCGCGCGCTGCTCTACATCGTCGCGCAGTGCCTCGGCGCCATCTGCGGCGTCGGGCTCGTCAAGGCGTTCCAGAGCGCCTACTTCGACAGGTACGGCGGCGGCGCCAACTCGCTGGCGTCGGGCTACTCCCGTGGCACGGGACTTGGAGCGGAGATCATCGGCACCTTCGTCCTCGTCTACACCGTCTTCTCCGCCACCGACCCCAAGCGCAACGCCCGCGACTCCCATGTCCCGGTGAGCACGCACCCCCGACCAACGCCACCGTTTTTCTAAGCTCTCTTCCTTTTTCTTTCTGATGAGATTTGTTTGTGTCTCGATCTGCTGGTAGTACCTAGGTGCTTGGTAGAACGTACAGACGGTGGTAGCTGTTACTAGTTGAGTGTGTTTTTTTAGCTTAAAAAGTTTGCTTGTTAATTAGAGCTCAAGTCATGGTAGGAGCTAATCCCATGCTCAAATCTTGCATGGCGTATGTGAGTGAGTGAACAAAAAGAAAAATTCGTTCCGGGACAGAGAGGGAAAGGAAAGGAAAGGAAAGGAAAGGAGGAGATACAAAAAGGGAGAATATCCAGTTTATCTCTTCTCTTTGGAAAGTCCAGGGCAGAATACGAATATAATCTAATCATTGCTCCAGAGCCAAGAGCATGGAGGAAGGGGAATTTCTTTCTTTGGTGTTTTTGACTTTGGCCAAAGTGTGTTTGTTTTCCAAAAGATTCTCATGCTGTCTGTTTTGTTCTTCCAAAGTTCTTCTAGCTACAAATTTTAGTAATATAAGCAGTAGTAGTAAGGTTCGTTCGTTGCTTGCTTGCTAGGAAGGTTGTTCGTTCGTTGGTAGGGTGAGAATTAAAATCTTGAAGTTGAGTTAAAATTAAAAACATTAAAGCGTGTGGAAGACAGGTGAATGAATCAGGTGTGTGTGTGTGTGTGTGGATGCGTGAGCTCCAAAATCTTATAAACATAAGCAGTCTAACCGCCTCATTAAGGCCTGTCATAGTCGTGATAATGACCGTTATTAACGCACACTTGCTGGAACATTCGAGTAGGAGTAGGAGGAGTCATATCCACTCCACAGTGGCATCTGGCAGGTCATCCATCATCAGGGCCCGGCTTTGCCATGAGTCATGACCCCCGGACATGATTAAAGAAAAGAGCTCAGCTCCGACCTTATCTTTTCTGTGCATGCCATCTCCACAGGGGGAGAAAGAAAGCACTGCAATTTTACCGCGCCCATGCATGCATGCCCCTGGGTAGCAGCTGACTCCCATTGACGGGCACAGTAAACATTTGGACCGGGAGTAGTGCTACGGGTTAGAGTGTGGGCCCCCAGCCGTCGTGTAAAAAGCTGAGCTGGGTCTGGTCCGGCCCTGTAGAGGTACATGGTCCATCATCCGGTCCTTGTCGTGATGAGCTGGTCCGTGCACGCCCGCCCTTGTGTCCCATGCCATGTGAGCCTCCTTCCTCTCCCTGCATCTGCATGCATCACCAATGATGAATTATTGGCGCCTCGCACCGTACCCTCTGCTCGAGTACGTACTTTTACTACGGCAACGGGCACAGCAGGCCTTTTTTCTCCATTTTCAAACGATTTCGCACGTTAATTGATTGTTGAAAAATCTTTTGGTTGACATTGTTTCGAAAAACGATCTTTTATTGACCGTATGGTACGGGTGAATTAACTTAAGGGCCTCACAAGGACAGGACCACCACCGTATTGTGTGCGTTATACTCCGTGTATCCAACCTAACCGCACATACAAACACACACAGAGAATTCATGTACAGTAATAGTACATCACATCATTCGTGGTTCGTGCATCCATCTATAGGAAGTACGGAGTAGTGTGTGGCTAGGTGAAATCCACGCAGCAGTCAAGTCACTTTAGCAGCTAGGGAGGGCACTGCACTGCAGTGGGCATTGCGTGAGGGAGGATCTGGGATAGTGGCGAGAGGTGACAAAACGGCAGGGTGATGCCTTTGCGCGACCTGGAGTCGTGTCAAAAGACGATGCCGTGGTGACTTTGGTGGATCGGCGAGATGCACACTACGTACTAAAAAAGAGCCCTAAAGGCCACTAACGGTGTGGTGTTTGGTCTCTGGCCATTGGCCCATATGGGGGCCGAAAAAGATAGGCGAGCTGAGAGTCACCTGTTCCCTTGACAAAGAAAGGGGGGCGGGACGGGCAGGAATGGCATGACGACACGGCCTTTTCTAGCCACTAATCGCGTCCGGCGGTGCCGTCGCAAATAGAAATAGTCACCCCTGATGCTGACAGACCGTACGTGGCACGGGAAATGGCCGGGCCACAGATCGAAGGGGGGTTTGGTTGATGACGGAGCATGCAGGCAGTAGCGTGTGGCCTTTTGTTTAGGAGTACTCCCTCCGTCCGTGTATAAGAGCAACCACAATGTTTGTCATAAGGTAGTCCATAGGATTAAAATATTTCCTACCAAATTTCACGCGAAACGTTGTGGAAGGTACCCATAAGGCGATCCATAGTATCAGTAACCATAGCCTTATGGGCGTACCTATAAGGAATAAAAAATATTAAACTCTCTCTCTCTCTTCCTCCCCTTTCTCTGTCTTTTATTATAAATAAATTGGGTCATGTTTTATAGACTACTTGGTCCATATACATTGTGGCAAAATTTATAGTCTTAGCCAACCGACAATGAACCCACCCTTATGGATTACTTGGGCATATATACGTTGTTGTTGCTCTAACTTCACATCTAGGATTAAAAAATCTACAAATAAAAGGTCCTGTTGAGTAGTGCCAGTTTCCGTACCTACAAAAATGCAGGAAAGACACGCCTCTCGAACCATCGATGGAGAGACAAAATCCGAATTAAAAAAATGGAAAACCTCTCGTCCACACAATCATCCGTCCCCTGCATGCATGGCTGCAGTCTGATGCGTCAGGATGGCCAGTGTGCAGACTTTTTAGGGGTATTATAGTCATTTCACACCCTGCCTTGATTTTCATGCTTCAACCTAGAAGGCAAGTTATTTATGGACGGAGGGAGTACTTCAGTTTGGCAACTATTCGGCTGACGTCGCATTCGATCCATGCTGTACAATACAAAGTATTACCTGACCTGACGATGCATGGTTGAATGTTGCAGGTCCTGGCTCCCCTCCCCATCGGCTTCGCCGTGTTCATGGTCCACCTGGCCACCATCCCCGTCACCGGCACCGGCATCAACCCGGCCAGGAGCCTCGGCGCCGCCGTCATCTACAACAAGGACAAGCCCTGGGATGACCACGTAAGTAGTAGTACACGTTTTAACTGTCACTGCTTTCTGATGCTGTCGTCAATTGTACTGCTTATTACTCACAGTTCACAGCTGTTCTTGCACTGAAGAATGCTTGACGATGCTGTCATGTTTTTGCAGTGGATCTTCTGGGTGGGCCCCTTCGTCGGCGCTGCCATCGCGGCCTTCTACCACCAGTACATCCTCCGGGCGGGCGCCATCAAGGCGCTCGGCTCCTTCAGGAGCAACGCGTGAGCTTTCTCATCTGTGCAAAGGCCAGCTTCTGCTGGAGCAATGGCGATCGATCGATCTTAGGGCCGGGTGAGAAGAGGCTGGTAGGCGCTTGAGTGAGTGAGGAGAATAAGCTGCATTGTGGTGGTTCGATCGGTCGGTCGCTCTTTGTGTTCAGCATGTAGCTGCGTGTGCGTGCGTGCGTGGAATTTGGTTTTCGTTCCCTGTAATCATCAACCATCGATCATCATGTGTCGTAATCTGGGATTCCGTCTCCTTCCTTCCCTCTCTGATCTTCTACTAGGCTCTATTTTCTGTTTAAATACCATTATTATGTAGCGACAAGCATCATCATCATATCATCATCATCAGTGAGAACCTTGCTTCTGTCTAAATCAACAGACATAGTGGATGGATTATTCAGTCTTGATCATCTCTTGTCTTGCTCATTTGGCTCTCCTGTTCTGTGAATCTGGGCATTTGATCCTAATCCCGTCACGAGCTAGAGCTGCTATTAGGTTGCAGACCTGTCTGTGCGTGCATTGGCATTGCTCTTTGCTTTTGGCATGCTCCAACCTTCAAGAAAACTCTTGTCAAAAAAAAAAAAAAAAAAAACCCTTCAAGAAAACGAAACCGATGATGACTGGCCCCCCAGCCATGATGCATGCCATGGCGGTGAGACGAGACACCAATGCAGAATTGCTGGGGATCTTGCGTCTTGGCCTCTCAATCAATCAATCAATCCTTGTGATTCCCTTGGCCTTGTTGTGACTTGTCACTAGTATTGCAGTATTGGCGTGCATTTCTGCTTTCTGGTGGTGGCCTGTGGCGTCTCCAGCTGTCCTGAGCTGCCTGGCCGTTGTTGTCCCCTTCTCCGCCGCTAGCTCTCCGCCTACCCTAGCCGTTGTGCTAGCAGTTACGGGTAGGAGGCGGATTTCATGAATCTTCCTTCACCGGAGTATAGTCGCTTCTGCTGCCTGGAACTGCAAAAAGTTGCTTGCCAAATCATGGAAGCGTGCTAGGGAGAACTTGATTTGATATGAGCGAGCGGGGAGATGGATCACGGAGCACTATTTTTTTTTTTTTTTGAAACGAAATCACGGAGCACTAGTGGTGACGTCCGGGTTTGTTTACAAGCCACAGAATACAAACAGATGGGATATGGGCCAGATCGTGGAATTTGGTTTTGGTGACGTGGGGCTTTTCCTGTACGAGTGCTGTACTTTCCATGAGGCGAGCACAGTAGCAGGACGTTACGAGAACGGTACACTGCGCCATGGCAGAGCATATGCTCGAGTAGTACTACAAGAGAAAAAGGAGATTCGTGCTACGGCTCCGTGACGCGCGGGTGACAAACACTGACGGACGCAGCCCAAATCAGTGACAAACACAGAGCAAATGGTGGCTGCTGGCACCACTGCATGTACTCCGAGACACTGTGACACTGACAATGAAAATTTAGAGGAGGCCCCGGCGGCCGCCCCCACGCCACGCCTAGCGTCTCAATTTGACCGTCCCCGGACCGGACCCCGGTGGCCAGGCCTGCCGCCGCTCGTATTCGCCATGGATGGATGCATGTGCCGCGTGCTCACCCAGCAGCTCAAGCAAAACTGATGCCGGATGCCCCATTGCCATGGGGTGGTGCAGCGCAGGGCAAACCTACCAAGCTCTGCTGCGCTGGTCCGCTGCCAAACTTACTGTGGCTCATGTGGTATTCCTGGCTACGAATAGTCGAATACAGTACGATGCGCTGCCCAACAGTACGGAACTGATTACAGACAGTGCCTGATGACAGCAAGGTGTACTAATAAACGGATTCTACAGTAGCAGTAGTACGTACAGTATGTTTATCTTTCATCCGTTCCATTAATCTTTACGATCTTTTTGATTTCATATAAAAGCGTGTTTGGCCTTCGTCTTATTCAACTTTTTTTAATAAATATTACCACTTTTGTTACGACTTATTACATCACTAAAAATATTGTAATAACGTTTTGTTTGTTTTTATAATTTATATAAAAACTTGAATAAGACGGCAGATCAAACACAATTTATATGAGTCAAAAAATTGTAAATATTGGAACGGAGGGAGTACGCACGTACGAGTACGAGTGTTTTTGTCGTGTTTTTCAGTTTCCAAGCCACCCTGACCGAGGGATTGATTCATTGGGGAGCCTAACCCACATCTTTCTTATTATTGTATCCATCAGCGTGACCAACTTTGAGGACAGATAAGAGTGACAGACAGCTCCTCCTGTCTGATCCTAACACGATAATAATCATTGGAGTTGAACAAGAGGGCCGTCTGATTATTAACACAGTGCTTATCCACTCCGGCAATCCGGCCTATGATTAGGTCATCACTAATCAGAGTGGGACGTCGCAACGGTGCCACCACTTTTGTGACATGTGACTCGCCACCGGCGCAGCCTGCAGGCTGTAGGCGATTAAGAGAATGTTCTCGGGTGCTTTGTTTAGATGCCCTCCCTTTCTAAAGATAAGTTAACCTAATCCATTTCGATCAATAATAATTGCACTGTCCTCCTAGGTTGCCAACGCCACGTACTGTGGTACCACTAGTTGGATGGATGGATGCAACGGATGGATGGTCGCAAATGCTCCTCTATTCAACGTGCCTTGTCGTTTGCCCGTGTCTTCTGACATGTACCCGAGCAAATTTACGGCCAAAGGCTGCGACACACACGCACAAAACACAAGGGACAGAGAGGGAAAGGTCAAAGGCTGCAAGCTTCAACGCTCTCAGACACAGGACTAATTGGTGTTCAATCATGCCGAGCCAGAGCACGACGGCAAGGACCCAGATTATTAGTAGGCCTAAGCAAAATCAGTGATGGGGCGATCTTGGGCCTCAAGGGACGAGCGTGGGCTGGCCCAAAAATGCTCCAAGAACGAGCTCACCGTGACGCACCTCATTTATTCAGAAGGAAAGATTGCAGAGTTGGGAGTTTGCTGTCCTTTCTTGAGGGGTACCTGTGTGATTGATGTACAGTTGTAGCTTTAGGTTTGCTTTTGCTTTGTGCATCATCTTGTATCATATTGCATTCATCATATACACTATTGCACTTTTAGCTTCTTGTTATATTGATCACAATAAGACTATGCTTTGTTTAGTGTAACAATTACATGTTGGTGCTTACAGGTTGTGCTTTTTCTGTTTAATTGATATATGTTATGAGCAAAGCTGTTTTTCATGTGAACTTTCTTAACAACGATGAGTCTTGCAAAATGTTCACCATTGAGATAGTTCCTAGCATGTTTAAGTTGTTGAGATATCCCAAGGTTGTGCCAGACCCTTTAGCCGCTCTGAATTGTCGGTAATCGATTCTCCTCTGGCATAAAGTGATCCCCAGAGACTAGCATTCGTTATACACGAAGCTGCCAACAAAATCAAGCAAAATACCAGCAAGCTTGTGTCACAGTATCTGAGATGAGGTAGCACAATTCCAAAATTCGGATGTGCCTAGCACACTCCATGACAGCTGCAACTTCTCTTGTAACGCCACAGAAAAAAAGATGGAAGTGATCACTTGAATTGAACATCATCAGTTCAGGTGATAGTCCCACATTGCACAACCCAAAAATATCATGGCCATTAAGCAGTTTCAAACTTGCAATGGTATCCTCCTAGGTGTAAACAGATTCTTGGCACAAAATCGACAAAGCTGAGTAGTACACAATTTCAACCAATTGTACCCGTGCATCCTCGCTCAAAGCTACCCCTAGCACAGTTAAGAACAGGCCTCCGGCTTTTAAGTTGCAATATATCAGGCACCAAAGAGTGAGCTGAGCAGCATCGTGTTCTTGGCTCCATTCTCCACATGTCATAATTCACACAACAATGACACCTTGGTATGGCTAATAAGCTTTCTTGGGGAATAACATATGAAGGGAAATTACTATCAGCTCTCTTCTTTAGTTTAATTTGGACGTCTCAAGCTGAAACTAAAGCCATATTCGACCCTGTATGGTCAGGTCAGTTCAGGAATATGTGCATTGCATCTCAGGCAGTTCTGATAGGATATCGATGTGACTGATTTGAGCGACATTGAAAATATTTTCAGCATGGTCACAGGATAGAATTAATAATGCTACAAACCAGGTCCAACTAATATACCACACGGGTTACATCATACGCACCAGTTCCACTCATTACAGCAACGTAGACGGAAGAGTCCAGGAAGCTAAGAACATACCAGTAACTGAGTGAAAGGGTAACACGATGAATAATGCTACAACTACAAACTAGGTCCAGCTAGATGGCTTAAACAGGTACTATTGTCGATTATATGCTGTTGCTACTACTACAGCCAACATAGTTAATAAGATTTTCTCACAATAGAAGGTGACAAACTTGAGCCCAAATTACTAAATTACTGACAGTAGGTCCACCAAACATTCCAGAGTCTACTCGAAACTGAAAGCTGCACAAAATTGAATAAAGCAAGTGAGGTGAGATAGAAATCGTCAGTCTGATTCAGTTCCTCCAAATCTGTGTATATGTTCGATAGAAAATTTAGTAATTAGTTTCAAGCTATGAAATGACACCAGACCCATTCTCCCCTGCTCATAGTAAAGAACACAACTGTCTGAACTTATTTTTAGGCTTATGTATGTAAAAGGCAAAGATTGATGGATACTATAAGCTTACATGTTGAAGGTCTGCTGTCTGGTGTGATCTTAACTTGTCTACCAAATCTACTCAGGAACATTAGAATCATGCAAACCCTCCCATCAACCTCTCCACACTTGATTTCAACTACAGAAAGGTGTTCAGATATTGCAGGTAGTTGCATTGTTGGAATATAGATCCCTTCTAGTTCTTTTAATGAGCCAGGTCCCTGTAGGAAAACAAAATATGTACCACACATCAGACTATCGTGCATACAGAGGTATCCACGGTAATCAATTAATCATGTGACATACCTTAAGAGAAAAAAAAAAAAGTGCATACCTTAGCTAGTTGAAGGGTCAGCTTCTCAAGAACAGGTGAATGCGCAAGAATGCAAACAAGTGCATGTAGGTCAATAGCAACACACCACTCATTCAGTAGTAATGTCTTTAACTTACTAAATGCAGGGGTTTTGCCACCAATTCAAGTCTCTGTTGAAAACAGGCTAAGCAAATAGCAAAAAATAGTCAGATAATTGAAGGTCCAGTTTAAAAAAGTCAGACATATAGCACATGGCATGCTCAGCAACTTCATCTGAATTCACATCGAAATGTCCACATATTGACAATTCAAAACTAAATTACTACATGATTCATACAATGGGCATGCTAAAAAATAGTTGTACCAATGCCACATTCATCCTTTACCAGAATTATGTTAGGGAATGAGCCTAACTATCAGGTACAAATTTTAAAGGGAAATATCCAAGTAAATTTTCACATTTGCGCCTATTGAATATAATTGTGCAAAAGGAAATCTGATTGTATTGCATGTGAAGTTCTAAATGTCCAGTCACCAACATAGAAAGATGAGTGCATAAATACTGAATGAACAGAACAACAGAAAACAAATGTAAAATAAGAATCAAGATAGAACATTGTGAATACCATCCAGGTTGGGCAAAGAGCATAACAATAAGAAAATCTTATTGCACTGCGTGTGAAATGTATGTGCTGTCTGATTATCAACATACAAATACGGTTGTAGACGCTTAGTGACAAAGAACACAGATGGGGTTAGGAGTGAGGATGGGAAAATGTGTAATACCATTCCACGTTGACCAATCAACTCAAGTTCTTAGCACTTAATAAACTTCCAAGAAATAGAGTTCGACCGCTATAGTCATCATTACCAAGGCAATTATTGCAGATACCACAACATTCACCCCAATATCCAGAAGTAGTACACTTTTCTGCTAAGAAGTAGGGAAGCTTGACAAAGGCAGTATCTAATGAAGGCATGCTTTCAAGCATAGGAGTACGATCACCATAACAATGGAGGTGCAGCCAAACCACGTTAGGAACAGAAACATGGATCCGGGTACTACCAGCCATATGACATAGACTGATGGTCAGGCGCTTCACGGACTGGGAAATGATCTTATGAGTGTTGATGTGGGATTTTCTTATGGTTAGATCCTCCAATGCAGGGCAGCCAGAAAAATCGAGAAAGTTGCTGTCCAGAAGCACATTAGCCAGCTCAATTTTGCCAGATGGTGGGAGCACAGAGCAGGGCCGTCTAGAATAACAGGGTTAAGAAGGTTCAACATGGCAACAATACCAGCAGACAGGACAGAAGCTCGGCAGAGCAGAGCATGCCGGATCCAAATATTGATGTGCCTGCAATCGCGGCTCAAGAACCGGAACCGGTCACCTGAAAACTCGACCTCATCTAATGCCAGACTGGGTTCTCGGCGCAGGAGGATGCAGTTCACGAACTCAATAAACTGCTCGACGCTTTTCCACCGCCCGGACTCAGAGACGAAGCGCAGGCGGCGCAAAGACCTCCAGATCTGGCGCCAGCGCGAGGCGAGCACGCACGTCCGCACCGCCTCGTCGGCCGGCAGGAAGCCAAGCACGTGCTGGAGGATGCTGTCCGGCAGCGCGCTGATCCGGTCCTCGCCGCCGGACCCAAGCACTTTCTTGGCCCTGTTCCTGTGAGCCATTCCGTCAAACAGGTCGTGGGCGCCGGAGGCTGCAGGACGCATAGCCAAAGATCAAGAACATGAGCAATGGCAAGCGGGAAGAAGATAGACAGAGATGCTCGAATCACCTGTCAGAAGGAACCCACCTTCACAGCGTCTTGGCTTCAGTCATCCCTCCGGGCTCCGGCCGTAGGCGTCGTCGGTCGCAATCGCAACGAACCCTTCCCAGAGAGAGCTAGTACAGAGGCAGCGGTGGTGGCTCAACGTGCCGGCTGTGTTTGGAGGCCAAATTTTCTCACTAAAATTTTCTACACTCCCCTCACGTCCCATCACATTAAAAACAATAAATCACCAAAAAGACGCGACGTCCGGAAGTATGAAATATACATTAAAAATAAATTAATTCTGCAGTTTAGATGTACGTTTCAAACAATTCTTTTGAGCCTAGAGCCTAGTGGTAGGATAATATTTATCCCAAAACAAACGAAACGTCTTCTGATACCCAAATTCTAGAATTTTGGGCCAAAATTTTGGCCTCTAAACACACCGTTCTGACCTGTACCCGAGCAAATGTCAGTTCCCATGCACCCACCCAAAAAAGTCTTCTGGTCATCCGTCACATCGAATCTATTAATGCATTCATAAAAGTATTAAATATAGTTAAACAAAATAACTAATTACACATTTCGACGAAAAGTGTATGATGAATCTTTTAAATTAAGTTATTCTATAGTATGACAATAATAAAAAAAGTGACCAACTAAACACCCAAAAACAAAATTTACGGCCAAAGGCGCACAAAACACACGCACTGTCAAGGGACAGAGAGAGAAAAGGTCAAAGGCTGCAAGCTTCAACGCTCTCAGACACAGGACTGACTGACTGACTGGTGTTGAATCATGCTGAGCCAGAGCACGAGTAGGCCTAAGCAAAATCAGTGATGGGGCGAGCTTGGGCCTCCACGGGACGAGCGAGATCTGGCCCAATAATGTGCCAAGAACGAGCTCACGGTGACGCACCTCATTTATTCAGAAGGAAACGTGTTTGTTCAAGTGACCTATTGCGTCCAAAAAACCACATGCGCATATGCCACCAGGGCCTTACAGTGTGACATCAGTAGTGATCATACCAGTCCCAAGATTGACCAGGTATACTGAACTATTGTTTCACCCAAAAAGCCCAGAACTATATGTTTACAGTCAACCAAACAATCATCTTGACAATTTCAAGAGTACTCAACCAAATGGTCGCAAAAATATAATAATAATAATAACACAATAATATTCTTGGTCTCATACAAACTACATCGTACCAAAAAGATATGACAAAAGAGCAGATGCAGAAGCTTTTATATATATATAGGAGATGCAGAAACTAAGCGCAATGTGTTTATAATGGTAATTTCTGACAGATACTTGAGGCCCTGAGCAAGTTTATGATCAGCTTAGAACAGAGAGGTTCCCTTGCCCTTCTTGTCGCCACCGATCTCAAAGTGCTTGCACCTCTGAAGTTAGAGTACAAAGTTAGCTTCACACATAAAATTCAGACGAGGACACAAACTAACAAAGCATGATGGTAAGGACCTTGATCGGGTGTTGAGAGTAGTGCTTGCAGCTCTGGCACTGCAGCTTCAGCACAATCTTCTTTGTTGTTTTTGCCTGAAATAAACCAAAGAGTTAATGTTAGGAACCAAGTAAATGAAGGAGCCACATTAAGAAATCCAAAAGTAGCCTTCAATATGTAAATTGGTAATAATGCAAACAGTAGGGAATTTGTGTTGAACCTTCTTGTGGAAAACAGGCTTTGTCTGACCACCATATCCAGACTGTTTGCGGTCATAACGGCGCTTCCCTTGAGCTGAAAGGCTATCCTTACCTTTCTTGTACTGGGTAACCTTGTGCAGGGTGTGCTTCTTGCATTCCTTGTTCTTACAATAGGTCTTCTTGGTTTTAGGAACGTTCACCTACAAAATATGTACAGCATAATTGATCCACCAAGAATCAATATAAAAATAAACTGAGAAGTCATGATAAATAAAGTAATATATGAACAATTTTACAGTCCCTAAAGTTATAATAATTAATCATCATGAGCTAATTTGTAATGAAACATCATAGGAAGCCCAAAAGAACAATGACTAAAACTAAGTTGCACAAAAAGGTAGACTCATTGTGGAACAGAAACAAAGGACACCAAAGGGAGTATATATACAATGCAGCTTTGTGAAGAATAATTTGCATCGTATAAATTCAATAACAGTCATCACATAAGATTGACATAAGCAAAGTTAACTGACTCTTGCTAATTTGACAAATACCGTATGACTTTCATGAACAAGGAACAATAAAGTTTAAGAAAAGAACTCTAGTGCTGTAACAAATGTGCCAGTAAAAACAGGATATCAATTCCAATGTTATCAACCCTGTTTTAAAGGCGGTAAGGCGAGGCGAGGCGAGCGACCCCCTTCCGGACGCCTAGGCGAATAAGGCGACTGCCTAGGCGACGCCATATAACATATACTAATATATAATTTAACTAAAAATTCAGAAGCAAATCAGACATTAATATTGACATCTCTTAGCATGTAATTAATACAATACTAAGTGGTGCTACTAGACGACTACACGCCATCAAGTCAAGTAGTAAGACAGCCAGCCACTCTGAGATCTCTCATCTCTTAGTTCTGCACTACTGCTAGCTCATTCTCTCTCTCATCTCCTTTCTAATTGTAGTAGTCATTGTGCATACTTTTGTATCTCCAAAACCAGAGCAGCAGGGGCAAGAACAGAGAGCCAGCAGGGATAAAACAGAGTAGGCAAGCTTTGACCTTCAAGAGAGGAGAGAGAGGACAGGAAGAGGGGGGAGGGAAAGAAAGAGACATAAAGCAAGCAAGCACGAGCTGGGCACTGTGAGGAACAGAGGACCGACGAGTCTCCCCAATCCCTATTGCACCGCGCTGGAATTGACGAAGCCGCAAGGGATGCCTGAGCGCGCAGAGGAAGCGGAAGCCGGCAGGTGCGGTGGGCTTTCTTCTCTCGGTCTCTTTCCTCCTCCTTATCCCTTTCTCTCCCAATCTCCCAGCGCGCTCTTTCCTCCCGCGCTCGATTTCTTTCTGATTTCCTTCCCTCACTCGATATCTTTCCCGTGCGGAAAGCACGGAAGGCGACTTGGCTTCCCGCGTGGACGACGGCAGCCGCTGGATTTCTTTCCCGCGCTGCTTCCCTTTCTTTCCTGCGCTGCTTGCCTGCACGCAAGGCGATCGACGCGTCCTCCTTGGCGACGCCCTGGACGCCTAATGCGTGAGTCGGACGCCTTAGACGCCGAGGCGGACGCCATATGCGGCCTCACAAGGCGAGCCCCGACGCCCAGCACTTTCTCTCGCTTGGACGCCTAGTCGTCGCCTAGGCGACGCCTTTAAAACAGGGTTTATCAAACCGTCTAACCGATCCTAGTTGCCATTGTACTGACCAGATTGACTAATCACGATTAACCATGACTAACTGTGACTACTTATAGTGCATAGCTGGTCACAATGGCACCGATCAGTCCAACTAATCGTGATTAGTCATGGGACTTGATAACTGTCATGTACGGCCAACCGTATGTCCGGCGCAGGCACGCGCGTGACATCCGGCGCGCAGCTGAGCGCGCGGAGCGGGCAGCAGCTGATCGCGGGGATCGTAACCGCGTCGAGCGCGCAGCTGATCAGGGGAGGAGCCGGCATGCAGTGGCTAGGAAGGAAATAGGTTGTTAGGCAAGTCCTAGAATTAAGGAGAGCTTCTCCATTTGTTTAGGCCATTGGCCATATAATCCTTTGTAATCGGCACTCTTGGGATTAAGAAAGAACTATTCCCAAATCTCCCTCTCTTCTGTTAAGCCTTCGTTAGGGGGGAATAACCCCATCGAAGAAGACGGCCGACGGCTACGAGCTGCGTAGCCGCGGTCCGGCGAGTCGGGGTTTCCAAGACCTTGACAATAACATTGGTCAATTCCTTCTAACAAGCACCCAAAAAGTATCTGTAAGGTTAGCATGTAGTCATGGAACAAAAATCAACTCATGGCAGGATGAGATCTTGGTAAAAGTCTTCTACTTTATGCCAGACAAGGAGCTCTCTAGATGCGTTAGAAGCTTGAATTGATACACAAGACACTTTTTTGTTAATAGGATAAATAATGATCCTTGGGAGATACAAAAGTGCACAAGTTCAAAAATTTAATTATTAATCAAACAAACAGTCTATAAATAAAAAAACTAACTGTGACAACTCATAAAAAATTGTTGATACTCAATTTTTATCTTCTAACAACAATTTTTTGCTCTAGTAGTGACACCACTAGTCAGTTCCTTTGTCTCTTTACACTCAATTAGTACAAACTAAATCAGTCAAATAACACTGGCTTTTGTTCCCATTTGACAGGCACCTGTTTCTAACTTGCAAACAGTTACCAGGTTACTCAAAATAGTATCATTATACATAGTCATTAATCAAGAAATGCTACCACTGATTGCAGTGAGACAGACAAATTGGTGTGCATCAATTGGCTCAAGCTTTATTCAGACACTCTAGGGCATGAAGCCTCTATTAAATAGATAACCATAAGTCCATAATAACCATTTCCGTTGATATAGAAACCTCTATTTATACCCATGCATGCATACGATCAGCGGATCAGCAAATATAACTATCTATTGTAAGACATGAACTGGACAGAATAACTGCTTGCAGTCTGGTTAATCCTAAACGTTTTTTTAAAACTAACAGTGCACACTAAAACAGATGGAAATATGTACACGTTTATAGCCCAACAAACAACACAAAATTCACATTATACGATAACGCGAGAAACCTGCTAGACTAAAATAGCACTGAGCGGCGCCGATCAGTTACATCACTGGAGCCGCAACGAAGGCCGCGCTTAGAAAACTGTTATCCATCTCGAGCTGGCACCAGAATTCAGACAAAAAAAAAAAAGAAGGAATCGCGACAGGGAGAATTCAGGGCCATGTACCACAAGCGCAGACGGAACAGTACGAAACTACTGCGTCCTGAGATCCTAAGCACAAGGTAGGAGGAGGAGGGGGGATCGCTGACCATGGGGATCGCTGACCATGGCTGCCGCGTAGTGGCTTCCTCCCCAGTGGCCGGAGTGATCCGTCCGTTCAGAGAGTCCTTGTGGCGGCGTCAGGTGGGATCCCAGAAAACCCTAGCGCCGGAGTGATATATCAGAAGAGAACCGGGCCTGCTGCTCTTTAGCGAGCTCATGGGCCTGTCCTTTGGTCTAATATTCGGCCTGTCACGTAGAATTGCAGCCTTTTTATCACTCGGCCTACGAGAAGAATAGGCGCACCATATATTTTCTGTCTGCAAAAAAAAAAAATGTCTGCGTCCGTACGGGACAGCTAAACTTTTACATTGACAACACACGGATTGCACTATAGAATAACAATATTGGAAATTTAAATAACAACACTAAAGTAAAATTTATTTAATCTAATCTAAAAAACCAAATTTGTGAATACAGTCATATCAATATATTTTATAGGTTGTTATAAAATAAAATATATTTTATAGGTGATAAGGATCGTGAAATGTGTTTAGTATTTTCAATGTTTTTAGTCTTGCAAATCGTTTGGTTTCGAGTCTATATCAAACAAGTAAACAAAGCTACCAACTAAGCTAGAGAGCTATAACTCTTCCTCTATGAAATCCATCTACAAAAGCATTTGAGCAAACTACATCGAGTCCTCAAATGATTCTAAAAAAACTATAACCTAAACTAACTAATGTAACCTAAAATACCTAACTAAATAATATAACATAAACATAGTAATATCTAGGGCAGGGTATCGAGCCAGCTCGGCTAGGTAATGACTCATTATACAAACGAGCCACACAGTTAGCTCAACTCGACTTGTTAGTGAGCTCGAAATGCTGGCTCGTTTAGCTCACGAGGTAAAGTTTAAAAACATAGTATATAGAGATTATAGGCACAAAGCAACAACAAACACATCACATGCATATTTAAGGTGAAATAAATAAAATACACATGAATTTTACAATAAAAAATATAAGTATGCTACCATCCATGAACATGATCATCAATTAACCCATACCATTGATCCATACATATGAAAACCATGTGGATTAACTTGGCTCGCGAGCCAGCTCGAGGCTCGTTATAAACGGAAAATCATTATAAAACGAGTCGAGCTCAAGTTGAGCCATTAACAAGTGAGTCGAGCAAGCTAGTTACAAAGATTTTCATCCAGCCTTATGAGTACATAAAGCCAAGGAAAATTAACTATATATAACATAAACAATTAACCTATATATATAAAGTAAATTAAGTATAACCTAAATAAACATAGTTAATAAATATAACCGCACTTAGAAATACTAACAAAAAAATTGATAATGGTGGAACCTAAAAACGATGATCTCGAAATCAATCTACCTTAATTACTTTATATTTCCGCCCAAATCAAACTTTACTTCAAATCCTAACTAACAAGGATATTATGTGGGGCAACCTCCACTATGCCATAGACGATTGAGGTGGCCGATAGTTGGGGGCGAAACAGGCTGCGAGCACGTGCAATGGGGCTGGAGATAGAATATGGGGATAAGGATAAGGAGGGGAGCCCACACATGTCTCTTTATGCCACCCTGCTACGCTAAGCACGGTGGTGCGTCTGGCCAGCCACGTTATCGAGTGAGCGGGCCACTGACCGATCGTGGTGCAGCTTGTCTCATTTCATTGCTTGAATGGAGTTAAGAATGTATTGCAATTTGCAAAGTTGTGAAAGCTTCATATCGAGTAAGAAAGAACAAGTGCGCTCATATAGTTGGGGTACAAAATGTTAGGTTTGGCCGACGACTCTAGTTTTGAAAATAGTTTTGGTGATATTCCCTAGAAAAATTAAAATAGTTTTGATGAGATTATCTTAAACAATTTGAAATAATTTTGGTGTGGGTGAACGTTCCAGTGGTGAAATTGGCAACAGCGAAAACTCTGAAGTTATTACTGCTGATAGAGCAATCGACGAAAGCAATGTGGGCAACCGTATTCTACGCAACATGGGGTGGCAAGAGGGACTGGTAAGTTCATCTCTCACATATTTCTCAGTTTGATTAAGATGCTCTCAGGCTTGATAGCATTTTCTTCACAATGTCTCCTTCACTTGATCACATGTGCTTATGCCCCCTTTTTTATTTCTCGTGTTACTGCAAATGCATCTGACTTCGGAATCAGATTTATGTTTTTTTTTTTGAGAAAAACGGGTAAATATGCCTATTTTGTAATAAGATAGAAGTATCAAGTTTATTTATTTTAATGCAACGCTCTGGTTTTAACTGAAGTTGTATGGAGCTTGGCAAGCTGTTAGTATCTGTTAGCAAATCTTAAACTTGCCTTGTTGATCTCTTTCGAAATAACTATTTGAGTATACCTCTGTCTTGACTATTTCATTCTGAGCCAATGTGCTTCCTTATGTTTTGACTAGTCGAGCCTGAGCTAGATGTCTATTGGGAATGAATAGTTTGTTGGTCTTGGGCATAAGAAGTGACCCCGAATGCAGGGGGGATCGGTGTGGTCATATTTCCTACATTGGGGAAAAGTGCGAGAATATCTTGTATTCCTTCTGATGTGAGTATGCATTTGTATTGTTTTTGTTTCTTGCAACTACTTTGCAAACATCCAGGGTCTCGGAAAGGATGGCGGCGACGCCGTGGCTGGGATCGGGAAGTCGGCAAATGAAGGCTGATCCATCCCTGGAGGCCCAAGTAGGGGACAGCTACAAAACCATCATCCAGAAGAAGGCCATTGCAAGATTCAAGGAGATGTCCTAGCTGCACAGATTTTCTATTCTGTTGTCACATTTTGTAGTCTTTTTTTTTTTTAATTACAGTCTGCGCACTGTTTTGCTTATGTTTTTTTACATAAACCTGCTGAATTGTGTTTATCTTATCTATAAACCTCCTTAAACGTGAGACACATTTTTCCTGTAGACCAATAGTGATTTCCTGCCCACCGCACTTAGTGTTTTTTCATGTGCATGAGCCGTCCGATTCACAGAAATTTCTTTAGATGTAGTCCACGTAGCTATCCTTCTAGAACGACTGATGTATGGGTATCCTTTCACTTCCCCCCATCAACATGGAGGTCGCCACTGCTGCACCCTTCCTGCGATGCTGTGCTAACGACGAGCCTGCTGAGGGGCGTTGCATCGGCCCTCGCCCTGGCACCTTGTTGCATCTCCTTGTCTCCTTTTCCTGGTCGACGTTGCACCCGGTGGTGTTGCCACAACCTTGGGGTGTCCCGCTAATGACAAGGTCATCAAGGGCTTGCCGCAGCGGCCTTGGTCGACGCCTCTTAGCATGGCGTGTTGTGGCTGATGTGAGGACGTGCTAATTTGTTAGAGCATACTTATTTGTTAGAGGGGACATAGCGGCTACGTACTAATTTGTTAGAGGGGACTTTGGAAAAGCTTGTGTACCGTGGCACACTTTCTTGGAAGAGATGACATGGGCTTTGTAAGCCCTGGCATATGGGAATCACAACTAGTGGGAAAACCTGTACAACTCCTGTAGAGTGCAATTAAAATTTTTATAACAGCTGTGGTCTTTGGTCATTAGTGGCATAGACCTCTTCCTGTTGCTATATGTATTTGGACTTCTTGGGCACGCATAGAGACTATTTGGTTTTCTTTATGGCAATAGTTGTGATCTTATGTTGGGTGATATGGACAACAAGAAGTAACATCTTGATTACTGATCATGATAGAAAGGTTGCTCTACTCTAGAATGCATTCAAAAAGAGGCTAGGAGAGAGTAAATATGTAGGCATTTACTATGATCTAGCCTCCCTCCTACAAAGAGACAAATCTTCTCTAATTGATCTTTTCAATAGTAATAAAGAAATTACTGCCATGCTCAAAGATATGCCTAGCCACCATGCTCCT
Organism: Hyparrhenia diplandra; assembly: GCA_015847255.1. Classification (NCBI taxonomy): domain Eukaryota; kingdom Viridiplantae; phylum Streptophyta; class Magnoliopsida; order Poales; family Poaceae; genus Hyparrhenia; species Hyparrhenia diplandra. The sequence goes on along the minus strand of JADLZK010000211.1, from coordinate 66,588 downwards.
GGCCCATATGGCTTCAATGGCATCTTCATCATGAAATGTTGGTCCATTATCAAAAATGACTTCCTAAGTGCCATTCATGATTTTCACAGCAGTGCGATTGGTTAACCCCTCCCACAGTGTACTTATCCCCAAGAAACCCAACCCTACTACTGTTGATGATTACATGCCCATATCCTGCTAAACTACTCTTTGAAGTGCATCACTAAGCTTCTTTCCACTAGGCACAATTAGTGACTACAAGATTAGTCCATCCAAATCAGTATGGTTTCATCAAAGGAAGAACCATTCAAGGCCGTGTGGCATGGGATTTTTAGTTCTTGCACATTTGTCACCATTCCGAAAAAGAGGTGGTTGTTCTAAAACTTTACTATGAAAAAAGGCTTTTGATAAACTTGAACATCAAGTCATCTTGGAAGTTTTGAAACACAAAGGCTTCCCTAACAAGTGGATCAAATGGATGGATATGCTTTTGAGCTCTAAGCTTTGGATCATCGTCTATCATCCTAAATGGTTTCCTAGGTAAAAAATTCAAATGCAGGAGAGGAGTTAGACAGGGAGACCCACTCTCCCCACCTCCTTTTTCCATTGCAGTAGACCGACTCTAGTCCATCATCAATAGTGCTTGGCAACTTGGGGCCCTAAAGCATCGTTTTGGTGGTGACTATCCAATAGTCCAATATACAGATGACACCCAATTGATGCCGAGTTCTATTTAATTTGAAAGGTTTTCTCAAATCTCTCTCTCTGAGTCAACTAGCCTTCATGTGATTTTTCACAAGTCATTTTTAGTACCCATTAACATTGATAGTAAGGCCAGTCTCAATGGGGGTTTCATGAGTGTTTCATGCACATTAAATGCAGCGCCACATCAGCAAAAATTTCACTTTTTGCATGAAACCTATAGGAGAGAGAAGAAAAAGAGTTTCACCATGGTGAAACCTTTGGGCACACAGCCACATGCGTTGGAAACGTGTGAAACCCCATTGAGACACAAATAGAGTTTCACCATGCAACTATGCAATTAAACCATGCAATGAGAGAGAGGTTGTGGGACCCTAGAGCCTATGAAACTGTGCAATGAAACTGTGCATTGAGGGAGACGTCTATTTCATGCTAAAGTTTCACATCTTGGAAACTGGGAGGTGAAACTCTCCATTGAGACTGGCCTAAGAGAGGTATGCATCTTGCCAATACCTTTGTGTGCAGAACTGAATTCATGCCTTTCACATACTTGAGACTCTCCCTGAGTGTTTAGAAGTACTCTCTACGATTTTACTCCTCCTTTTAACCAGAATCGAAAACCAAACTCGGTGGAATTAGTAGAATGCTATCCTACAAAGGTAACCGGTGCTTGTTAATTAGTAGAGAATTGTCAAGTTCTACAATCATAATATCCTTTCTCCTAAAATTTTTAGACAAGTTCCACAATCATGCATACATGATGACATGGGAGAAGCTCTACCATAATCATAATATCCCTCCTCATGCCAGAAGTGCTATTGGATCATTTTGGTGGAAGGATATTCTCAAATTTATGATGATTACAAAACTCTCGCTCAATATTATCCTAGCTGTGGTAACTCAATCTTGTTCTAGGGTGATATTTGGAGTGAGAGTTGCCTCAAAGACCTGTTCCCTCACATGTTCTCCTTTGTCAAGAAACCACTAAAAAAATAGCGCGTTATAATGTCGAAATAGCGCCACTATAGCGGTCGAAGCCGTTGTCGCGGTGCTGATTAGCGAGCTAATTTTAAAGGAATCAAACCCAATTTAAGAGCCCAAAAGAAGGCTCTTCTTCGAGAAACTTATGGCCCACAGTTAGTCAGAGTCTTGCCCTGCATGCTGATCAATGGACACAAAATCTAGTGTAATTTGCACGCTTCTTTTTGATTCTTTACTTTTGTTTCCTTGTTTTTTTGAACTGTAACATGCAATTGGTTCCTCCATCCCAAACTAAGTGTCTTGTTTTCTGATAAGCCAAACACTTTTAACTTTGACCAAACATATGCAAGAAAATATTAATTAATATTTATAGTATCTAATTAATATCATTAAATAGATTATTCAATCTATTTTAATAATAAACATACGAGTTACAATACAAGCAACACTTATTTTTGGACGGAGAGAATAAATGTTGGAGACTCAAACCTAGATGAGCTAGTTTTCCAGCCCACGAGTAATTAGTTCGCGTCGCCACATTGCACTACCAGGTCGATCCACACGCATAATGACACTCTGTAATTGGCAAGCATGATACGATTTATTTATGCACTTTGCATTCCGTGTGTCTTGATAAAGGGGTTCATTGTATCGACCAATCACATGGCTTGCATTGACCCAGCAGGTGGAACTTATTCAGCTGCGATCGTGCACAAAGCATCAGCAGGGAATGCAACTTACCAAGCTTAGCGAAAGCTTTTGCTGCAATCAGACATTATTCTCCTTGCTGGCACAAGAGAATGATCGATCGGCACATTTGCCTGGTCGCATCGCATCGTTCGCTCGTGCATGACAGGTAAGTCACTGACTAGACCAAGCGAGCTGAACTGATTACCGACGAGAGAATGATGAGCTAGCCAGCCATGCGTCTGGAAAACGAAGGATACAACGAAGATGGCCAGCGATTCTTCATTAATCCATGCTATATCGATCGCAACTAACTGGTGACCTCGTGGGGTTCTAATTCTTTATCCCAATCATCGGTTGGTGAACGTGATCACCTCCGTTATCCTTAGGTCGGCCTTCATGTCGGTGTTCATTAGCATCAATCAATAATGACATCAGGCACACTAATCCCTTTCTCAAAGCACGTGTAAACTAGCTAACGTTTGACCATTTCTTTATTATCTACCCTACTAATGCACCAACTTCGGTGTGTTCAAAATTATTCAAATAAACGATCCGGATTACTCCTTAATCTTCTCTCATCACTCAAACACCATCCGACGTCCGGGATTAAGTGTATGGGCCTCACTCCTAACCCTCGACAATCTAACGTCAGATGCCTTCCTTATACCTCGCGATCAATTTCCTCCCGAATGGACGCGCTACTTCCTTTTCAGCAATCCTTCCTTTCCTCCTATGGATCCCTGCCTCCACTCCAGTGCTCGGTCTTGGCCCGGCGTTGCATCCCCGGTCGCCACACGGAGCGTCCCCGGTAGCGGCGGCGAGTCTTGGCGGGACGAGCACCACACGGAGCGTCGGCGCGGAGCGGCGGTGTTGGCGAGCGCGCGGACAAGCGGCGGTGTTGGCGAGCGCCGTCATCGCCGACTCCCGCGCGGCGGCGGCTTGATACAGACTACGGTGCCCCACGCATGGCAGCCCTCCGAAGGCAGGGTAGACGACGATAGCCAGACAGCCCCCGTGCCCTCCCACACCGTAGCCTGCCAATCCAGGTTTGTGCATTGTTGATTCGCGGCGGATCCATGTTGAAGCTCATGGCTTGGTTATTAATCTTGGTCGGTTGGTTTTGGATATATTCAGGGAATTTTTATTTCCATCTTGCGTCTGCAGGGCACAGGGCCTATTCTTTACGGTTGTCCTACTACAAGATTTCTATTTTCAAAGATTGCAAATATGAATATAGTTCTTCTGATCTGGCGGCAGATGAGAAGTTGGTGGCTTGGCAATCTGATTTATAAACTATGGATTGCAGACAGATCATCTCCTTTCCGGCGCCGGCAATGGACAATCATGCGTAACAAATCCCATTTGAATTACGTGAGTTATTTAAGAATTCTCTGATCATTTTCTTTGTGGCCATCAACTATATAATCCCATTGTTTCTTTCTTATTGTCATTTTTTCCAGATGATGAGACTATCAATGATATAGTCTTCGCAGATTAGAGTATCACATGATACTTATATTCTTGAAAAAATGTAACATTGATTTTCAGATGGACAACTGGACGAGTCTATCAAGGTGCTGGCGCTTCAAGAGTTTATTCAGATATAATAGAGTATCACTGCAGATGCTGGACCTGGGAAAGATATTTGTTCCCTTTTTAGCAATAGCCTTGCAGTATGAGTGATGGATTCTATATTTGTTCTTTTATGAAGGCTGGTGTACTAAAGGAGCGCATAAAGAGGATGGGTGCAGAAGATAAATTTTGGACGCGGCGCAACTGACCAACATGACTGCATTTGAGTTTCTGAAGATACCATTGGTTGGAATTGGTCCTACCAGTTAATTTGTTGTGTGGCAGATCAAGATGATATAAGAGCATCTCCAACAGTTTTGGTATTTTTGATTTGGCATTTGACTTGTTTGCCAACTCCCCATTCTAAATGCCAAGCCAAAAAAGGTTTCCTCCAACAGTTTGCTATTTTTGGTTTGGCATATGGGAAAAAGTGAGGCTAGGAGGGAGCGGTTGTTGGTTCAAGTCGCTATCGTCGGACATGCAAGTGACGCACGCAAGAAATGTCAAAGCTCCCAAGTTTGGCAAAAATACCAAAGGAGGACCTGATTTTGCCAAACTCACTAAAATGCAAAAGGGATTTGTAAAACTGTTGGAGCATTATTTTCTAGAATTTTGGCAAAAAATGCAAATGCCAAACCCATATACAACACTGTTGGAGATGCTCTAAGGTCAGTTCTCGAAGATTTCTAGAGTTTAACCCGATATGTTGTTTTCAGAGAGATCCATCTGTTGTATGGCCTTATATGGTGTCGATCTTCTCTGTCTCTGCAGGGCCATCATGGTGGAGGGAGAGTTGAGGCTGGGACGAGCGATGTAAAGTGGAGGAGGAAGGGTGGCGCGGTAAGCTGAGGCTATACCCTATGAAAAAAATTGATTATATACTGGGATGAGCGACATATAGTGGAGGAGGAAGGCTGGCGCGTCAAGCAGAGGTTATACCCTATTAAAATTTTGATCGTAAATTTACTATATATGAGCTCAACAATACGATAACTCATGTTCAAACCTTTTTTACTACCATTAGCATCAACAGTACGATAACTCATGTTCAAACCGTTTTTTACTACCATTAGCACGCTGCTGTAGCGTGGTGTAAAACTTTGGGAATTATATTTGTTTGTACATGAAAAGTGTCCATATGAAAATTGTCACATGAATTTGATTGTGCTTTGGGTTTTACCGTGGCCTTATATGGTTAAGGCTAGACATAACCTTATTATGCCTTGCTTATGTATCAGTATTTTCCGGATTGTATACATGGTCATATACAATTGTGTGAAGGTTAAACTAAGAAAAAAAAACATTATTTGGTTCTTTTCATGTGCATCCTTGAAATGAAGCCGTGGCGTTAGCCCGGGCATTATACTAGTTTTGATTAAAATTCTAAGTTCGATCTGTCACTAATATGATATATTAGCAAGAAATCAAAAGTGATCTGTCATTCGCTATGATAGTTGCGGGAAATTAAAAGTTTGATATATCCCATTCCTTCCATATTACCAAACTTCCTGAACAAATAATACAAGAAATGAATGAGAATGTGGATACTGTCCCGGCAGTGAATCCAAGTTTTAGTGCCGGATCAAGCTACGACTCGAGAGTGATATATAACTCCGGAGTAGCGACGAGACGACAGTGAAGGGACATCAATGTGTGGCTAGGCCACAATAACCTGCTAGTGATCGATATTCCAATGCCAGGTTGTGTCTTGATGTCTCGCAGACTCGCAGTGGTAATATGATATCACTAACAGGTTGAGTCATGATAGTAACCTAAGCCGCTGGATCCACCTATAGTTGATTTCTTGATTCTCCACCATCAGATCTCGTTAGCCCTGTTTCTCTACCACCATGTCCGGAAATAGCTTCGCTGTAAATTCTTCCTTGGAGCTTTTCTAGGAGAAGGCCCTCCAGATACACATCTTTCCTTCGTAGTCAAGATGGTGCACAATAGGTACTGAAAGAAGGTTTGTGTAGATGAAACCACGCCAGATCTAAGGTGCTCTCTATTTTCAATGTTAGTGTGATCAAGTTGGTTCTTGGGCAACGTCTTAGGGATATTCTTTGGACCATAGTCTTCTCCTAGCCCTAGTGACCTCTCCAGGAGGCACTTAGGGTAGCAGAAGAATATTTGTGAGGTGATCATAAAAATATTGTCTCAATGGGCACAACCCATTGATGCTAATTATATTAACCATTAGCCCTCTTAGAAAAAGGCATTTGTTATTGTATATGTAGTTTTTTGAACATCATTATCATATCTTGTTTACCCTAAAACTTTCTGACATGCATGTAATAGATGACATATATGTTATTGTTTCCAGGAGTTTTAATTTTTTTTGGAACGACTCACTATTTTCTGTAGCTTTTCTATACCTTAAATAATTCCAAATTGAACTGCATGGACCCTAATAAAGTTAAACAAATTATAGAAATTTATATTTAGGATCATATGTTCCATTCAGGCCCTTGTCCATGGAGATATATGAAAAAATTCAATTATTTTATAGGGGTAATTCAACCTTGTATCTCCATATTATCATAAATAACTGTATGGATCACTGCTAGGGTAAGAACCAAACCGATAGTGATGACCATTGTGTCACTACCAGATGAAGGATAGCAAACAGTAACTAATGGTCATGGATCACTGGCAGGTCAAGGACAACTACCAAGCAGTGATGTCCATTGTAGGGCCAATGGCCATAGATCACCGTCGGGCATCATTTTCACCCAACAGTGAAGCCCTTCCTATATAACCATAATCTCGTATCTCCGGGGGCAGACCCAGGATGCTAAAGGAGAATTAATAAAAAAATGGGTGATTTAATGGTGAATTAAAGGCTAAGTATAGTAATACAAGGGGAAATCAACCTCACAGGGGGATGCAGCCCGGGCCATGGATCCGCCACTGTATCTCCCCATATCCAACACTTCACCCCCTTGGCCACGACAACCGCTAGCTAAACCGGTGCGGGTAAGAGGCCATCACTGCCATCTGCAAGAGCCATGAGTGTTGGTTGCCGCACCCTTCGCCCACATGCCATCCGCGATCAACCCTTTGCACCCACCACACCAGGACAACCCCATTCTCCCAACCATATGCTCACAATAGTTTTGCCTTGAGTGCAAGGGTACTACATGGTCACACCCTCGGAGATCCCACCTTGTGGTCTCCATCCACCATGCCGTCCTCGCACTCTCACTAAACTCTACACTTTGCCCCCACATACTTCTATTGTGTGCTCATCAGGCACTAGTACTAGTGTCGCTTGTTTGTAAGCATCTATGCTGCCAAGAGGGCATGCTCGCCTCTACGGGAGTCGTGCACCACTACACAGAGTGGTGAGGAAGGAGAGATCAAGGCAGGGGGGAGACTAGGAGATAGAGGAGTGGAGCCATGGAGTAGAGAAGCTAGATTGGAGACCAAAAAGTTACCGTGGACAAACTTTAAGATATTGCGCATTTTGAGGTGTAGGTTGTTCTAGCACTATTGTCTCAGTGAGATGGTATCGATGGAAACTGGAACCTTGGTTTCTAGGTTCAGGCTGCTCTATTCAACTTGCACAAGTTTTATTGGTAACTCAGCATCTCCTTGAGTCTTTCTAAAATTTACTCTCTAGATCATTATCTAGAGAGAGTCAATTGAATAAAAATCATTTTCTATATCTTTGTACTGTCCTATATTTTTTTAATCTTGTGCGCATTGTAGAGAGGCATTCTCTCGCTCTCCATCTTTAGCTAGCTAGTGAGAAATCTGAAATAGAGTATATCTACATTTCAAGATCCAATTTAAAAAGCTGTTATAGTTTTTTTTTACATCTCTATTCCCGTAAGTTAGAAAAGATATAAAGATTTGCCTACTTACTTGTAATAAGAACTTAAACGGACTAAAGTTATCTACACGTGTATAAATAAGAGCCATTCTCCAATTCTGTATTCACATTCTATTTCGACGTGATCTTCTTTCGCAACACTAACCATTTGGTACTTGCGCAGATTAAAAATGAACAAAAAAGGTTTAGGCCCTTCCGGGTAGCATCGCAAGTTGCCATGTTCTCCCCAATAATTTGACCGGTAGAATCGTCCCCAAAGCTCTTGTTGCGTCCCTATAAATACCACATCGTGGCCACTGTTGCAGCTCACCGAAGAACAGTCGAGCTTACCAGCATCTCTGAAAGCTGTGAAATCCTAGCTTAAAAACAGCGCAGCAATGGCGAAGCTTTGCACTTTGCTGTTGGCGGCAGTGGTGGTCCTCTCACTCCTAGTGAGCCCCATTGCCTGCACCCGAAAGCTCAGCAAGTCCAAGCCGAAGCCGGCCAGCCACAGCCACAGGCGGCCGGTGACAGCGGCCAAGCCAAAGCCAAGACCGGTCAGCTACAAGCCGGCGCCTGTGGCGACCAAGCCTCCCCGCAGCAATCAGACTGTTACACCCACACCGTCGTCGATCGTCTACGGCTCCGGCGGCTGGCTGTCAGGCGCCGGCGCCACGTACTACGGCGCGACCAACGGCGACGGGAGCGACGGTTAGTACAGCTGCTGACTCTGCGCTACTCCTAGTATTTTTCTTCACCATCGGTGGCTTATATATTAGCGTTCTGTGCCCACGATTGATCAATGGCCTCACGGGAACTTGAAGCCTAGAATTGACATGTGAACATAATATGCAGGAGGCGCGTGCGGCTACCAGACGGCCGTCGGAAAGCAGCCGTTCGATTCGATGATCGCCGCCGGGAGCACGCCGCTGTACAGGGGAGGCGAGGGCTGCGGCGCCTGCTACGAGGTGAAATGCACGACCAACGCGGCCTGTTCCGGCCAGCCCGTGACCATCGTGATCACCGACGAGTCCCCTGGCGATCTGTTTCCCGGCGAGGTTGAGCACTTTGACATGAGCGGCACCGCCTTGGGCGCCATGGCGCGGCCCGGCATGGCCGACAAGCTCCGCGCCGGCGGCGTGCTCAGGATCCTGTACAGGAGGGTGCCGTGCAAGTATCCCGGCGTGAATGTCGCGTTCAAGGTGGACCAGGGCGCCAACCCGTTCTACTTCGACGTGCTGATCGAGTTCGAGGACGACGACGGCGACCTCAGCGCCGTCGAACTGATGGAAGCTGGCAGCACCGTCTGGACGCCCATGGCGCACAACTGGGGCGCGACGTGGCGCCTCAACAACGGCAGGAGGCTCAGGGCGCCGTTCGGGCTCCGGCTCACCTCTGACTCCGGCGGGGTGCTCGTCGCCAACAACGCCATCCCGGCTGCGTGGAAGCCCGGCAAGACCTATCGCTCCTTGGTCAACTACCCCTGAAATGTGGAAGGCGTGTAGTGTGCGTCCGGGTGTTGCGAGAGGCAGCGTAGTGGTGTCGGAACTCGGAAGTCAGAAGACAAAGAGGAGGTTGAAGAAGAGAATAGCATTCTTCCCTCCCTGAACGGTCTCGGCGCATTCAGTCCTCAAGTGTGTGATGTGTGATGGTGTGAGTGAAATCATGCCTGTAATTTGATTCTTCATCTCTACAATTGAGTTGTACTACTATACTCCTATACTTGAGGAAAGAGAGAAGCTTATTTGAGTTGTGACTAATGTTGCTATGTGAAGCTATTTTCATACTACCAATGCTGCTATATATGTGAAGCCATTGGTGGTACAGTGAGGCAGTAGGGGTCATCGCCGTTGAGGTGGTGGGACTCGGAGAGACCAAGGGTGGATCTAGATCCTTTTGCTGAGGTCTGGCGACCCCAGTAGCTTCTCATAGAATCAATTAAAAAAACACTGTTTTGTACTGCTCAATAGTGAAGACCCACAGGTTGATAATGATGATGACCCTAAAGCTGATTATGGCTAGGTGAGTGACAGAGGTGACAATGCAGAGTGGTTTGCCTTGATGGTACATATGCATGGGTGATGGCGTTGTCGATGGAGGTGGTGGTAGCGGGAACACCTAGTTGGACTTGACAAAGATGGTGCTCCGAGTGGCAACGTCAAGAGGTAAGGTGATGCAAATAAGAGATAATAGTGTGGCCACGGCGCCCAAAAAGGCTACCCGCGGCTGCTCCCGCTTTCCTCCTTCCTCTCCTCCCCTCCCATCGTTTTTGTTTCTTGTTTTTCTCCGACGGCTTGGGGCCGGCGACCGGTGCTTTCACCCCAGATCTGACGCTCCCTGGACCGGATCCGGCGTCCCCCGCCCCGGATCCATCGACGCCATCGAGGATGGCGCGAGGCCCACAGTGGCAGGGAGCGGCCTCCTTGGGGCTCGTCCGCCTGCCCGGGGCTCGTCCGAGCGGTCCTCGTCAGACGACGGCCCGCCCGAGGTTGGCGCCAAGCGCTGCTCGACCAGCGTCGGTTGGGCGGCCGGCGGTTGGTGGCCGACGACTCCTCCAGCGTCGGCGGCGGCCCGGCCTGCCCCACATGGCGGCCGGCGGCACCTGCACACGCCGGGCGCCCGTGCGGCGTCCCTGCCCCGGCGCTTGGTGGCCCTCGGCGGCGACCATTTACGGGTGGTGGACGAACGGCTCTGGGGAGACCATGCCTTGTTTCCCTAGGCCGGCGACTAGCGGTGCTTTCTGCGTCGCCTATCTTCCTGAAGACGTCGCCGTCGACCAGCGGTGAAGTGGATCGGCAGGCGGTTCGACAGCCGGAGCTAGTCGGCGGTTGGGCGGCGTGCCCGGTTTCTTCGTCGCAGGGGGCTGTGAGCGCGTGCAGTTTGGCCGCGGGCTTGCCGGCGGTGAGGCGGCGCGTCTACTACCGTCTTGGTCCTCGACTTCATCGGTTTCCTCCGGCGCCGCGTGAGCTCTGGACTCTTGGTCTCTAACCGACGTTCTATGGTCCACAAGTTCGGGAACCTAGGCGAAAAGCCGTGCAAGACCCCCCGTCCTTGCGATTGACGACGACGCCATTGGCGCCGTTCACCCCCTTTGGGGGCGTCGATATTCCCAACTCTGCGACCGCAGTCCCGTCGTTCTCGTCCCGGCGCAAGCCTTGCTCTAGTTATCTAGAGCTGGTGGTGGCGACGTCGTTGACGTCGTGACCCTCTTGAGGGCGCCACCGTGGAAGAGTAGAGTCCAGCTCGTGCCATGGTCTTGTGTTTCCTATGTGCTCTCCCCTTGTTGTTGTTGCCCGTCTTGAGTAGGTCTGGCCATGGTCGTTGGGTGTTGCCGCTGTCGACGAGTGTCCCCTGTTGGTGCCTCTGCTCCGTCGGCGGTCTCCTTGGTGGTGCCAGAATATTATATGCCAGGTGGTGTTTCCACCGCTGCAGCCATCCCCCTCCACGGATTCCTCCCGATGGGCGGCGTCGAATGGTGGTACGTGGGCCCGGATATGCTAGAGGATGGCACCATCAGTTCGACGGGAGGTCGTCATGTTCGTTGATCCCTCGCTTGTTGTTGACATTTCTTAGCGCAATCAAAGGAAACAGGTTTAAAACCCATCCCCAATAACAGCGCCCGAAAATGCGCCACGACATTCCCAAGTAAAACCACCGTGTCGGTGATCTGAACGAAACGCCAACGGGATAGATCTTGCCATCTTAGATATTTCATCCGCAAGCGCCACGGATCTATCATTGTAGCATTTCACCCGAAGTATTCGTGGTATCGTTATTTATATTTTCCCAAAGGAAGGCATGTGTTTTATTAGCATGGCATCCTGAATAGAGGAACATGTGTTTGCTTAGACCAAATTGTTCATAACAGGGGTAAGCAATAACGGTTTATGGATAGTGTGACACACACTTAAGAATCCACCAAAGAAAGGATAAAGAAAATAGATAAAGAATAAATGAATAACCTAATGGAGTAATTCTAATGTATCTAGTCATGGCCATACAAATGAATAGTTAGGATCATATGCAAACATGATTTAAGCATGGTTAGGTCTAGGATACCGGGGAGACCCCACCCAGAAGTCTCGCTTCCCACCGAGGCATTTACGAACTCCTACATCACATACGAACGTGGGGGATTTCAAGGGACGGTCAAGGCTTGTCACGACCCGGCCGCCTACCCCCCTCAACCGTGGCATGCTCTCATATTCGCAGGTGTCGTAATACCCGCACCATGCCCGCATATCGAAAGCACTACTCTTGTCCCCCCAGATCCCCACTCGTCGAATGGACGGACTAGAACAAGAGCAAACCCGAAGGAACAACGAACCGACATCCCACCTCTAATCAAGTTAGGCATATGATGATCGATGAAGAACTGAGATGAACATGTCAAGATTATGATATGTAAACTATATGCTAGTTCATATACCAACACAAGAACATGAACAAGACTATACTCTAATTCATAAGTTAGGCCAAGAACATAGATATAAGACTTGCAAATAGAAGAATGCTCCATTGAGAAGATATATTACCAAGGCACTTTCTTCTAGGAGACAAGCCCTCCTTGTAACTCTTCTACTCCAAGTGCTAACCAAGAACTAAGAAGAAGAAGAAGAAGTAGAAGAAGAGAGAGAGAGGTAGAGGTGGTAGAGAGAGGAAGATTGCTGGTTTGCCGGACTCCAAGTGGTGTGTGTTGAGAGAGGAAGAGAGGGGACTACTTATACACTTGGAGGAGGGGCCTAAGTGCTAATTTACACCAAAACCGACCTAGTAAGCCTTCCTAATCAGACCAAACCGACCATCCCACCCGCGGTAACCCCCGAAGGAAGGTTAATGAACCGCCTCCCCCGAGGCCGGGCGAAACCGCCTCGGGGAGGGTGCGGCCGCACCAAGGGTGTGCGCGCCCCCCCCCCCGGCTTGGCCTGGCCCGAGTCTCGGTGGGTTGGCTTCCTTCGTCTTGAAAAGTTGTGGGCCGGGCTTGGCTCGGCCCAATTTTGATGTTTTGGGTCGATTTGCTCCTGGGCTTGTGTTTTGCAATAATGCGCTTCCCGATGGCGTACTTTGGTCAGTTTTCCACTTGCTTTTATTATAAATCTGCAAAATAAAATACTAGACACTACAAGTGGAATTTTATTAGTGATAAATGTATATGAGTATAAAAAGGTATAGTTTTACTCCCTTTGTGGTAGTAAGTTGACGGAAAAAAATATGTCGTTGGTTACCGTCAACACTTGTGTGTCTGCCTTCACTCTTAGTCCCCACTCCACCACCCTGTGGACCCGCGTAGCTACGAGGAGTGGTGGAGGGCACACAGGCCATGGTGAAAGCGGCGAGTATGTTTCTCGGCGGGGGTGCGGATCGACGTTTGGTTGGCGCCTTGCGGCCTTGTCCGTAGTTTGTCTCAATTGTCTGAGTTTTCTCTTTCTTTTGATATATCTGTGGCTAGCCACCTCCCTTTCCAATGCAGGAGTGCTTGTTGTTGTTTCTTTAGTGGATTTGCCACTGTCGGTGTTTTGAGAACCGGGGTATCTCAAGTACCGGCAATAATATATAGGTTGTGCGCTCCCCGCCCGATGGCGTGTGTGTGAGCTTGGAAGACGAGGGGTTTATCCCGTTCGTGCCATGGGGCCCTACGCCCAGCGAGCTTGTGATCTTTCGTGTTACTTCGCACCAATTGTGCACAAGAACCAAAGCGGTTACAAGGTGTTCTGAGGAATGAAGAAGGACTTCAATGCTAGGTGAGATGGCTAAGTGTCAAAACCTAGTCGGAGGGGATCCGTTCTATTGTGGCATTACTCCCCTTTTTATAGTGTAAAGGAGAGATAATGTATACAATACGTGTCGTGTACAAAATGCTAAGGTGTCTACAATCCGGGGCTGTTGGCGTACCATGCCCGAGCCCGGACCTCGGGTTCCCAGGAGGGAGTGCCCTGGTGTGGACGCGTGTCTTGGGGTCTCCTGTGCTCGTGTCCGTTGCCCGAGGGGAGGGCCTCCCGAGGGCCAAATGGTGACCCTCTGATCCCTTTACGATCCATAGCTGGCTTGGTCTGTGTCATGGCGTGGTGTCGACGTCCCGAGGGTCCTTGGACTCGTGCCGTGGAAATGAAGTTGTAAGCAAATGAACAGTGAAGTTGTGTTTCCCTGTGAAGGGTGACGTGTGTGATAACTGTTCCCTGTATGTCCCATCAACGGGGGATGCGAGGAGATAGCGAATCGACAGGGCAATCGATTGCCCTGTCATCGCGGCCCGCGAAGCGGAGCGCATTTAATGCCTTTGCTCCCCACTACCGGGTTTGGCTTCCCAAGGTGCGCCCGAGGTGGTGTTTCCCGGGAGGGAAGAGCCGATGGTCGGTCCCCCTATCCTCGGGCGAGGCGGAGAAGTCTTGCCCGAGGGTCATGGTCCTCGGGCGAGGCAGGGATTGTCTTCAGAGACCTCGTGCCCTCGGGCGAGGCGGTACTTAGTCCCCGAGGCTCTGCCCCTCGGGTCAGGAGTAAGTTGCGGTAAAAGCGGGCTGTTCTGGGCTGGCGTCGTAGGACGTAGGCAGATTTTGGCCCGTATGTGGATGGGCCTCGATAAGCCTATCAAGGGATTGTCTTCCCCTGCTCTCTTTCTATACTCATGACGATTCTGTTGGTCCTTATTCTCACTACTTCGGAGACCTCACCCTGGGCCCTCCTGGCCTAGCTGGGGTGATTTAGTAAATTGGGCCTTATCAAATGAGTGTTTGGAGATGGGCTGCCTTGGGCTTTTAAAGGGGGCCCAAGAGAATCTCCCGTACATTAAGTCCTTCTTAGCGAATCTGCGGGCTTGGGGCCGGCCTTCATTCTCCTGGTCATCTCTTTGGCCCAAAACACATCTTGGGTTGTCAACTCCGGCGTTGTCTTCCCATCAGTCCTTCTTCTTGGGCCTTGGGGTCGTGCCATCCTTCATGGGCTTACTTTCCCTATGGGCCGATTATTTTCGTCCCCGACAGTAGCCCCCGAGCCCCCGAGGGAGTAGAATAACTCGTTCGGGGGGTTTTTTGGTAATTGCCTCCCCGGTTTCCCTTTAATCTCGGGGCGGGTGCGCGCGAGCGCACCCGATGGGTGTAGCCCCCGAGGCCTCGGAGGAATATTTTAATTCCTCAGAGGGCTTTTCTTACACGCTAGTAAGATTTGAACTACCCACTAATCTTATGCAAGAGGTGCATGGGAGGTCTGAGATGCGGGGGCAGTCCGGAGCCCGCGCTATGTGCGCAAGGTCGTTCCAAACTTCTCCGTCTTTTTTACTTACGCCTCCTATCGCCTCTTTCAAAAGGAGGAGGAGGGGGTTGTGTCATCGCCTCGTGTGAGCTGAGCATGGCACACCCCCTTGAGCGTTGTAACAAGAAATCTAAGCGGAGTGCCCGTGCCTCTGCCGGAGCAGGGGTCGGCTGTGTGGTCCAGGACTCACTCCATAAAAAACTCTCGGACCACCTAGCAGATCCCGGGTCCCGATAGGTCGGGTCCCGAGGGCCAGCGGGCCTCCCACGGATGGGACATCTCTGTAAGCGGTTACCGTAAGTCTTAGATACGTTCAGAAATCCCAAGCTCCCGAGAGCTTAGGCTCGGCGGTTGTGCATTTCCCTTCGCCCCCTTGCTCGATTCGTCCCCGAGGCAGCCGTGAGAAACCCGGAGGGCCCGGCTTAAGATCCTCTGGACTGTATGGTGAGCTCATGGCTCGGTGTTTCCTTCCAGAGGTCACGCGGTGTGGTGATGTTTCATTCCTGCCCGAGGGCTCGGAAGCGCCTTCCCCGGGGGAAGGCATTTGAGTTTAGACAATGGACTGACATTTTTACCCCTATAGGGGTCGGGCGCATTTGGCACGCCTTTCCATGTTACCTCTCGAGGAGATGACTGTTCGCGCTCGATGGGACGGCTTGCTGCGGCGTTCGCAGAGCCCGCTGCTTGCTGCATTAACTGCAGGGGCCTAATGGATGCCTAGGGCTATCCGCCGTTGGATCCGTTCGGTTGATCTTCCGCCGCGCCGGTTGGGCTAACCTGACGGTTTGCCATCTCCCTTATATATTTGGAGGTTCTGCCGGCGGCATACGGCCTCCTTTCATCCCCCTCGCATAGTGCTAGTTCTCGCTTCCTCCTGCTGTCCCTGGAGCAAAGAGGAAAGAGGGCGTGGAGAAGGAAGGGATTAAGGGAAAGGCAAAGAGGTAATTGCGCTTACTTGTTGTTGCTGCTCCAATTTGTTGCGGTCGCTGTGGAAAGGGAGATGGCGTCGCAGGAAGAAGGAGTTTCCCTTCCTTTAGATCCTTTGCCTTGCCGCGGTCGTCGGTGACCGAGGCGAAATTGCTGCGACTGGTGGATGAGGGTCTTCTGCGCCGCCGTACGGATGACTCACGACCGGAGTGGTTGGTTCCTGACGCGTCTCACGACGAGCCACAACCCCCATCCGGGTACATTGTAAGTATGATGGATTACCACAGGCGAGGCTTTGGCGTGCCGGTGAGTCGGTTCATGCGGGCAATCCCGCATTGGTACAGCGTTGAACTCCACCAGATCTCCCCAAACTCGATTGCCCAGGCGTCGATTTTTGTGGCTCTCTGTGAGGGTTTCTTGGGAATCAAGCCCCATTGGGAACTTTGGAGGTGGTTCTTCAAGGCGGAGTTGAACACCCTGAGCATCGGGCCACCTGGCTCACCGCGACGGGCGGTGCGGGCTGGATCTTGCGTCATTCAACTCCGTCCTTCTAATAAGTACGGGGTGAACCGAACGGAGGAGTACATTCTCTCACGGCTTACGGGTTCGAACAAAGGATGGCAGGAAGAATGGTTCTACCTCCGGAACGACGGAGGGGGTCTTCCGGCATACACCGGGAGTGTAATAAAGGTGAAGCGACCACCGGAATCATGGGCCTCCGCGACGGGGGCAACATCATCACGGATGCCCTTCGCCCGCCATCCGTCGGCTTCATGATCATGATGTGAACGCGGCGGCGGTTGTGGCTGCTTTCTCTCGTCGTCAAGTCCTCCCGCTCGTGGAGAGGCCGCTCCACCTCTGGCAAATGACAAAGGATGCCAACCTATCCGGCACCCGGATGGTATTTGGGGATCTCGCAGGGGAAGCCCCGAGGCGCCGGGTCCGTGTGTTTTTGGTGACAAGACTCCCAAGACGATCCCGGGGATCGCGATGCGCCCGGATTTGGGATACATCTCTGTGGTAAGTCCCGCTCGCTCACAATTGCGTGTTTCTCTTTTTCTTTCTGAGGGTTGGTTCTGAAGTTCTATCTCCTTCCTTTATTTAGGAGAGGTGGAACTACAAAGAGTCGCTTCCCCCAGTTCCTGAGGACCAGCCCGTCGGGAGGCTAATCGCGCCGTAATGAATGCGAAGCGGTTGATGAAGGCCCGAGCGGATCGAGAAGAAGGCCGATAAGGTGGCTTTGAACAATCGGCGGCGTGAGCAGCGGAAGCGTGGTGAGTCAACGGAGTCCTCAGCGACGGACTCCGCCTCGTCTTCAGGGGAGAGTGACGCATTCTTCCGTCAGGATGCTGCTATGGGGTCATTATCGGGTCCCGGGAGCGCTTACGAAAGTTAATGGAGTACGCAAAGACATCGGGCCGCGGTGGTGAGGAGCTTCCTAAGGGAACGCGTCCCCGCCCGCCGGTTCCTCCAAGTTCAAGCGGGAACTTGGGCGAGTCTAGGGACATCTCGGAATGTGATCAAATGCCACTTAAGTCCGCGACGGGGGAGGGAACCGGAGACCCCTCCGGGTGCTCCGCTCGTGTCTGCGGCGAGAGGTCGATTCGGTTTGATGGTGCGGGAGCCGGTCCATTCCCAAGTCTCCCAAAGTCTCTCGGGGCGCGGCTACCCCGGAAGGCTCGCCTGTTGGCGGTCCTTATCATACACTTTATACCGCCAACTTAGTTATATAACATAGGAAATAATGTGCTTTTACCATACGAACCTTTGCTATTAATCTAGTTCCACTTGTATTCGAAGAAAATATGTTTTTGCAGGCATAAACGTGGAAATAGGTAAAAGTACGCCAAAGGAAGAGAGAGAAGCGCACATCGAACTGCGCTTTGGACAAGGGAATGCCACCAGGCCAAAACCAATGCGAACCAGGCCAAAAACACCCCGTGGACGCGACCGAATGGGCCACAAGCCCACCTGCCGAAACCCGGCACGAGGCGGGCCAAACCCACGGCGGCCGCCGCTGGTGCGGCGCCCGCCGCAGAGGCCGCCCGATCCCGCCGCGCCTTTGACGGTGGCCCGGCCGAGGAGTAGAGGCGGTGCATGGAGGTGTTTTTCACCGCTTTCCCGCCAAACTTTCCCCGCCAAAACCACCTTTCACTTGTGTATAAAAGGAGGGTCACCCCCCCTCCATAGAGCACCAATTCACTCACCATTTCACATTCAATAAAGGATCACACATTCCATCACCATGTGATCCATCACTTGCCCCACATTCCTTCGGGAATTACACTCCACGTCTCACATATAGGGTGGTTTAGAGAGTGCCAAGACACTCAGTGGGAGTGAGAGAGAGTGCAAGGTAGAGAGGAAGAGAGGAGTAGCGACCCCGCCGTCTTTCACCGTCGGAGTGCCGGACTGCCGGCTCCCGCTTCCCTACCTTGTACCTCTACGGGTAACTTTACGGCTTGGTGAGAGTTATTCGTGTCTTACTTTCAGTATCATTCTTAAGTTCCATGCTATCGTTTATTATATCGAGAATTATGGGATCGTTGTTTGCCCCTGTGGTAAATGCTCTAGAAGAGGGCCCCTGATAGAGACGAGATCCCCTGATCGACGCTAGAGTAGTGACAAGTAACGTAGACGTGGTGTCTAAGTTATGAATCACCCTCGTTTGCTCCGCAATCCACGGTAGTGAGGTAGAGGATAGGTGGTGACAGCCCTATTCGCCCATTGTACTCCTCCACGTCCGGTTGTGTGTAGTAGAGCAAGAGGCCGGCATCGCTTGGCAGACCAAGTGCACTCCGGATGCCCGAAGTAATACTCGATTAATAGACGCAGTAGCCCCAACTTAGTCTAAATGCCGAAAAAGAACACATCGCTCCTAGGATCACCTCCTAGGCTTGACCCTTGATATCTAGAAGAACGGACTTAGCACCCGTTCCACGGGAAATTGACACCGAATACTTCTAGGTGAAGTGCTACAACGGTACTTTCCGTGCGCTATGGACTTTGCCGCTACGCTAAGAAATACCAACAAGCATTTTCGGCGCCGTTGCCGTGAACGGTTGTCGTTATAGTTTGTGAAACCTAGCTATCAGTGTGAGCCCTTACCCCTCGCCATTCTTTTTATTTTTATTTTGTTTTAATTATGGAGCAACCCTTTCAAAACCTTTTTTGCTCCTAGGGGCGAGCTCTTAGAACCATGTCAATCTTCGAAGCCAATCACGCCTTCAAGATTTGAGTTCCGCCCTGGCTTTGCGTACCATGGTTCAGTCCAAACCTTTTCAGTGCTTGAAATTGGAAAACCCATTGATAGAACATCCATCTTACAAAATTTTGACATAACTACCGGAGGATCGTTTTCACATAAAAACCCAAATGGAAGGAGGAGCTTTCCTAAACCATATTTTTTTGAGAACACTCTCCCGCTAGAACCCATCCGAGTAGAACCCAAGCGCACCAAAGCGAAGTCTTTTCTACCAAGGTTTAACCTCGATACACCTATAGAGAGACCTTGCCTGAACCAAAACCCAAGGGGACCGCATGGTAGGATCTCCCTCGCTTTTTCGAGGGCGACCTTGCCGAGGGATTCAGTAACACCTCGAAATATGAACAATAGAAGAAACCACCAATCCCAGCCGACCTTGAAAAAAAAACTCTTCAATGAACATTTTTCTATGACTCTATTAAGGATTGGTGGAGGTCATGTATAACCATGCTATGGGTATAAACATTCAAATCCCTTGCACTAAAATGTGACAAGGAATCCTTTAGAACCCAAACAACACGGGCTTTTGCCAAGAGACCATACATGACCGAATTCTTCTGCACAAGAATGTAAAAAAGAGATTTTTACATTTTTGATAAAAAAAAGAGAGTCCTAGGTGCAGCTTGAGCCAGGCTTACTATGTTAATACACGCTGGCCTAGACCTGTCATTACCCGAGAGTATGTTTTCACATATCTTTCGTTCGGGTCTTGACATAGACACTGCCCTACGCATTGACATGACCGCTGGAGGGATATTTATCGATAAAATTACGATGGAAGCACACTTCTCCCATCGTAAAACACAAACCCCACCAAAACCAGGGCATGAGAAGCCCTCATCAGCCGAACCCGTACCTTTACCATCCTTAGGATCGACTGTTGAGACATCACGAACACCGAAGAAAAATTCATCCTTCGAAGTTTCCAATTGAATTCGACAATTATGGCAATACCTCAAACCTCTTTTGGCACAGAAACCTCACAACAAATTAAGTTTTCCCTAAAGCTAAACCATCAATAAAATGGTCATTGGAAGTGAAACGTTCTTCTGAAGCATTTCAGATTCTTTCACCTTCCAACATCATTACTTGTTTGTTAAAGGGAACTTTTTGAAAAAAAAAATCCATCGTGACTTATCTTTGAGTGTTGTGGGATCGCGAGGGCCGTGCCATTAAAGATTGACAAAGCCGAGGTGTTCTTAGATCCCTATATCTTTCCCATCCTCAACTTCAAACTTTTGAAAGGCTACCCACTCAAAGACCTTGTTGATATAAAGAAAAAATACCTATGGGGCCTTGATGAAAAGTTGGGAGAAGGTTGCTTATGCCACTCCAAACCCATATCCTAAAAGTCCAGTGGCAAAGCAACATCCCAACCATGATATGTCGAGGAGGCGGTTAATAACTCCATTCAATTCACTTAAAGTTGCTCTCGCATCTTAGTGAAATAAAACACCTGTCACCCTCACTCGAACACAAGGCATGTCCCACTCGCCAACGAAATGTTGTTCTTGACAAAGGTCGAGATTCAATGTTCATTCTTCATGACACATCTTGGGAGGATAAAAACTCATACACCATGGACATGCCCGAGGCACCAACTTTAGAGACCAAGAAAGAAACCGCTAAGGAGCATGAAAAGTTTTCTTTAAGATCCCTCACGCTTTCATGCTCACCTTTTTGGATCTCTAGAGTTGTCTCGCTTCCGACCACGTGCCCCCTACGAGGACCCCAACCTTCTCTTAATCCTCGCTTACAAACTCTCTAAGAGGATGGTCGTGGATGTCTTCATCTATCACAAGTTGTGTCGATATCGTAGTGGCACGATGGCACTAACCTTGCAGCTTGAGTGTAACGCTAAAATCTTACTGGAGAAGCTGGGAACTTCACCACCCTTGATAGCTGCAAGAAGAATTTCCGCAGTCAAGCTTACGACCATAAACAAAGCACTACCGGGAGATACCCCGGACTATCATAAAAAAAAAAGTTTTACTCTTTCTCTTATTAATAAAAGCAAGAGCATGTTGTCAAGTTAGTATGCACCTTCGGGTATTCTTGTCGCTAACCATTTCAGGTGGAGATTGATTAAGAAGATCAAAAGAGGCACGCAATGCTTGAGAACATAGGGGCCACATCAACAAGAAACTTTGATGCTCATGGATAATGAGGCATGCTCAAAGGGAGACTGACCTTGCACACAAGACTTTTACACAAAAGTCCAAGTGTGTGGGGGAAGATGGTGAAAACCTCAAGTTCCATACACCAAGGCATCATACAACAAAAATAATGGTGAATAAAAAATGATGTCACCCCCGCCTTGCTGAAAAAAAAAGAAAGGAGAAGAAAGAAAAGAATTATAAAAAAAAAGAGAAAGAATACAGATGAAGAAAAAAAAAGAGGTGTGATAGAAATATAAAAAAAAAAAAAAAAAGAGAGAATATATTATATAAAAAGAGAGAAGAAGGGAAAGAGAGTTGTCAAAAAAAAAAAAAATATATATATAGAAAATATATATATATATATAAAAACAGAGGAGAGGTTGGCACCACATGATCATGATCACTACAAATGTGCCACCTAACTCCACCCTTCATCGCTTCAACAAGCAAGAAGGGCTCGCCTCTCATCCTTTGCGGCTATCATCAAGACCAATGGTCCGTACACACATGTGTGTGTGGCTTGGCCTTGAGGTGCACCGACGAGCCATCATACAAACGCAAAGAATAACTTTGACGCTTCATCCATAGATGCTGCGGTAAGTATATCCAGTGCGCAAAGGTAACGCTCACTAAATCTCATACTCATTATTCATCTCCATAAGGTTATACAAATTCATACTTCCCTTTGTTTATGATGTATGCTCTGTTTTGGATATTTCCCCACGAGATCTCATGTGGTATATTCATAGATCTTTTTAAATTAAGCATGGTGCTTAGGTTAAAATGATCTTCTTTAATCAAACTTTGACATGGTGTTAGAGTTTAGTTAATGAACTTAGAACTTCGTTATCATGATTCCCGAAGTATATTATGTTGGAGATAAATCAAGGCTATGTTTACATTGATCCCTTTATGTTAGCCTTGCGTGAGTCATGTTGAGGTGAACAAATAAAACAAAACAAAATAAAATAAAATAAATAAAATAATCACAATAAAGGCTCCACGGTATTCTTGCCGATAGAGCTATGTGTTTTTCTTCTTTTGTTTTGTTTTCTTGCTTTCAAATAAAACCAGGTACAAGACCAAGTGTGGAGGAGATCTCTCAAACACAATGAGCAAACTTTTGAGATATCCCCAACACAATGCACAAACGCCGAGCAATCCATGACTGAGAAGGACAAGACGAACGACTACCATAAACCCCTTCATCTTCAAACGGTGGTTTGTGAAAAACTCTCGCTCTCACATCTTCCAAAATGTTTTGAAGTTTAATTTTGAACATATCAACAAGACAAAACCTCGTTGAATGCACACTTGTCCCTTTTGTTTTTTCTATTTATATAATTTGCCAAAAAAGAACAAGTGTGGGGAGGAGACTACACAATGTAAAATCCTTTACCTTTCCCTTTTGAACAAGATTAAAATGTATGATCATTAAAATGATTTAATCATCCTTGAGCTCCACCACATTAAATCTCTCAATGTCTTTCACCAACATATATTTTATTCCTCACTAAAAGACAAAAACTTGTGGATGCTCCATCTCCATGCTATCCTTTGATAAAAAGTTGCATACTCTTTATTCCTTGCTAATATTCCTATGCCTTGTGAAAAATCTATCATAGGGACCCCATGTTATCTAAGTAATTGAATATGCGATATATAGCCGGATGATTTGAACCTTGCTCTTTTATATGAACTTGGGATTTGTTTTCAAAAATTCAAAATTCAAATAGCATGCTCCTCAATGATATGCAAATTCCTACCAGAGCCATACTGAGTTTTTTCAAATGCAAAAACCCACCATATATATATATGCTACTTATCTTTGCATTGAGCTTGTGTCAAGTCTTGTTGACCCTTGTTGAGATAGTTGTCATGCCCCCAAGATCAAGATCACGTACACGCCACATATAACAGCCTATTCCTACACCGGGAATACGCTAAAACATGCTTTCGGCCCACCATACCAAAAAGTTCTACTCCTACACCGAGTAGACACAAAAAGATATCTTAGAAATAAATACTCTATGTTCTACAAGATAGTGATCTCTCTTTAATTTCATAATTCAAGAGACTTGGCTATGAAAAAATAATAAGGACACATGAAGGTCCCATGAAAAAAAAAGTTGGACACATGAAGGTCCAAGAGTTCAATAAAAAAAAAAGAGGATGAGCACATGAAGGCTCATGCAAAAAAAAAAAAAAAAAAAGATAGCCATGTTCTCAAGAATAAAGTTTTCATAAGAGAGAGATCACTCATATCAAGGAGTATAGTATATATAGTATAGGTTCCAATATATCATATCCACACACATGCACTTCTTGATCTCGGGTATGCCATCCTTCTCCTTGGATCCGAGCTTTGGCCTAGCAATATATGCAGAGTAAGTATGTCCTCATATCTTTTCCCTTCCCAAAGATCCATATAAGCTTTTTAGAAGTAGAAAAGAAAGAAGGCAAAACTCTGATATGCCTCGGTGAGGAACCATACACAAATATTTGAGCGATCCGAGTGAATCATTCGAGGAGCAAGGCTATATTTACATTTTCAAAATCATATGAAAACCCAAGTTCCTGCACTTATCTGAAGCAAGGGGATCTGAATCCATGATTGTTCCATAATTCAATTACCCAAGATTAATGTGGTAGACACATCAAAATTTCACAAGTGCTGGTGAAGCTTGGAATAACTTGTATGCATATTTTATTTCACTGGAGGTAAACCCACCTAGTCTTGCACTTTACTCGAGGACGAGTAAAGACTAAGTTTGGGGGAGTTGTTGGCGGTCCTTATCATACACTTTATACCGCCAACTTAGTTATATAACATAGGAAATAATGTGCTTTTACCATACGAACCTTTGCTATTAATCTAGTTCCACTTGTATTCGAAGAAAATATGTTTTTGCGGTGCATAAACGTGGAAATAGGTAAAAGTACGCCAAAAGGAAGAGAGAAGCCCACATCGAATGCGCTTTGGACAAGGGAATGCCACCAGGCCAAAACCACGCGAACCAGGGCCAAAACACCCCCGTGGACGCGACCTGGAATGGGCCACAAGCCCACCTGCCGAAACCCGGCATGAGGCGGGCCAAACCCACGGCGGCCGCCGCCAAAAAGGCGCCCGCCGCGCAGACGCCTCCGATCCCGCCGCCTTGGACGGTGGCCCGGCCGGAGGAGTAGAGGCGGTGCATGGAGGTGTTTTTCACCGCTTTCCGCCAAAACCACCTTTCACTTGTGTATAAAAGGAGGGTCACCCCTCCATAGAGCACCAATTCACTCACCATTTCACATTCAATAAAGGATCACACATTCCATCACCATGTGATCCATCACTCGCCCCACATTCCTTCGGGAATTACACTCCACGTCTCACATATAGGGTGGTTTAGAGAGTGCCAAGACACTCAGTGGGAGTGAGAGAGAGTGCAAGGTAGAGAGGAAGAGAGGAGTAGCGACCCCGCGGTCTTTCGGCTGTCGGAGTGCCGGATCTGTCGGCTCCCGCCTCCCTACCTTGTACCTGTTGACGGTCACTAACGACACATTTTTAACGTCAACATCCTACCATAAAGGGGGTGAAACTATACATTATCATACTCATATACATTTATAACTCACATATTTCCACTTGTAGTGTTCAAATTATTATTGTGCAGATTTATATAAGAACAAGTGGAAAATGTACCAAAAGGCGCCTCCCTGGAAAGCGCATTCCTGAAGAACATCAAGCCCAAGGGAGAAATGGGCCAAACACGCAGAACTGGGCCGAGCAAACACCACTATACAACTTTTTAGGCCCAAAGATGCCAGCCTGCCAAAGCCCAGCCCGAACGGGGCCCAGCAGGGTGCGCGTGCACCACCTGGTGCGGCCGCACCCCTGCTGAGGCGGCTCGGGCCCAGCTTCGGGGAGGCGGTTCGTTACCTTCCAAAACTGGCGTTGCCGACGTTGGTTGGTCGGTTTGGTAGTTTTGGAAGGTGTTCCCAGGTCGGTTTTGGCTCCTTCCATATGGGGAGGGACATTTTCCAATGAGCCCCCTCTCCTCTACCGATAAAAGGAGGCCATCTCCCACCATTGTAACACACACCAATTCCAAGGAAGAGTCTCTCCCTCTCCTCTAAGAGAGCTCTCCCCTCTACTCTATCCCTTCACTCCAATGGGCTTAGGCCCTCATTAGTAGTAGAGAGATCGGCAGAGGAGAGATGTGAAGGGCTGAGAGCGGGGAAGCGCCGGACTTGTCGGTGTCTCCCCAACCTTGTACCTCGATGGATTCGTGCTTGGCTCCTTCACGGGATCTTGGCTAAGTAAGCTTCCACGGTTCTGATAACCTTTATTGTCTTTTGTTTATCCATGATTTATCTACTTGTTTGTGGGATCGGTAGCTGTACCTTCGGGTCAGGACTCTAGTGGTGGAACCCTTTGACCGGGGAACCTGGCAAACACTAGAGTGATAATCACTAGTGTAGACGTGGTGTTTGGGCTAGCGGTTTTCTACCATTTGTGGCGCATCCCACGGTTGAGGGGGTAGGCGGCTTGGTCGTGACAAGCCTTGTCCGTCCCCTTGAAATCCCCCCCACGTTCGGGTGTGGCGCAGTGCTAATTGCCTAAGCTGCCCAAGTGGGGCGTTGGCCGGTGCCCGGCGAACAAGTAGCTCGAGACCGGCTAACCATAGACCTTAAAGGTGTAGGAATCCTTCTCGCTAATCCTCCCCATCTTTGGTCGTGTGTGTCCTTGGGCGAACTAGTTAGAGAGAGTACATCCGTTCCCTCGTGGAAAATACGATACCCCTGAATATTTCCGGTGAAAGCTACAACGACAATTCTCAGACGCTATGATTCTTCTCGCGACGTTAAGAAACGTCAACGCAACCTCTACGGGTAACTTTACGGCTTGGTGAGAGTTATTCGTGTCTTACTTTCAAGATCATTCTTAAGTTCCATGCTATCATTTATTATATCGAGAATTATGGGATCGTTGTTTGCCCCCGTGGTAAATGCTCTAGTAGAGGGCCCCCGATAGAGACGGATCCCCGATCGACGCTAGAGTAGTGACAAGTAACGAGACGTGGTGTCTAAGTTATGAATCACCCCCTCGTTTGCTCCGCAATCCACGGTAGTGAGGTAGGGGATAGGTGGTGACAGCCCTATTCGCCCATTGTACTCCTCCACGTCCGGTTGTGTGTAGTAGAGCAAGAGGCCGGCATCGCTTGGCAGACCAAGTGCACTCCGGATGCCCGAAGTAATACTCGATTAATAGACAGAGTAGCCTGACTTAGTCTAAGTGCTGAAAGAACACATCGCTCCTAGGATCACCTCCTATGCTTGACCCTTGATATCTAGAAGAACAGACTTAGCACCCGTTCCCTGTGGAAATTCGATACCTGAAATACTTCTAGGTGAAGTGCTACAACGGTACTTTCCGTGCGCTTGTGGACTTTGCCGCTACGCTAAGAAATACCAACACGCCCGCAGGGTCCCCGCGTGAGTTGATCCTCCTTCTCTGTTGTGCCTTTAATCATCCTATTCCTACCGGTTGTTTTTTGACCTTCTTTGTATTTTTATGATAGGAAAAGAGTTTCTGAACCGCTCGCTCTCCATCCTCGGAAGCAACTCAAGTGCACTGCTCAAGCTTCGGCGGGCCAAGGACGGCAGGTTGTCACGACAGGAGTTTCCTCGCTGCCAACGTCTTCTCCTGTGATCCCATCTGGGGTGACCAGCGATTCAGGGGCGAATGTCGGCCTTGGCCCAACCTCTCGCGCTCTAGTTTCTCACGCCGGGGCGCCATCTTTCGAGGTTCCCGATCCGGCCGAGGAAGCTTCACGGGTTCGACGGAGCCGACTTCTTCTCCTCACGCTTCACCACCACAAGCGGCGGCGGGAAGTCTTAATCCCTGAAATTACTCAAGCCGAGGGGGTCTCGAACGGATGTTGTGGGGAATGATCCCATTAACAATCCAAATCCTCCCCGCTCGGTGTCATTCCCCGATCCTCTCGAGAAGTTCCTCAAGATGTCTGTTTGACGCGGGCTGAAGCCTTACTGCTACCCTCGGTGCCAACCAACAACCTTCAATTAGCGATCTGTCCGTCATCCGATTTAGGCGCCTCTCTTGCCCCGAGGGATGCTTCTGGTAGTTCTGATCCCGAATTACCTGGGGTGATCCGAGAAGGCCCCCTGGATTTCTTTTGGTCGGACTTCCCGGTATGGGGAGGACTCGGGCCACATGCCGCTTTCCGATGATCCCAACGCCTGGGGTGGTCCCGTGATCGAGCTCGGGAGGCGTTGGAAGGAGGCCCCTCGGCGCTTATGATCGACGATCGTCCCGAGGTCACCGCTGAGGGAGTATGATCAGATTAAGAAGTGGGCGACCGAGGGCTTAGAAAGGATCGGTCGTTCTCTTCGCCATCGCTTGTCTCGCATCGACGAGGTTTGTTCCTCTTCCTTTGAGTTCCTTACTTTGATATCTGTTTTCCCTATCTTAATCTTCCATACGCCCTGATGTTCGCAGAGCTTAAAGCGGTTTGCTCGTGAGAAGTCCGAGTTGCTGAGGAGGAACGTCGCAGGGTGGAATGCCCTCAGACAAACTCAGGCCGAGCTGAATGAAACAAAGAGGGAGGCGACCCATCTCTCCGAGCTCATCACCGGACAAGAGGGCCGGTTTCAGTCCTTGACGATGGAGGCGAGTCGCCAAATCCATGGTGGCCAAGGCGAAATTGGATGCGGATCAGGCCATCCGTGACTGCGAGGAGGGCCTGATCGAATCCCAGAAGCTGTTGGAGGAAACCCGTGACGAGTGTGACCGAGCCCGAGAGGAGGCCAAAAAACAATCGAAGATGGCAAATGCCCCGAATACTGGGTGAAGGAATTATCTCGAAGTGGACTCAAATAAAAAGGATGTGGAGCTGGCCCGGAATTTGTCCATTAACGAGCATAACGAAATGCTCAAATGGAAGAAAATGTGGGAAGGTATGATCTCTTCGACTCGATTGCGCTTGGAGGATTGATGATGTCATGGTTTGTAACCTTGTTCTTCCTTTTCGTAGAGGCGGAGAAGTCGCGGGCGGAGGCGGTGGAAGCCGCTACCAATATGTCCCAATGTCTTAATGCCGAGGAAAACTCGCGCAAGGAGTTAGAGGCGGTTGTTTCGACCACATTCAACGGTTCGGGCCTCCAGATCCGTGTCGGGTAACTCTGTCCGAGCCACCGAGTGCCTTCGGGGATTCATCCGAGGCGAGATTCGGGGTGCATTCCGTAATGGGGTATGGTGCTGCCTTGCGGTGATGTGCTCGCATTTCTCCTTGTCGGATGAAACCCTCGAGATCCTTTTGAAGGGCTTTTTCTTGGGACATCATGATGAAGAAGAGGAAGGGGTTCCTGATGAGAGGACGGACAAGCAGAAGATTGCTGACTTCCATGCTCGGGCGGAGGGTCCGGCAGGCGCGCTGGCCACCCACTTCGAAGATGAAGTTGCTCCCCCTTTTTCGCCCGTGGAGTCCGAGTATGAGGCAGCCCTCGAGCCTATGGATGCTTCCTCCGAGGATGTCTTTGCAGGTATTCTGGGGGAGGATGATGAAGGGCTGAGTATCTCGGGGGCCTCCATCCCCAACCTTCAGGCTCGACGCCGGTCGAGAATGTCCCGCCCATGAGTTTCTTTGGGTTGAGTTTGTGAGTAACTTGTAATAGGTGGTCTGTTGGCATTTGTTAAGTGCTAAAAGAATATGAAGGATTCTCGCAAGCGCCACGTAACACCTACCATTGTAGCTTTTTCCTAGGATGAGTATTCTAGAGTATCGTATCCACAGAGAAGCTTTGGCTAAAGAATTCTAATAAGTCACAATCATGTATCCACTAACTTAGCAAACCACTAGACGATAGTGAGGAGGTAATTGTTAAAGGATAAGTAAATGTCAATGCATAAAATAATAACCTACCTAAGAAATCAAAGAGTAACTAAACTAATCAAGAGATCAAAGGGAGAGATCAAGGTTCCCGGGTAATTCTCTATTACTTAGGTTCTATGATAGCAATTATACTAGTGCACTTTGGAGCAGCAGATCCGTCCCAACTCTCGAGAAAGACTGGGAAGAAGGTAGTTGGGAGAAGGCTGCCAAAAGCTCTACGAAACACCAATCCGAACGTGGTGGACTACAAAGGCCTTACAGAGTCAAGCCACCCCCCTCGGGCTACCACAACTATCCGTGGATTGGGCGCAACCTCGTGGTAACCTATAGCCTAGACACCAAGTCTACACTATCGACACTATTCTAGCTACCTAGCATAACTAGAGCCCTCAATACGAGCGGAGATCCCATGCAATAGAATAACAACTATACTAACCATATATGAAAGGCATGAAAGTGAATAGAGAAAATAAATATATGAATCATAAGTCTTGTAGAGAAGATACAAAGACATACCATACTCAAAGACATCTCTGCAAGGAGAGCAAAGCTCCTCTCTCCTTTTTACTCCTTATTAGATCTAAGTTAGATCTAATCTAGTTCTAATTACATGGCTAATCTATCTCTAATTACATAACTAATCTTCTTCTAATCTACTTCTAATTCACTAATCCCAGAGAGAGGTTATCCTTACATTGGGACACCTCTACAACTGAGAGATAATGAATAGAATGAGATAGAATGAATTAGGTTCAACCCCGGGGGTCGTCGGGGTCTTCTTATATAGGCCTTGACGATGAACGATAGCCCTTGGATCAAACCGACCTTGGCAACGGTGTAGATACAACCTCAAAGTCGGTTACAAACCGACATAAAAAGATGAACCTGATTGGGCATAATTGCCCGGCGGCCGGCACAAAAAATTGCCCCGGCGCGCCGCCAGTAACTCGCCTCCACTCAGCCTCTCGTCTTTTCTAGTGTCCTCTGGTATCTTCTAGAATGTTTTAGTCCACTTTTCGGGTTGAGTTACTTCATGGTCAAGTCTTGTCATTGTATGAGATGTATATTCCTAACTTTCTCCATTCTTCTCTGCATTTATCTATTAAGTCCCTAAAAAGATATAAATCACCAAAGCTCGTGGAGTTATGTTAGTTAGACCCCTAGTCTATGTTGATATTCAAATTATGTCCTTTTCCATGTTTAGTTGACTAGTAATATTATGCTATAATAGGTGTCAACAAGTTCCCCAAGCTTACCCTTTGCTAGTCCCTAGCAAAGCCAAACTTAGCAATGGATCAGAGTTGCTACAACGCTTTCACACCTTTAAAGTATACATGCTTTCAAACAAAATTTCTCTCCGATAAAGATAAACTTTTCAAAACTTCAACTTACCCATATTACCTCTTACCTTTTGGGGCTTATATTTTTTTCTTTAATCTTGGGTAATTGAAAGATAGAACGATCCAAGTCGAACACTATATCTCAAACTCTTTTGATCAACTGTCCTTCTGGAGTTTTTGCTGATTTTCAACTAAAACTCAAAGTTCCTCAGTATGACTCTCTCTAATCTCTCATTTGTAGTATTTGTGGATCCTCTCTAAGGCAATAAGGTAATATTGCCTTTCTCTCAGAATATGTAGTATTCTTGGCTAAGGCAGTGGCACACTATGCCTTCTTCTCTCTCACCCTATATCTAAGGCTTATATGTGGAGTTCATAGGTGGGAGAAAATTAAACTTACTTACTAAACATATATTGTAAATTCAAGCAATGGATCCAAAGTTACAAGTCACACTGATCAAGTGGTGCATGTGTATGGTGGATAGGATATATATGGTAGAGAATGTAGTAAAGCATGTAGTGAAGTGAATAGAATAGATGATGGGAAATCTTACTTTTGATCCTTGAGGAATCTTCTCTCTTTTGAATTTGGAAACTTTGCAGAGAACCTAGGTTGTATCTTTTTCTTTCTTTATTTTTCTTTTTAGAGAGGTGGGCTCTGCTCACCCTAGACTTTTGTCTTTTATTTCCTCTCTTTAAAGATGTGGGTTCTACTCACCCTCGGACACTTGTCCATTTTTCATATTTATTATTATATTTTTTTTCTTTTTCTTAGGGAGGTAGGCTCTACTCGCCCGTAGGACTTTTGTCCATTTTTCATCTCCCTTTCTCTTTTTTTTTTAATCTACAACCCAGATCTCTTTTGTAATAACTTTTGAGAGATAAATAAATACAATGGAGCCTTTGTAAGATATTGGCTAGAAATGTGTGAGTGGATGGGTATAGGGAATATTTTTGGTTGTTCTCTCCCATGATAGGAATAGAACATTTTTTGCTGGTTAGAGTGAAATGGAATATGGTGGGTGTATATATGGTGGATGCGTACTTCCAGGATGGAAATAACATATGTGTATGGAGTCAAGTGGAGTGGAATGAAGTGGAGTGTACATGATCAGCATGACAAGTTTCTAAGGGTCGACAAAGATTGAACAAACTCAATGCAAAGCAAGCAGCCTATATATATGTCAAAGGGTTTTCCTAATCTAGGGAGCATGTATATATATGGTCGTGGTAGGAGGTTCAACACTCTTGTCACACAAGAACTTATCATGTGCACTTTAATTTTCAAAAGATAAATCTCCGTAAATCTAATATCACTAGGAGTAAGCTAAATAGTAGCTCAGACTCTCATATATCATATCCGTCAATTACCTAGACTTTAGAGCAAGCATTTGCTACCCACAGGTTTTAGGTTCAAAGCAAATCTCAAGTCAAAGCAGTTGCATTAAAAGCTCGAGAGAAATTAAGCTTGAAAGGTAGGTACTTGAAAGGAATTACGACGGAGCAACTATTCATCATCTCCAAGGCAAGAGATTATCTTCAGAGTTTATTTTATTCTCACACTCTAATTAAGACTCTTTAATAAAGACTATATAGACTCTATTTATTTGGTTTCCTTAATTATGCATCTTTTTATAACTTTCTAATAAAGTAAACAAATCTAGCTAATATATATAAGACAGAGGGATACTTATCTGGATACATGGGGGTTGCCCTCCCCCAAGCTGGATGTTGACATAGTCTTCGATGTTCTTGATAGTTGAAAGTAGAGGTAGATAGTGATGGTGGCTGATTGATCTTCTTTAACGCTAGACACCATGTGTGTCATGTCTCTCTTCCTTGGGATCCTGCTGAACTCAAATAGACAACAAAGCTAGTGAAACTTGATTAAGCGTTAGGGGTTAGCCACGTTGCTTTTGTCCGTCTAGAAATCTTTCAAAGAAGATTAAATATTTTTGGGGTTTTCTATGCAAATAAGGATGATGATTGTTGGTATTTATTAAGTGCTAAAAGAATATGAAGGATTCCGCAGCGCCACGTAACACCTACCATTGTAGCTTTTCCCTAGGATGAGTATTCTAGAGTATCGTATCCACAGGGGAAGCGTTGGCTAAAGAATCTAATAAGTCACAATCATGCATCTACTAACTAAGCAAACCACTAACTAAAGTGAGAGGGGTAAATGGTAAATGATAGGAGTTATGAATAATATCAATCACACAAGAGAATTCCTAATGATAAATGTGTAGTAGCATGTTGAGAGGACAAATGGGAGAGATCTAGGTTTCTATGTACTTCTCTATTACTTAGGTTTTATGATAGCAATCACACCATAGCACTTTGGGACATCAAAACACTAGCCACAGACAGGGATGAGAAGGGGGCTAGGAAGCTTCGACTACGGTCCTACAAACACCAACCCGAACGTGGTGGAATACATCGCCATCGTGGCCACCACCACCAGGGCTACCACAAACAATTAGTGGGGTTGGGTGCAATCTCAGGTAACCTCTAGTCTAGACACCATGTCTACACTATCAATTACTACTCTAATTATGTCTATAACTAGAGCACTCGATGCGAGCGAAGATCCCATGCAATGATATAACAACTATACTAACCAATTATATGAATGAAAGTAAATAGAGAAGATAAATATATAATAAATCATAATGTCTTACAAAGAAAGGATACAAGACATACCAAACTCTATAGATTCCTCCAGAACCGGAGCATAGCTCCGCTCTCCCTAACTCTCTAGTTGCTAATCTACTACATTGGAGAGTCTAGCCCTAATTCTCTAGTGGAGAGGTTGTCCTCACATTGGGACACCTCCAAGACCAACAGTCAAGAGATAATGAATGGAATGAATTAGGGTTTCACCCCAGGGCGGGGGTCTTGTTATATAGGGGTCTCCAGGCCTCCCTCCTAGTTCCGTAGGCAATGTGGTACTAAACCTTCCACCATGTATTATGCTAATGCACATAGGCTTAGATGGGCCGAATTCAGGTCTGGGCCTTCTAGAGTCTTCCATTGGATGCACCATAGCCCTTAGATCCAATCGACCTTGATAGATGGACAGGATTGCTCCTCAATGGCGGTTAGGAACCGACGTCGAAGGGAGGGAGGCCGACAAGGCCCCATGGCGCGCCGCCGCTACTAGGGGCGGCCGCCCGCACACCGCCGGTGGGCCCCAAATTTGTGGGGTCGTGCCTTCCGGTGTCTTCTCGAATGTTCTTACATGGGTTTCAAGTTGGATTGCTTCACGGATACGTCTTTATGTCGTAGGGCTTGCAAACTCTTGGGCGTTTTCTGTTTAATCCACGAAAATATATAAATCACCAAAACTCGTGGAATTATGTCAAGAAAGCCCCTATACTATGTTGATATTCATTTTAAGCCCTTATTTCAGTTTTAAAAGCCTATATATTTTATGCTATAACAGGTGTCAACAATGACGCATGCATATTTATTTTATTTTTATGCCACCACAAGAAATATCCTTGTGGGTTGTTACACACCACATAATTACTCACATGGGGCTTAGAGTTTTTCAAAGTATATGCAACCAACAAATATTTATTTTCTTTTCTAATGCAAGGCTAGTGCTATAATGTAAATATGCTAAAGGAAATAATTATGAAATGCAAGGAAAAAAATATGGATAACTACCGATCTTACCTTTTCGGCGAGGGTTCAGTGTTTTAAGTCCTATGAAGTAGACTTCTTACCTTGTCGTTTACCCGAAAGTGTATTATTTGATCTTGACGGTTGTGCTCCTTAAGATGGTGAAGGACAACGCCACCCTTGTTCTTTGCTGGTCTTATGAGTTGGAGTGAAACGTGACAACCGGCCTTGTTTTGTGTGTATGCTTGTAAGACATTCACTTGTTGAATTTTTGAGAAACCGATAAGCTTCTCCACCTTTTGCTCAAAGTGTGTCCTGTTTGCAAAATCATGGTAGAGATCAAGTGCATGGGCTCATGTTGGTGGGAAAACACCAACAGAACCAAAACTTCATTCGTTCTTCTCTAACCATAGGCACATTAAACAAGATAGAGTTGATTTATTATACACTTTTCTTAAACCTAACTTGGGTGACAAGATCAAAAAAATTAAGCATGATTGTTTGTGATTAAAACATTCGACAGATCAAATCAAGCTCGTTGACTCTTAGAAGGGTTTTCTTATCTAAACATCAAAAGCATGATTATGATTCTTCCAAAGCAAGGTAAGCAATATTCTCTTACTTACAAGATGAGGACTAAGAGATCAAGAGAATGGTGGTAGGAACAACTAAAGAAACAAAACATGTTGAGTTAATGAAGTTGGATCAGGCAAAGTTGTTACTCCAACATGTTTGATTCTTTATTTATGAACAAGCCATACTTTAGGAAAAACTTAAGTAATGACAACTTACCTCAAGATGTTACCTTATTATTGGAATGTGATAGCATCGTAACACCTTGTGATGGTCCTTTTATTTTATTCGAAGCTTTCCTTCTTTGGCCTTTTTGTGTATCTTGTTCCTTACTTGTCTCTTTTATTGTATCGTCCTTTCTTTATTGTTCTTCAAATTGTGCTAGGATCTTTTAGCTCCTCCTCGATGGTTTTATTCCTGTAATATTAGTTGACAAATGAGATACCCGAAGGAATACAAGTAATTGTAAACAAGGGTAGAACTGTCATGGAGCTTAAGATATCTTCTATGCTACACAATGTTTTGGTTGGATATTTTAGTTAGCATATGCTCACTATTACTTTTTTTTTTCTAATGGGAAATTTTTATCATATCTTAAGTTTGATTTTGATGTATGACATTTATTAACCAATCAAACTTAGAGAGACAAAATAATAGTGAGTAGAGGGATTGCAAACCAAAGATGTCGAGTGATGGGAGCTTGAGTAGAGGAAGAGTAATGTCGATGATCTTTAGAGGAGTCAACCTTCCTCCCCATGCTCGAGCCTTCCCTCGTCACTTTCGACACTTTAAGTGTGAATGCCGAATCATCCTTGATCGTGTATTGCAATCACCATGTCCATAGACGTTGTTCATCCTTTTGTTCCTGCAAGGTTAGTGACCAAGAATACCCGAAGGGAACTTGTCCTAGGAACATGTTTCTTTTAGCACGAGCCTTCATGTGCTCGGATATATATTATTATTTTTATTATAGTTATTATTATTTTTTTTTTTTAGAACATAAGACAAAAAGTTGTATACAAATATGTGATTTATATTTACTTACCTGTTTTTGATGTTCTTGTGGCCCATTGCTTTGTCCATCTACTTCTATTGAGTGATTACTTTTCATGATCGTGTTGTATGACACTCTTCTTCATTGAATGGACATAGCACGCACCTCTCCTGCAAAATGTTAGTGGACACATACCCGAAGGAATATAACATGGTTGAAGTAGGGGTTGTTGTCCAAAGTTTATATGATTTCATCTATGCTAATGAAAAGGTGGTTCATTGATTACTCTTAGCACATGTTTTTATTTATTCATGTCTTATAACTCATTTTATGTGTGGCTACATTCTAATATGTGGATCAAGGCAAAGGTAACTTGTAACAAAAGACAGAGTGAATGATATTTGATACTTACAATTCTTCCATGAATGAGCCGTGTCTTTTCGCACAAGGTTGGAGTTCATCATATGCCTTGCTTCATCTCTCGATCCGAGTTCATCTCTTGACTTACCCGAATTGGATTTGTGAGTTTTCTACATGGGTTAGTCCAATACAAGAACCAATGTCTACACAAGCAATTCTTAGTTCAATAACCAAACTAGACTCCATGTCTAATTCAATTAAGGAAGGCATTTTAACCTAAGCACCACGCTTAATTTAAAAGCCTATGGAAAAACCCTATTTGCGCAAATAGAAGAATTTCCAAACCAAAACATACTATAGTAGATAAAGGTAGCATGAAAGCTCTATAGAGATTTATCAAATAGAGATGAAAGAGCATGATCATGGTGAGAGTTTTTTTTTTTTTTAATGCAAACATGGATGGAGGCAAGAAACTAAACATGCAATGGATCTACTATGGGAAAACATAAACTAAGCGGAGTGAATGCATGAGTTGATCAAGTAAACATGCAATGCAATGCAAGAAATTAAATGATAACTACTCAATCAATTTATAGTCCATGAGCAAGACTTTCTCACCTTTTAATCATACTTACCACGATGTGCGGTTTCTATGTACGTCACTTGAGATGTGTGCATTGAATTCTTGTGACGGCGACTTCTTCTTTAATATATACATGGTTAGAATAATATATTTAAATACATACCTTTGAGATAGCAGGGTTCCAATGTTGATGAATCTTGAATGATCAGGCACCCTGGGTTCTTCAATCTTCTTTTTTTTTTCCCTTGTCTTGTGAAATCTTGTCGGAAGATCGCAACGACCTCTTTTGTCCTGTCTATTCCACAACTCAACAGAACAAGGGTAATCCTACTAAAGCTAGTGATACATTAAATTAGCGTACATCATGATCATTATTAGAATCTTTAGGCCAATTGCTTCCCCTAAGAACGGCGCCAAAAAAGCTTGTTGGCATTTGTTAAGTGCTAAAAGAATATGAAGGATTCTCGCAGTTTACACGTAACACCTACCATTGTAGCTTTTCCCTAGGATGAGTATTCTAGAGTATCGTATCCACAAAGAAGCTTTGGCTAAAGAATTCTAATAAGTCACAATCATGTATCCACTAACTTAGCAAACCACTAGACGATAGTGAGGAGGTAATTGTTAAAGGATAAGTAAATGTCAATGCATAAAATAATAACCTACCTAAGAAATCAAAGAGTAACTAAACTAATCAAGAGATCAAAGGGAGAGATCAAGGTCCCTGGGTAATTCTCTATTACTAAGGTTCTATGATAGCAATTATACTAGTGCACTTTGGAGCAGCAGATCCGTCCCAACTCTCGAGAAAGACTGGGAAGAAGGTAGTTGGGAGAAGGCTGCCAAAAGCTCTACGAAACACCAATCCGAACGTGGTGGACTACAAAGGCCTTACAGAGCTGTCACCCCTGGGGCTACCACAACTATCCATGGGATTGGGCGCAACCTCAGGTAACCTATAGCCTAGACACCAAGTCTACACTATCGATTACTACTCTAGCTACCTAGCATAACTAGAGCCCTCAATACGAGCGGAGATCCCATGCAATAGAATAACAACTATACTAACCATATATGAAAGGCATGGAAGTGAATAGAGAAAATAAATATATGAATCATAAGCCTTGTAGAGAAGATACAAAGACATACCATACTCTGAAGACATCTCCAGAACAGGAGCAAAGCTCCTCTCTCCTTTTACTCCTTATTAGATCTAAGTTAGATCTAATCTAGTTCTAATTACATGGCTAATCTATCTCTAATTATATGACTAATCTTCTTCTA
This sequence comes from Hyparrhenia diplandra, assembly GCA_015847255.1. Classification (NCBI taxonomy): domain Eukaryota; kingdom Viridiplantae; phylum Streptophyta; class Magnoliopsida; order Poales; family Poaceae; genus Hyparrhenia; species Hyparrhenia diplandra. The sequence continues at coordinate 28,595 of JADLZK010000211.1, read as the reverse complement.
ATCTACTTCTAATTCACTAATCCCAGAGAGAGGTTATCCTTACATTGGGACACCTCTACAACTGAGAGATAATGAATAGAATGAGATAGAATGAATTAGGGTTCAACCCTGGGGTCAGGGGGTCTTCTTATATAGGCCTTGACGATGAACGATAGCCCTTGGAACAAACCGACCTTGGCAACGGTGTAGATACAACCTCAAAGTCAGTTACAAACCGACATAAAAAGATGAACCTGATTGGGCATAATTGCCTGGCGGCCGGCACAAAATTGCCTGGCGGCCGCCAGGTAACTGCCTCCACTCAGCCTCTCATCTTTTCTAGTGTCCTCTGGTATCTTCTAGAATGTTTTAGTCCACTTTTCGGGTTGAGTTACTTTACGGTCAAGTCTTGTCATTGTATGAGATGTATATTCCGGAACTTTCTCCATTCTTCTCTGCATTTATCTATTAAGTCCCTGAAAAGATATAAATCACCAAAGCTCGTGGAATTATGTTAGTTAGACCCCTAGTCTATGTTGATATTCAAATTATGTCCTTTTTCATGTTTAGTTGACTAGTAATATTATGCTATAACAGGTGTCAACAGTGGCCTGAGAGGCTTTTGTAACTAGGATCCTTTAGGCTTGATGTTTTAGTAAACATGCTAACCCTTCGCCTCTATCTAGCTTAATTGTTCATCTGAGTTGCCTTCGTATTTTTCTTTCTTGAGTAGGTCTGGCAATGGATACCCCGGGGGTGGTCCTTGAGCCTTTCTTGCCCCGTTCCAGGATTTCAACGGAAGGCTCTCGCGATTTTAAGCATGATACAAGCGAAAAACAGAGAGAGTTTTTTCTTTAATTTTTCCAAGGGGTTATCATAAGGGGAGGGTTCCCCCTCCGGTAGCCCCTGAGGGAGGTTTTTGTCTTTTGGAGTGGTTAAAGACAAAACCTACCTAATATAAGACTTGGACTCATAGCTTTTGTGGAAAAAAAAAAAAAGAGTTCTTTCTTTATTGCTTTTGTACAAGATGTGTATGTACATGGCATATTTCTCAGTTCTAAGGGTAGAACCGACAAAGTTGCTCCATATTCCAAGCATTCGAGTACACTTCACCCTTCTCGTTTTTAAGTTTGTATGTCCCGGGTTTGAGTACTTCAGCTATGAAATATGGCCCTTCCCATGGAGGTGCTAGCTTGTGTCGCTCTCGGCTGTCCCTTCTTAGTTTTAACACTGGATCGTTGACTTGGAAGCCTCGGGGTTTAAGCCTTCTAGTGTGATATCGCCTTAGTGATTGCTGGTACCGAGCAGAGTGTATCAGGGCTATGTCTCTTGCTTCTTCTAATTGGTCCAACGAGTCTTCTCGGGCCCTTTGGTTGTCTTGTTCGGTGTAGGCTCGGAGTCTTGGGGACCCATGCTCTATATCAGAGGGGAGTATGGCCTCGGATCCATAGACCAAGAAGAAGGGCGTGAACCCTGTTGCTCTGCTCCTCATTGTTCTTAAGCTCCATAGTACGGACGGTAGCTCTTGGTACCATCTTTTACCATACTGGCTTAACTTGTTGAAGATTCTTGGCTTGAGGCCTTTCAAAATCATGCCATTGGCTCTTTCTACCTGACCATTGGTTTTTGGGTGTGTCACCGCAGCCGTGTCTACTCTGATGTTGTAATCTTCACAAAAGTCGAGGAATTTCTTTCCAATGAAGTTGGTCCCATTGTCGGTGATGATCGAATTTGGGACACCAAATCTTGAGAGTAGATCTTTGAACAACTTTACTGTTTCCTCAGTTCGAGGCGCGACAACTGGTCGGGCTTCAATCCACTTAGAGAATTTATCTATTGCTACCAACACATGTGTGTAGCCCCCGGGTGCTTTCTTGAGGGGTCCGATCATGTCCAATCCCCACACCGCAAATGGCCAAGTGATCGGAATGGTTTCTAGAGCTTGTGCAGGAAGGTGCGTTTTGTGGGCATAGTATTGGCAACCTTTGCAGGTTCGGACTATATAGTTTGCGTCTCGGACTGCTGTCAGCCAATAGAAGCCTTGTCTGAAGACTTTTCCTACTAGGGTACGTGGGGCAGCATGGTGCCCGCACTCTCCTCCGTGGGTATCCATTAACAGCTCCTTGCCTTGTTCCCGGGAAATGCATTTTTGGTATATCCCGGAGGCTGCTTTTTTGTATAGCTCTTTGTCATCGCCAATCACGATGAATGACTTAGCCCGGCGTGCTATTCTTCTCGCTTCGGTTTTGTCTTCTGGCAACTCTTCTCGGAGGAGATAGTTTGCCAGAGGTACCCTCCAATCTTTTGTCTCTTCATCGACCTGCATTGCCTCTGGCCGTTGTTGTACGGCTTGATTAATCCCTTCCTCCGGGGTCTGCTCTTGATTTTTCGAAGGGGGTTCTTCAACCCCCGAGGGGATTAAGTCAACCCCCGAGGGAGCGTCCTGTTCTTGGTACTTGACGAAAGGTTTGTAAAGGTCTATTGTCAGGATATTTGGGGGTACTGCGGCCCTTGTGGATGCAACCTTTGCAAGCTCGTCGGCCTCCTCGTTGTACCTTCTTGGGGTGTGTCGATGCTCTAAACCATGGAACTTGTCTTCTAGTTTCCTTACCTCCCGGCAATATGCTCCCATTTTGGGGTCATGGCAGGCCGAGGCCTTCATTACTTGATCCACCACCAGTTGGGAGTCTCCTCTTGTTTCCAGGCGTCGGATTCCGAGGTCTATCGCAATGCAGAGGCCGTTGACTAGGGCTTCATACTCTGCCACATTATTTGAGGCCTGAAAGTGTAGCCTGATAGCATACCTAATGTGTACCCCGAGGGGTTAAATGAAAAGTAGGCCTGCTCCTGCTCCGGTTTTAATTAGAGATCCATCAAAGAACATCGTCCAGCATTCTGATTGGACTGGCGCCGAGGGTAGTTGGGTATCCATCCATTCTCATTACAAAATCGGCCAAGACCTGGGACTTGATTGCCTTGCGTGGAGCATATGTCAGTGTCTCGCTCATGAGCTCTACCGCCCATTTGGCCACCCTCCCGGTGGCTTCTTTGTTGTTTATTATTTCCCCGAGGGGAAATGCCGATACTACCGTGATTGGGTGTGCTAGGAAATAATGGCGGAGTTTCTTTTGTGCCAGCACCACGGCATAGAGCAACTTCTGCATCTGAGGGTATCTTATTTTGGTGTCAGAGAGTACTTCATTGATGAAGTAGACCGGTCGTTGGACTGGTAAAGAGTGCCCCTCTTCTTGTCGTTCGACGACTATGGCTGCGCTTACCACAGGGTAGTTCTGCGGCGACATAGAGGAGCAAATCGTTCTCACGGGGTTTGGTGGCACCAATACCGGTGGGTTGGTCAACATTCTCTTCAGGTTCCCGAGGGCTTCTTACGCCTTGACGGTCAAGTGAAGTGCTCGATTTTCTTCGAAGTCTATATAGGGGTAAACCCTTCTCTCCCAACCTAGAGATGAATGCGCTGGGGGGACGCTAGACAACCCATGAGTTTCTAGACTCCTTTAAGGTTGGTTATTGGCTCCATGTTGGTTCTTCGCTGCGACCTTGGTTGGGTTGGCCTCAATACCCCTTTGTGAGACAATGAATCGAGGAGCATCCCGCGAGGGACCCCGAATACACATTTTTTCGGGGTTGAGCTTGACACCCTTTTCATTTAGGCATTTGAACGTTCTTTGTCAAGTCTTCAACTAGGTTTCTTTGTCTTTTTTGATTTCACCACTATGTCGTCAACATACGCTTCAACTATTCGGCCTATGAGTTCGCCAAACACATGTTGCATGCATCATTTGGTAAGTGGCTCTGCGTTCCTCGGCCCGAAAGGCATGGTGAGGTAGCGGTACATTCGAAGGGTGTGATGAATGAAGTTGCGAGTTGATCGGACTCTTTCATCTTTATCGATGGTACCCGAGTATGCAGCGTCAAGGAAGGATAGCGTTTCGCACCTCGCAAAGAGAGTCAACGATTTGATCGATCCTAGGTAATGGGAAAGGAACTTTGGGGCATGCTTTATTAAGACTAGTGTAGTCAACACACATCCGCCATTTTCCATTCTTTTTCTCTACTAATATAGGATTAGCTAGCCACTCTGGATGGGACACTTCCATGATGAACCCGGCCGCCATTAGCTTCTGGACCTCCTCTCCGATGATCTTGCGCTTGGCATCGTCAAATCGCCTCAACCGCTGCATCACGGCTTTGGAGCCGGCTCGGATGTCTAGGGAGTGCTCGGCGACTTCCCTCGGTATGCCTGGCATGTCCGAAGGACTCCATGCAAACGTGGTAGCGTTCGCCGCGGAGAAAGTCGACGAGCAATCAAGCTCCCTATTTACGGTTGAGCTCCGAATCGATGGTCGGCGACTTCTCCCCGGGATGTTTGGGGTCCAGTGGACGGTCTTTGTTGCTTTGGAGGCTTGAAGCTACCGCGTGCCGCTTGGCCTCGGGTTCCTCGCACATTTTGTCGAAGCTTTTGGAGACATCAGCGATAAGTGCCTCAGATATGGCCAGTGCCTCCGCGTACTCGACACTTTCGACATCGCAATTGTATGCGTGGTGATATGTTGAACCGGTAGTGATGACCCCATTAGGCCCCGACATCTTTAGCTTAAGGTATGTGTAGTTGGGTACAACCATGAACTTGGCGTAACAGGGTCAGCCCAGCACGGCATGGTAAACCCCTCTGAACCCGAGGACCTCAAAAGTCAGGGTCTCCCGTCGGAAGTTCAAAGGGGTACCGAAGCAGACTGGTAAGTCAATCTGCCCGAGGGGTTTTACTTGCTTCCCGGGGACAATGCCGTTGAAGGCTGGCCCCCTCTGTGGATCTTGGATTTGTCAATCTTGAGTAGGTCGAGGGTCTTCTCGTAGATGAGATTGAGACTGCTCCCTCCGTCCATGAGGACCTTGGTTAGTCTTGTGTTACCGATAATCGGATCCACTACCAATGGGTAAGCCCCTGGGTTCGGGATATGGCGCGGATGATCCTTTTGGTCGAACGTGATCGCTTGATCTGACCACTTGCGAAGCTTGGGGGTGGCTGGCTCCGCAGAAAAGACCTCATGTCGCTCCTTCTTTCTCTGTCGCGCAGTCATATTGCTCGTCCTGCCCCCGAAGATCATGAAGCAATTATCGACCTTTGGGTACTTGAAATCTTCCCCGTCCTCCACCTCGGGCTCTTCTTTCTTTTCTTCATCCTCGGGAATTGTCCCGAGCTTGTTGAAGTGCTTGCGGAGGGTCTTGCATTCTTCTAAGGTATGCTTGACAGGATACTGGTGGTTGGTGCAGGGTTTTTTAAGCATGTCGTCAAACTTGCCTGGGGGCGCCCGAGGGCCCTTTCGGTCTACGGCCGCGACAAGATCCTCCTCGAAGTCACCCTGCGCCAAACCCTTGCCTCGTGCGCCCTTGTTCTTTTTTTCTTTTTTTTGGCGTCTGGGGGATTTGACCCCTCGGCCTCGTCCTCCCGACGCTTCCCTTTCCTGGAAACTTGATCGAAGAGTGCTCCGACGGCCTCCTCGCCACTTGCAAACTTGGTGGCAATGTACATCAGGTCGTTGGCTTCGGTCGGGGTTCGACATCCCAATTTACTGACGAGCTCCCGATAGGTGGTGCCTGCCACGAAGGCTCCAATGACGTTGGAGTCCGTTACATTCGGGGAGTTCGTTTCTTTGTTTCGGAAACGCCGGATGTAGGTGCGCGAGGATTCATCGGCTTCCGGCGGCAATTCACGAGGTCCCGGGAATTTCCGCGTAGGTATGTGCCTTGAAAATTTCCTCTAAAGACCCTTACCAGGTCATCCCAGCCTGAAATCTGGTTAGGTGGGAGATGTTCGAGCCATGCTCGTGTCGACTCGGAGAGGTAGAGGGGCAGATTGCGAATGATGACCTTGTCGTCGTGAGCTCCCGCAAACTGGCAGGCCAAACGATAATCATCTAGCCAGACCTCGGGGCGTGTCTCGCCGGAGTACTTTTCAATATGGCTCGGGGGCCGAAAGCGTGAGGGGTGGGCCCTCCGGTTTCCCCAGTAAAGACTTGAGGCCCCGGAGGGTCGGGTGAGCCGTTTAAACGCGTTACGGTTGCCTCGGCGTTTCGATTTCTTCCCTTAGATCGGGGAGTTGTCGGTTATCGTGCCGGCTTCGTCCCGATTGACCTCTCTGCTGGCTATAATTCGGGCGGTGTTCTTCGAGACGTTGCCAGACGTCACGATTGGATCGATTGTCGGCTAGTCGTTCCCGGACGGATCGTGCCGGGGCTCGGCTTTACTCGGGTTCGGCAGAGGCTTGTCGACTGCGCATTGGCTCTTGATGCCTTGAGGTCGCATAGTTCCTGAAAGCCGAGCTCTCAGCTTGTTGGACTGCGGCTTTATCGAGGAGTTCCTTGAGTCCGTCACGTAGCCTCCTCCCTTCGGTGGTCGAGGGTTCGGGCATTTCCCGAACAAGCATTGCAGCTGCAGCTACGTTGAGGCTTGCGCGGTTGAAAGGAGACGACACCCTCGGTGGGCGCGAGTTGTTCCGGTATTGGCACGGCCGCTCGGGGCTTGAGGCGCTCGCGAGTTTCTTTCGTTGGGTTTGGTTTGCTCTTTCGCCGCCGCTGAGCGCGTTCTCGGGCCTCAATGTCCTGTAGATGCGTGCTTTGCCCGGCGAGGGCCGCGACCGGACGTCACGGGGCTGACGCGCTGGTGCCGGGCGGCACTTCGTCGTCGTGGCGGAACTTCGTTGTCATCACTTTCCTCGGGTCGATAAAAATTGACCATCTACGAGCTCAATGTTATAGCATTCCCGAAGGGGATCATAATATTCATTATTGAAAAAACTGAGTTCAGAGTCTACAACACAGGTTGCCCTAGGGTGATTCCCTAAGCTCAGATGCCCATCGTGGAGCTCCCGAAAGTAGGCGCCGACCGTCCCTTGGTGAGGGGTACCCTCGGCCCGTTGGTGAACAGTCGTCCCAATGCGGACTAGCGGCGCGAGGAGTCTTCATAGTGTACCCGCCACCAGACTCATGTGCCCCTGGTACGGGGAACTCATGGTTCGCCGCGTCACTGTGGTGATAGACTGCTGGCGTAGTGGTTGCTGTACCCAACGCCTCGTGGATATTTGGGGCGTTGTTGTCGTACAGTGCTTCTGCCCATGCGTAGGCTTCTCCGGTGGATGAATGGGCGCTCGCTGTGGGGCACGTGGGTTCTCCAATGCCCCGTTCTCCTTCTACGGGCGCCATCGTGGCTGCTGCTTTTGTCGAAAGCAGAGCTGCCTCCTCCTCACCATCAGTGTCGACGAGCACGGGGAAGAGGTCGTAGTTGAAACTGCGCCTGACGCGTCGTCGTCGGCGTTGCGCCTTCCGGCGGCGACGTCCATGATGTCGGTTCCGCCCCCTTGGTGCTTGGGAGCGGTTGTCTTCCGATCCGATCGGAAGGGAGATTGCCTGGATATCATGACCCAGCGCCGCGAACTCAAGACTGCCAAATCGCAGCAGCATTTCCCGTCCTCCTTCGTGATCCGGTGAGTAGGACGGGGAAAGTGAGTGATGTCGCCATCTAGGTTTTGGGAAGTAATCTTCGCCTGGCGCTCCCCTACAGCGGGCGCCAGCTAACCGCCGGTGTTTTGAGAACCGGGTATCTCGAAAGTACGGCAATAATATATAGGCTGTGCGCTCCCCGCCTGATGGCGTGTGCGAGCTTGGAAGACGAGGGGTTTATCCTGGTTCAGGCCATGGGGCCCTACGTCCAGCAGTTGTGATCTTTCGTGTTACTCGCACCAATTGTGCACAAGAACCAAAGCGGTTACAAGGTGTTCTGAGGAATGAAGAAGGACTTCAATCCTGGGTGTGATGGCTAAGTGTCAAAACCTAGTCGGAGGGGATCCGTTCTATTGTGGCATTACTCCCCTTTTTATAGTGTAAAGGAGAGATAATGTATACAATACGTGTCGTGTACAAAATGCTAAGGTGTCTACTATCCGGGGCTGTTGGCGTACCATGCCCGAGCCCGGACCTCGGGTTCCCAGGAGGGAGTGCCCTGGTGTGGACGCGTGTCTTGGGGTCTCCTGTGCTCGTGTCCGTTGCCCGAGGGGAGGGCCTCCCGAGGGCCAAATGGTGACCCTCTGATCCCTTTACGATCCATAGCTCGCTTGGTCTGTGTCATGGCGTGGTGTCGACGTCCCGAGGGTCCTTGGACTCGTGTCGTGGAAATGAAGCTGTAAGCAAATGAACAGTGAAGTTGTGTTTCCCTGTGTAGGGTGACGTGTGTGATAACTGTTCCCTTTATGTCCCATCAACGGGGGATGCGAGGAGATAGCGAATCGACAGGGCAATCGATTGCCCTGTCATCGCGGCCTGTGAAGCAGGCGCATTTAATGCGGCTGCTCCCCACTACTGGGTTTGGCTTCCCAAGGTGTGCCCGAGGTGGTGTTTCTGGGAGAGGGAAGAGCCGAGGCGGGGTCCCCCCCTATCCTCGGGCGAGGCGGAGAAGTCTTGCCCGAGGGTCATGGTCCTCGAAATGGGCGGATTGTCTTGAGAGACCTCGTGCCCTCGGGCGGCGGCGGTACTTAGTCCCGAGGCTCGCCCCTCGGGTCGGGGAGTAAGTTGTGGTAAAAGCGGGCTGTTCGGGCTGGCGTCGTGGGGCGTAGGCGATTTTTGCCCCCGTATGTGGATGGGCCTCGATAAGCCTATCAAGGGATTGTCTTCCCCTGCTCTCTTTCTATACTCATGACGATTACTCGTTGGTCCTTATTCTCACTACTTCGTAGACCTCACCCTGGGCCCTCCTGGCCCAGCTGGGGTGATTTAGTAAATTGGGCCTTGTCAAATGAGTGTTTGGAGATGGGCTGCCTTGGGCTTTTAAAGGGGCCCAAGAGAATCTCCCGTACATTAAGTCCTTCTTAGCGAATCTGCGGGCTTGGGGCGGCCTTCATTCTCCTGGTCATCTCTTTGGCCCAAAACACGTCTTGAGTCGTCAACTCCGGCGTCGTCTTCCCATCAGTCCTTCTTCTTGGGCCTTGGGGCCGTGCCATCCTTCATGGGCTTACTTTCCCTATGGGCCAATTATTTTCGTCCCCCGACACCACACTCTAGCCTCGGCGGCGCAGGCCGTTGTACGGTTTTAGTCCGGTTTTCCAAATTAACCGACGGCAGCGGGGTTTGTCTTGTTTTCCCCTAAAAACGAGGTTGTTGATTCGATCAATATATATTCAGTGGGGAAGGACCCCTGACACTTAAAAAACATCATGAAGGGTTTTTGGTGTTTTTGCGTCAAAAAATGTGGAGCAAGGATTTTTTTAATGCTAACCCCAAACGCTGCACTAAAATACCAAAGAAGGTAGTTCCTTTTAGAACATGATTTCACATGTATTACATCAAGAAGAAGATAGCATAAAACAAATAGAAGCCATCCAAGGTGAGATGCCAGGATGCTAAGAATCTGAAGAACATTATACATATCTTAGCATGTTATGAGGCAATGTCGGGCATGAAGATTAATTTTGAGAAAAGTGAGGTGTTCACATTGGGTTTAGACGAGTTTGAAAAGAAAAGAGTGGTGGATGTTCTAAATTGTAAAATAGGAACTTTTTTCAATGAAATACACAGGTATACCAATCGGTGGATCGCAAGATATCAAAGGCTCAGCTGAAATATGTTAGTGACAAAATTGGGAACAGTTGGGTACTTGGCAATGTGATTATCTATCATCGAGGTAAATCCATCGATTTGGAATCATGTCTCACCAAAGATACCTTTATACACAATGGGTGTATACTTGCTCTATGAGGGAAATTATCGTGCCATTGATACAAACAGATCAAGATTCTCTTGGGAAGGCAATGATAAGAAAAGGAAATACCACATGATCAAATGGGAGGCCTTAAATAGACCTAAAAGAGTTTGGTGGTTTAGGCTTCCTTGATATCGAGTTATGAATATTTGTCTCATGTCCAAATGGATTGATAGGTTGGAAAGAGGTGATGACAGCCTATGTTGCTCCATACTTAGGAAAAAATATCTAGATGACAAGAGTATATACCAGATCAAAAGCGGGGAAAGGTTCACAATTCGGAGATCTTTATATGATATCAAACAATGGTACCCGAGAGAAAGAGTGATCGAGTTAAAAGTGGGATCCAAACCAGATTCTCGCGGGATGTCCGGTTAGGGAAGCCGTCCTTTGTCGATTACCTATTATAGGCTATTTCAAGTGGTAAATGACCACGAGATATCGAGTTGCTAACACTTTTCGAAAATGGTCAATGGAATATATCATTTAGAAGACAGATTGTGGGAGAATTGTACAGAGACTACAAACAACTCTTAGAGGAGCTAAATGAAGTAAACCTTAATGAAGAGAGAGATGAGGTAATATGGGACCTGGAAGCATCAAAGAGATATACTTCAAAATCCTTATACAAAATGTTGACCACAGGTGGAGTTATTGATACTCAGATGATGACTATATGGAAATGTAACATCCCTCTGAAGGTCAAGAATTTTCTATGGATGGCAACCCATGACAGTATACAATCTCAATTCCAACTCAGGAAGAGAATGTGGGATGGTCCAGCAGAGTGTATGGTGTGTGAGGCAATTGAGACTGCAGATCACTTGCTGTTCCAATGCCCAGTGGCTGCTTATATGTGGGCATTTCTTAGAGATAATTTGAATTGGCCCAAGTCACCCACAAGCTGTACTGATTTTTTATGGGAAATTGTTAATGATTGCAGAGGTGCCAACAAAAAAATCCATCTATTTCTATGTGCAGGTGCACTGTGGGCCATATGGAAGACTAGAAATGAGCTAGTATTCGACAAGAAGGTAATGGCATCTCAAAACTCGGTGATCTTCAGGACATTGAAGCTTGTCAAGGCGTGGCAACCACTACTCAAGACGAAGCTGAAGCCAAGAGCTCAGGAGATCATCTCACTACTGACCGCAAGGGCATCGTAGAAGTCTTTACATGCTGTGAAAGGCCCCAGCGTTGCCTGGAGGTGGGATACCAGTCTCATTTTGCATGTTTTTAAGTCCCAGCGCTGTCTGGTGGTGCGACGATCAAGACGTTCGATTGGCCATGATGCCTGGTGGTTTCTGGAGTTATGTCGTTTTCGTTTTTGTTAGCGAGATGGCGGTTGATCTTGTTGGTTTGTGTAGTAAGCAAAACTTGTTGCGATTAGAGTTACGTTTCCGGTCAGAGCAGTGGGTTTAGAGATAGATCGTTGAGTTGTTTTTCTACTCGTTTATCTTAGTGCTGCATTGTAAACTGGTATCCCCAGTAAAACGGGATCTTGGTGCTCGTTAAGCTTTCAATAAAGCCGGGTGAACACCTTTGATCTAAAAAGATGCCAGGATGCTAAAGATCTGAGGCAAGGAAGGAAAGTCATCGTACCATATGAAAAATAGGATCAACAACCGTCTAATTTTCTTCAAGCTGCCGACCCTTCACATAGTGGCTTGTTCCTTGGGTAGCTAGGTACATTATCAATTCTGCAAAACGTCTAATCCATGGGGTAAAGTGTGTTTAGTTGGTGAAATATTTTGGGTTCGGCTACTGTAGCACTTTTCGTTTGTATTTGATAATTATGGTCCTATCATGGATTAACTAGGCTCAAAAGATTCGTCTCGTACTTTTCAGCCAAACTATGCAATATGTTTTTTTGTTTACCTATATTTAATGCTCCATGCATGTGAAAATAGATTTGATGTGACAGACACTGTAGCACTTTTTGGGATAACTTTTCACCAACTAAACATGCCTTGCAATTGGAGACACGAAAACGCATCAGCAAATGTAATGGACTTCTGGATGACCTGACAACCGTTGACCAGTTCTCAATGGAGACAAATGCTTTAATTGATGCCGCTTCAAGTATTATAGCTATATGTTAGATATTCTATCATATAAATTTTATTTTGCGAACTTGTAAGTTCAACGTTATGAGTGCTTGTTTTCTGGAGACCATAGCAGATGCAGGTCTCAAGAAAAGCAGACAAAAGCATGTGAGGCTTGATTGTGGCCACAACCGGTTGGTGCTCTATTTATCAATCGAATTGTTCTAATTCTAAAAGGTTCATCATAACTTTGTTCATTGTACTTGTTGTCTACACAGTAGAGGTTCAATACTCGGCTTTCTGAGCTCGATACTTAATGCCACATGTGAGTATAACGAGTCAAGGCCTTTTTTGCCGCCCAGCTACACTTGCTCTATGAGTTTTCTGTATGCTTTCTTTGTTAAGGTAAACTAAGTTGCATAAACAGAAGTAATAATTTCTTCATATAATTTAGTTCTCTCTCAGTTTTCCTATGTTTGTCTATGGCCTTAGAAGAATATGTCTCATAATGTTTATCTTCTTGCAAATACATCTCCATTGCAGGTATGTTCTTGGTTATTCGTTGCTTCATATGTGGTCTATATCCTCCTCAAGCTAGATACACAGAATTTAGTTATGGCAGCTCGTAGACATAGGTGACCAAGGTTATCTTCTTCCAAGCATATGTGTGGTGTTCACTAGTCTCTTTGGATCGATATTTGTTAACCTCTTGTCATGCAGAGTCCGAAAAAACTATTGTTAAGGATTTGTATCAACTCGATGCAATGTGCATGAAAAATTTATTAAATTCTTCCTTTACAAAACTAGTTGCTCTTCAAAGAAAAAAACAATAATAAGCTATATAGCATAGCAAGAGAGTTGCTTAGCGCTACCAGCCGCTAATTAAAAGTACAAATTTGATGCTATGGAGTGCTGAACACCGCAGAAGCATTTGCAAAAACATGATACTCTTTTGCATTCCCAGCCCCGGCCCTCTCGATAAAGTGGTTCCTGGCATTGACAGATCACATGGCACATTCTGATCATTCAGTTTTGATTCTGCGCGAAGCGTCAGGTGTAGAGTGCTGCAATCACACTCTCTCCTTTTTCTTTTATTTGTAATAAACAATAAAAAAAGAGATATTCATACATTCTCCTTCCTGGCACTTGAGAATGATCAGTGCATTTGGGTCGCATTGCAACAGCACGACAGGTCTGCCGGGGTGGTCTCGTTAGCTCGTCTGAATAAATGCATTGAGAGAGGAGGAATCAAAGGAAGGTGGCCAGCGATTCATCTTGTTCGTTGCCCAACGACCGCGTGTGCTATCCTAACGAACTTATCACGTGTGATTCCATTTCTTATTTATCCAGAACCATGGACGGTGAACGATATCGCGACCATTATCGAAGAAATGGCTTTCATGTTGGCGTTTTTAAAATCACACAGAGGCATGCACTCTCATCCTTCCAATCTTAGCTATGGGGGTTTTCTTTGACGATTGGACTAGGAAATTCTCGAGATTGACAAAGTTACAATATAGAATCTCACTGTCGACAGAAGCGTCGCTTACCACAAATTACTTAGATTAATTTTTAGCCCAACTGGTAACTAGAGTCATGTGTGTCAAACAGACACTTAGAGCATTTGCATGAGTACTACCTAAAACATACTAGCTACTTGTTTGTTTGGATAGCCACCCATTTTCATACTACCTATATTTAGCTCCAAACTGCAGTAGTACTACCTAAAAACAAGCTAGTCGAACTCATCTTATCATATAATGATAGGTGGGTCCCACATATCATTCTCTCTCATGTTCTTCCTCCTATAGATGAATTGAGCAGTGGCTTGGATGGAGGTGGTGCACTGGGACATGGTGCATTGGCAGCAAGGACCCATATGCCAGTGCACCTGGGAGGGCTCCAGGTGTCGGGGCAAATCCGCTCACACTGGGGACAACTGCCCGCTAGGGAGCCACATTGGGCATGGCCACCGACGCCGAGGAGTCGTGTTGGGTAGGGGAGGTGGCCTTAGAGGCGGGGAACGACTAGGAGTCGCCAGATCTGTTCGCGGTTGACTTCAAGACGCCACCACTTAGGACCAAGAAGGGTCCACGATGAGCTTTCTTGAGAGGTGGCGGGGAAGGAGCCATGTGCAGTAAAGTGTGGCATAAGCCAACATAGTAGGTAGTGGGAGAGGAAAATTTGTTGGCCATTAAGTTTTAGTAGTTTGATAGGTAGCCTGCTGAAGTATGTTTTTTTTTGGTACTCTGCTACTTAAATTGGAGATAGATAGTGTGTTTTGGTTGCGTGTCGAGGTTGCTAATGTTGGACCTCTTCTAAATGTATGCTAATAGTAGGCAAGTTGCACATTAGGGCAATTTCAACCTACAGACGGGTTCTGTCTCTATGTGCCTCGAATATATCATACAGACAAATATAAAGACATGTCATACAACAAACAGACGATGGTTTGTCTCTAAGCTATTTAATCCTTCACATTTAGATATGATCAACTATAAATAAATTCTTGTATACTATTGTGTGGCTATTTGATAGAAAATGGATCAAGCATTCATAAGAGTATTTTTTTGAGCCACAAATATAAGTCATATGATATATAACGGCAACACTTTTATCTAATTTGATTTGTTTCATAGCGCTGCCATATATGCAAAGGGTTCAAGAATAGAGAAGAAAAGGACGGAAGTGGATATATACATGCTTGCACGTGCTGCACTTGCTAGCTCGTTGTCTTGCTTGCTTATATTTTTTTTTTTTTTTTGAGGGAAACAGGAGGAGCAAAGAGCTCCTACTGTGCTTTTATTGAAACAACAAAAAAACAATAACAGTCTTTACAAGTAGCTTCAAGAAACAAAGAAGCTTAAAAAAAAAATAAGAAAAATTACACAAAGGCTTCTATCCATTATTGGACTAAAGGGGAATAAGACGGTTTTGCTCGAAGGATAACCAGAGCAAATTCACTTTTGAAGATGAGCTTGCAGCGCCTGACAGAAGCAGGAATGCCCTTGAAAATTACATCATTACGAAGCATCTAAATTGACCAACACATTGTAATAATAATCTCCATGAAGAAAGGAAGATGGAGCTGAATCACGAAAGCTTCAAAAATATCGAAACTGTTGAGTTGGGTGGAACTAGGAGACCCAGGGCGTTTCAGCAGGCCATGGCCGAGGGCAACCAAAGAAGAGATGGAAGACATCTTCCTCAACCGAATGAACATAGTGAACACAACTGTAATCAGGCAGAAACATAGTTTTCCTTTTCAACAACTCTCGAGTATTTAACCTATCCTTGAGTAAGAGCTAGAAGAAGACCTTCCTTTTATTTTGACAAGAGAATTTCGAGCCATTTATAAATAGGATGAGCTTGGTGATCCCCATTGAAGTAACTGTAAGCTTTGCTTGTCGAGAAGGAACCATTACCCAAGACATAAGTCCATTGATCATGTGATTCTTTGAAGGGTTGTAGAATGAACCATGTTGGAGAGCTGTTGGACTGAACATAGGCTTCGGAGGATAGGGAAGGTGGAAGAGATTTATTAGTTGTGGAGAGGAGAGAACTGTTTGTCTTGAAACATTGGGGTTCTTTGCATAGGAGAAGAGTTGTAGCCATAGTTGATCCAAGGTTGCAGTAATCCATCTATCCAACCAGAAGAGGAAGGTAGAACCATTGTTCACTGTGGGTGTACTAATTTCCTTGTATTTAGAAAGCAACTTGAGATTGTCACACCACTAGAAGGACCCTCTGAATCTGGGCTGAGAAGAGAGGCAATCTTTCATCATTGTAATACTTGTCCCACACTAGCTGAACCTAGGGTACATCAGCATGATTGAAGAATTTGTGCAAATGCTTGAGGAGTAGACAATCATTTTGCACCCGAAGATCAAGAACTCCCGAGGCCCCCTTCCTTTTTGGGCGGAGAAACTACTTGCCGGGCTGCTTTTGAGGGTTTTTTTTGCTAGTATCTGAACCCCTCTAGAAGCAAAGTGCATTCGATTTTTATCTATTAGTTTAATAATTGCCTCTGGAAATCTGAAAGTGCTCATAGCAAACATTGGCAGGGCTATAAAGATGGCATTAGTGAGCTGGAGTCGACCTGCTTCACTCAGCATACTGGAGATACTGCCTAATCTTCTTTCACACTTATTTACATAGGCCAAAAGTCTGCTACACTTGGCTTTTGAATGCTGAGAGGCAGTCCGAGGTAGGTGAAAGGTAAGCTTTCTTTCTGACAGCCAAAGATCAGTGCCAAATCTTCAAACTTGTCAACCTATACATTAATGGGAACCATACTTGACTTGTCATAAGTAACTTTGAGGCTAGTGGACTCACTAAAGGAGTGAAGAAGAGTTTTCAAGAAACTGATATGTTTAGTGTCCGCCTGCATAAATATTAAAGTGTCATCGACATACTGAAGAATGGGGAAGTTTGGGTCACTTCTCAATGGAATTGGCAAGTTTAGATGACCATCTCTGCAGGCTGCATTTAGGAGAGTTTGAAGAAAGTCTGCTACCAAGACAAAAAGTAGGGGTGAGAGAGGATCACCCTGTCTTACTCCCCTTTTATAATAAAAAACCTTTCCTAGAATTCCATTGAAGAGGACTGCAGAAGTGCCTGAAGAGAAGATTTGTTTCATCCAGAGGAGCCATTTATCTGGGAAACCTTTAGCCTCCATAATCTGGAGCATGAGCTGGTGCTCTACCTTGTCAAAAGCTTTCTCAAAGTCTGGCTTTAAAATAATGATTTCCTTTTTTTTTTGACTGATGACAGAGGTGTAAATATTCCAGAGACCAAGCTAGACAATCTTGGATGGATCTTTTCTTAATAAACCCATACTGATTTTTATGGATTAAACCCGGCATGACAAACTGTAATATGTTGGCTAGCACTTTTGTAATGATCTTAATGGAATTATTCAACAGAGAGATTGAGAGATTGGTCTAAAATTTGTTACCTTCACAGGATTATCTTTTTGGGAACCAAGGTGATGAAGGAGCCATTGATGCATCGAAGATTACTCTGACCAGCATGGAATTCATTGAATAATCTGTAAAAATCCTGACAAATAATAGGCCAATATTTCTTCATAAAATCTGTATTAAAGCCATCAGGCCCAGGGGCTTTATATGAAGGTAAGCATTTGACTACAAGGTCAATTTCAAAAGCTGAGAATGGTGTCACCAAGGAAGATAGGTCTCTTTGTTCCTGAAAATGATCTCTGAGGTTAAACTGAATACTAGTAAAGTTTGAAGTCCCCAACCTCTCTTTGAATGAATGCCAGATGAGCTCTGCCTTTGATTTGTGATCAAAAAGTTGCATGTCATTGTCATCCGTCAAAGAAGTAATAAGATTCTTTCTGTATTTAACAGTTGCATTAGCATGGAAGAAATGAGTACTTGCATCCCCTAAAGTTACCCATTTGATTTGCCCTCTCTTCTTCCAGTAAGCCTTTTGCTGCCTTAATAAAGAGATATGCTCACTCATGCAATTCCACTCCTTGCTTGCTTGCCCTTGCTTGTTTGTTTGCAATCAACTAGCATGAATCAAAGTAGCAGCACTTCTGAAACACTCTCCGTGCAAGGCTGGATCCCGTGCCTTGCGCTTGTAAAATGGGATCCCGTACAACACGTCCTCCTCCAGGCGACGTGGCTTGGGAGCAGGAGCCTTCTTTGACTCGTGAGACGCCGGCATCGCCCGTCTACCAGGTCACGAGGGTGTTTTTATAAAATAAACATGTTATAGACGGCTATTACAGCCGCTGTACATGCCCTTGTACAATAGTTTTGAGCCCTAATCCCAGAACTGCGGAAGAGCGCACATTCACTACATGTACACAGTTGCAGATTAAATTTCGCTACCCGTGTTTCAGTTCCGCTTTCTATTTGAACTCGCAAACCATTTATATGGTTTTAGCATTGTTAGATACTTTTTAGCTCGTATGAATAAAATTGAGAGAATGATGAACTAGCCAGCCATGCATCCGAGAAAAGGGGGGATCAAATGAAGATTATTGCCAGCCATTCTTCTTCTTCTTTATTGTCCAACGACCGTGCTAATCCTAACAGTGTAATTCTAAAAAAAAAAAAAAAGAGAGTACATCTTCCTCGTGTGGCTCCATTTCTTTATTCAAATCCTTGGATGGTGAGCGTGATCGCCTAGCTCCATTGTTGGCTTTCATGTTGGTGCTAATTAGCAGCAATCATGACGTCGGCTTCCCTGATTTTCTCCTCGAATCACTGAAGAGAAATAGAGAGGTTGTCGGTGGGAGAAACCAATAAGAGATATAGGTAGTGCATACTACAACAACAAAAGGGTACTTACTGGCTTTGTGAGATCTGAAATCAGGTACATCTTCACTCTGCATTAGTGAAGCAGCAGCACAAGAAAATAGAGGAATACTAGTTGCTAACTCCATGATATATTGGCAGCTGTCCATCCATATACGCAAAAAGTATTTACCATATAACTGAACAGCATAAGATTTATATTTTTAGATTCACCATAAGAAATATTTTTATAATATATATTACACGCTTGTTAAGCCATACGAATATATAGAGCGGAAACCATGTCAATAAAAAAAGAATTATTTGACTTAGGATATAAAACTACACAACTATAACCTTTTTCTGAAACTGTGGAAATTCAAAGTGTCATTTAAACGGAGGTAGTGTTTAAACTACTTCTAAACACTAGTTTATAAAACTTCCCCCCCCCCCAAAAAAAAAAAACACTAGTTTATAAATCGTTTTTACATTATTTTGGCTACTGCTCCCTCCCTTTGAAATTGTACCGAGTCATTCTCTTAGGCACTGTTATATTGTTCAATCCATGTTGATAGTAGTACGCAACTTGCGTTGTACAATAATGTTTTTGAACTCTATAATCCCCGAACTACCGGAAGGGCATGCATTATTCGACTGCAAGTACGCACCTGCAGATTAAATTTCCCTACTCGTGCTTATTACTAGAAAGAAACCAAAGCAGTGGTTGGCTTGGACTTTTTCCACTGCACACACCAACTCGTCACGTTCTCCCCAATAATTTCAAATCGACCGGTATAGAACCGTCCGTCCCGAAAGTTGTTGCGCAACAGTCCAATCCCTTACCCAAATTGCCCTATAAATACCCCTCTCGTGCCCACTGCTGCTGCAACAGAACAATCGGGCTAGCTCAGCAGATCTCTCTTATCTAGCTCGCCAGAACAATGGCCAAGCTATCCACACTAGTGCTGGCCGCAGTGGTCGTGCTCTCACTTCTAGTGAGCCCCATTGCTTGCAACCGCAAGCTCAGCAAGGCCAAGCCCAAGACAAAGCCGACCAGCCACAGGCAGGTGCCTGCAGCCAGAGCCATCCACAAGCCGGCCACTGCAGCCAAGTCCCACACCAACCACAGCGCTACCCATCCGTCGCCCTCCACCGTGTATGGCTCCGGCGGCTGGCTGTCCGGCGCCGGCGCCACGTACTATGGCGCCCCTAACGGCGACGGCGGTGAAGGTTAGTGACGTGTCCCGCTGCTTGTGTTCATGTGGATGGATGCCAAAGTAGTGTACTTAATTATGTGACGTGCATTGGACTGATGTCGTTGAAATTAATTAAAATTGTGAACACGTACAGGCGGCGCGTGTGGCTACCAGACGGCCGTCGGGAAGGCGCCGTTCGACTCGATGATCGCGGCCGGGAGCGCGCCGCTGTACAGGGGAGGCGAGGGCTGCGGCGCCTGCTACGAGGTGAGATGCACGAGCAACGCGGCGTGCTCGGGCCAGCCGGTGACCGTCGTCATCACGGACCTGTCCCCTGGCGGTCTGTTCCCGGGCGAGGTGGCGCGCCGACATGGCGGCGCGGCCATGGGCGCCATGGCGGCCCGGGCCCGGGATGGCCGACAAGGTCAGCGCCCGGCGGCGTCGTGAGGATCCAGTACAGGAGGGTGCCGTGCAAGTACCCGGCGTCAACGTCGGCGTTCAAGGTGGACCAGGGCGCCAACCCTTTCTACTTCAACGTGCTCATCGAGTTCGAGGGCGGCGACGGCGACCTCAACGCCGTCGACCTCATGGAGGGCGGCAGCAGCGTGTGGACGCCCATGGCGCACAACTGGGCCCACGTGGCGCCTCAACAACGGCAGGGAGGCTCAGGGCGCCCTTCGGGCTCCGGCTCACCTCCGACTCCGGCAGGGTGCTCGCCGCCAACAACGCCATCCCGGCGTGGGCGCCCGGCAAGACCTACCGTTCCTTGGTCAACTACCCCTGAATGAATCAATTGCTGCTGCCGAGCAATGGAGCAGTGCATAATTAAGGCGGGGAAATGTGCGTCCGGGTTTCGCGGAAGCCGTGTCAGAAGAGGAGGAGGAGGTTGAAGAAGAGAATGGAGTTCTTCCCTCCCTCCACACGGTCTCTGCATTCCCCTAGTGATGTGTGAAATGGTGGTGCTGTAATTTTTTTTTTTTTTTGGGTCTGTGTGGTGCTGTTGTGGTTGTGGAAAGCAAAGAGTGAAACTAGCTGCTTGGCGACTAATGTTCGCGCGCCAAAGCATCAAGTTGTGAGTTTTGAATTTGTGTACGTGGCAACCTTTTAGAATTCAGAAAAAAAAATGAATGGAGTGCATGGTATGTATTCAAAAAAGTGAATTAAGTCACCGGTCACTGTATTCCCTGTTTTCCTCTCGAGGTTAGACTCACTTGGTTGCCACCAAGCTAGTCTCCGTCGGTCGACCGCTCACTCGGTGTTTCCACGCTTAATATATAGGTGTTTCTCAAACCTAGCCCACACGTTAAGCGCCACAAGAAACTACCACCCCAAAAGTGAGGGTTGTTCAATGACACGTTGTACTAGAGTTGCCCTTCGCGATCCTATGGGGAGAGCACAATACGGCTCACAATCCTTCTCTGGAGCACTGCATAATCTTGTTGCATGCTTCGATGGAGCCACAAGCCACCAATCCATCTAGAAGGTTATGCATGCATATTAGATCTAATAGGAAGATACTTTCTACATATTTGTCCTATTGCATCGTACGAGGTAATATGTGATAATTAACACTTATATGAACGGTCCACTATTATTTGAGTGTACCGTAGCAAAGCTCATAATTGAATGGCATGTATTTTGAGCTTCATCATAGAATTATACAGCTAAAATAGTTCCAAAGTTCAGTAAAGAATCAATCACTTAAAAATTAGACATGCCCCTACTAGGTACTAGGACTAGGGATACTTTGTTGCCGATGCTGTTGGAAGCTCCTCTCGTCAGGACTTGGGTGGGGATGATACACCACCGCGGTTTCACTGCTCGTTGCTTACCATCATGTTGCTCTGTTTGGTCACAAGCTTCGGTATTTTGAGTAGCATTTGTAACTTGTTGTCTTTCTTTTGATGCTCTGTGTGTTTGGGACGACTGTCGTGATAATCCTAGGATTATTTGCGTGTTTCTAATGTTTCAAACTCTAATGAAAAAATTACTCCAACGGTATGGTATGGTATGGTCGAGAAAACAAATAAAATTTATAATGGAATATATTTTCATAGTATATCTATTTTGTGTCATAAATACGATTTTCTCTTCTATAAAACCGATCAAACTTTAAACGGTTTAACTAAGGATAGAACTACAATTGCATCGATTTAATCGTGTAGTGTCACAATGGTGAGAGTGAGACATGTCACCTATTTTTTTCAAACATGGAAAAGGAGACGTTTCTCCTGCAAATCACTTGGGGAAAACAATTGACCCGCCGGGCACGTGAGCGCGTACGTCACCATATAAGAGAGGCTATACGTGGATTAATCTTAGCCCTCCATTATTACTGATTATACAGCTGATGCACGGATGGTGAGGGAGGTAATGGCTTGACATCGGAGCGTGCTTGAATAGGTAATTTCCATGTTGACATGAGCTCCATACAAATTATGTTTGTAAAAGGTCAAAACGACTTATAATTTGAAATAATAGGCGTATATTACGCTACTTAAGCTGTCGCTCTGTTTTAGTACGTCGGTACACACTGCAATTTGACTAGGAAGTTACACGGTAATAATCTGAATTGGATACTATCGTGTATTCCGTAGACACAATACGCATTTGATACCCTAGCTTTTTCGTTTATTTTTCTTTGCTGGCAACATTTTTGTTGGCTCTACAGATTGATTAATTTTCTATTGTTGTCGAAATGCTGGCTTGGCATATCTTGGAGACCAGACATGTGCAGGTCCATCCAGGAAAGCAGACAATTGTGCAGGGGACTTTGAATGTCGCAACAACTGATTGGTGTACTCATGCTAAAAAAAAAAGAATGGTGTAGTCTCTCTCTCTCTCTCTCTCTCTCTCTCTCTCTCTCTCTTAATGAAGGTGTTTTATAGAAGAGAAGAATCATCAATACTCTAACTTATTTGTCTACATGTACACAGAAGCTTCCTTCAGTACGTTGTACACCCGGTCGGCTTGATTTCTCAACTGGATATGTTGCCAAACAGTGGTTAAAGTGGATAATCAGCGTGCCATCATATGTGTTTACGCCTGTCGACGCGTACACGTGCATTCCGGGCAATATGTCCTTTCACATATGGATAATGATTATTCCAGAATAAAACCCAAACTACACGTCGATCGGGCATATATGTCGATTCCTGCCGGCCGCCTAGCCATTACACTTACACGTGTATTGCATACTCTTCTCAACTATCTAACATGTTGTATCAACTGTATCTTGAGAAGAGTTGTCTTC
The DNA here is from genome assembly GCA_015847255.1 of Hyparrhenia diplandra. Lineage (NCBI taxonomy): Eukaryota > Viridiplantae > Streptophyta > Magnoliopsida > Poales > Poaceae > Hyparrhenia > Hyparrhenia diplandra. The sequence continues at coordinate 6,085 of JADLZK010000211.1, read as the reverse complement.
GGCATCGGATATGTGGCTAAAGCCAGGAGGACATTTGAAGCTCAAAACAGGAGGCTTAAACCCTTAAAGTGTTGTCTTCTAAAATTTAAGTTAACCAATCTAAAAAAAAAAATTAGACTACATAAGTGAGCTAGCTAAAGTGGTTTAAAATTTTAGTACTTAACTTTAGCCAAGTAAACTTTGGATCAGAGAATCCAAACATGCCCTTACATGTTATACCTGAGGACTTAGAGCCTGTTTGGCGGAAGGAGCACTGGCTCCGGCTTCACGACTATAGACGCACTGAGGAGGAGCCGGAGAAGCCTTGAAATCGTGGCTCCGGGGGCTCCTGTGAATAGTAGCCAGTGTCAGTGAGAGAAGGGAGAGTAGAGAAAGAAACAACTCCTTTGAACAGTACTGTTTCTGGTGTTTGTCGAGGTGCTTTACAGCGCGGAGCCGGTGCTCCTCCTGCCAAATAGGCTATTAACATGCATAATTATTAAGTATTCGGAGAATAATGACGATAATGAAAGATTTCGATGTGCCACATGCTTGCGTACACTAGAGTCAAACATTAGGTCATTTTCACGAGTAAATCACTTAGCATTCCGAATAAATCAAATCAGTTGCATAGTATTTGCATTATATTGCCGATGGATCGAGGTGGCGGTGAGCGATGTGATCCGCTTGGTCCTTGTCCTGTGGCTTAATTGGTTGGTGTACATGCATGCACGTCATCAGGCTCGATCAGCTAGGCATAGGCATCATCGGAGGCCGCCGACGAGACGACCGGACCGATCGATCGCTGGGGCCGGGCGGCCACAAACTAACCGAGCAGCCGGCGTGGGAACGGCCCTACCCGTACCCGGTTGATGCGATGCGACGAGGGCCGACGGGCATGTGCGCAGATTCTCGAGCGCGGTAGCGCGCGCGAGCCAAGTTAATTAAGCAGCGGCCGGAAAGCAACCGTGCACGTGGTGGTCGCACGGTACCCCTGTTCACGCATTATGAATTTTCTAGTAGAGGGACCATGAGCAACGAAGCATGTTACTTGGCAGCGTCTGTCTACTGATAAATACTCTACTCTGAACTGGAGAGTGTACGTATTCATGTACCGATCGACGACGCCCAGTCTACAGATGCTTGTGCTTCCACACGGTTACACGTACATGTAATCACAAGCGTGCCTACGCGTTGCATGTTACCAACCGAACCGAACCGAACCGACGGCAGCATGTCGGAGTGATTTGCGCGCGTTATCTATCTGTCCCTAATAAGCGGCCGCGTAATAAGCTGACTGACTGAGAGACGAACGCCGCGCCGGACTAGACTGACTGACTGACAAACCACCATATATGGTTCCTTCACCCGACCCAATGATGATTGTGCCGGTCGTCCGGACTCCTGTCCGGAATGAACAACGGAACACTTTCACTGGATCCAATTCATTTAATTTGCCGCATGGAGCCGCAGTACACACCTGTTTCATCCCGGCTGAGTGAGTGTCGGCGCCCATTTATTAATCTTTACATTTACATCCAAACAAAAGAACTCACCACACCTGCACATGCATGGAAGCAAGCACAACCGTCAAACTATTTACTCCATCGAGCGATCTATCCAGATCGTCCCGCGCGACGACGGTTCCTGGGTGTGGTCCACCGCTCGCCGACGACGGTTGCAACCGAAACACCTAACCTTTTCATCAGCTCAGATCGATCCTTGGCCTTGGCATGTGAGGGGCGGTGAAGGACCGGGAGATCTTGGTCGCGTCGACGACGACGACGGAAGTGACACCGGGATTTTTTTTTGGTCGTTGCAACGCTTCTGCGGGGACCGCTCTCTCGCCTACTACCTTAGCCAGGATAATGGTCAAGTTTAATTAAGCAGCGCAGTGCTGCCATTACTACTACATGGGTGAAATGTAGGTCTTCAAACTTTCGAAGCTCCCCAATCTTAGAGAGAAGGGAAAGGATAGTGGTTGAGTCAAAAATGTTTTCCAAGTCTATCCGCACAATTCTCATTGCGCAAATATTTGCCTGGCAAATTAGGACATTTTCTTGTAAAGTGGGACCGTGGTGGCCTGGTGGTGGCTCGGCTAGTGGGACAGGGGTTCTTTTTGGGAACTTGGCACATTAATAGGGTTTTTTGGGAGTGATACCACTCCGAAAAAGGGTTTTTTGGGAGTGAGAAATAGAAAAGGGATAGGTTTCTTTTTTTTCGATTTGGGAACTTAGCAAGTCACTGATTTCAACTGCCACTTTCGGATCTTTGTCGTTGGCGTGGCGGGGTTTTCGACCTTTGATGCACGGCGACAACAGTTGATCCGGATGGTCGCTTATTTAGTTCGAGGATCCACATTGGAATGTTCTAAAAGTTAAGGACCCAACAGGTAGTTTATTTACTCTTACTATACTCTAGTTGTAGCACTGCAAATCTAGAATCTTAGTGTTCACCGCCGGCTGATCCTTGAATGAGAGGATGACGAGATCAATGTTTAACGGGTTACTTGTTTCAAAAGCACTCGATTCTGACCGGGCTAGCTTTTTTTTTAAAAATCTGATTGGGCTTAGCTAGCAGGCCAAATCCTGCCGTGCGAGCTTGGACCCTCATTCTGCCGTTCAAAGCCTCATCAGAGGATTGACAGGGCGCTGTTCGGATTGGGCTCGGGAGTCCAGTTGACTCGACTAGTAACAGCCTTGACTCGACTAGTATAGAGAAATCCCAGGCATTATTTTCCGGGATTTCTGCGGCGTTATGCTTTTTTTGCCTGCCTAGTGCGTTCGTCACCAAACGCACGTTCAAAACGCACGTTCAAACAGCTGAAACCTGAAAGAACCCATATTTTTCACTTTTTCAGTGATACGTGACACCATCTAGCTTCTCCCAAGCATGTTGACAAGGGTGCTAACCATTTTGAGTTAGAGTGCAAAGTTTTTGAGAATACGCATGAGAACAAACTGGTAACAAACAACAAGGTATATGCAATGTACGCTATCAAATTTTGCAAAGTCATGTCTATGCTGCGTTCAGAAACGGTGTATGCAATGTACGCTATCAAAATAAGGTGCCCATATTTCTTTCAAGATAAACACATGTCATTTAACTTCAGTACTTCTCTTTCTAAAAAAATTGCATAGATCTCAAAGCAGCCATGAAGTTTACATATCAATGTCAAATGGCTCAAGAGCATGTTCTCGTTGGATATGTGATTTTTCAATAAATTTTAGAGGCTTCTAAGTACCTCAACTAATTAACTATTGTTAGCTTTGTTTATTTTATATAGGAGGAGAAAATGTCATTTTGCTGAAATTAAATATTTTCATTATTTAGATATGGTTATTTTAAGTTCACAGAGATTTAGTTTGAAATTTCCGGACACATATTCCATCTTATAACAATTTTTCAAGATCTCTATTTTTATTTTCTTTGAGTGAAATCTCCATTTTTAAATTTGTTTTTGAGTAAAATCTTTAGTTTTAAAAAAAAAAAAGAAAAAAGACCAACCCAAGAAAAAGGTCTACCTAGGCTTGCCTCGGTCCCCAACCACACTACTACAGAAATTGATTTTACAAGACACTTGAGAATCATTTTCCGGTTTTAAAGAACTCTCTGACTTAGACCTAGATTGAAAAAGAAGCCCACCAGCAAGGCCCAACTTGGATTTGGACTTTTGCATTGGGAAATTCAGACTTCCCTTTCTCGGTAACAGGTTATCCCACCTATTCTCTGTCGCTTGTATCTTTACCAAAAAAAAAAAAAAAACAAAAAAATCAAAAAAAAACAAAACACTAATTTTCTTTCTATTTCTTTCTACCACTCCCTTTTATTCATTCGTATGGCCGGTGGCGATTCCTAGCCGTGGAGGTCACGGATGCGGAGGTGGTCGGCCCGCGTGCTAGGCGCCGACCTAGTCGGCCACGCCCGACCGTGCCGGCCCGGCCTAGTGGCCCGCCCGTGGCCATCCTAAGCGTCGTCGTCAACCTCCCGCTCAGTAGCGTCCTCGTCGTCCTCTCCCCCCGCCCCGCCGCTCCCCCCCCGCCGCCCGGCGCCGTAGAGCTTCGCCGGAGCTCCGGTGAGCTAGGGCCAGCTCCCGGCTGAGCCCCCTACGGCGCCCGGCAGTCCCTTCCCTTCCCCCTTTCTTCTTCTCCTAACCCTAACCGACCGACGCCATGGCCGCCGCCCCATTCCGAGCTCGAACCCATCGGCCATGGTGACCTCCCCCGCTCCCCGCCGCCTACCCATACCCGGCCCGGATGGGTCCCGCCCTGGCCCGGAGCTTGGCGGCGCCCCGCCGCCCGAGCTCACCGCCCGGCCGGGCTCATTCTATAGCCGGGAGGAATGGAGGGGGAGGGGAGGTCGTAGAACCTAACGCCGACGAGCGCGGAACCCCTAAAGCGACGACGGCGGCGGCACCCCTAAAGCGACGGCGGGACGGGCGAGGTCGCGGGCGCGAGGTTGAAGACGACGAGGCTAGGCTATTGGGCCACCGTCGTGCTGGGCCGCCCACCACGCCCTGGTCGGCGCGACCATCCGCGCCCACTGGTCAGCGCCTAATATTTCCCGTCCAGCGTGCGGGCTTTGCGGTGGCTGGACTCACCCACCGGTGCTTGATGTGCGGCCAGATGTAGGGCCGATCGCGCGTGCCAGCAGCCTGCATGCAGCGGATACCACTGGGGCGGCACATCCGATGACTGACGGCTCTGGGGAGCCCGGAGAGCGTTCGGGGTGGTTTGGTGGCGGTGGAACACGGCGCAGCTGGTGAACTTTCTGTGGTAGTGATCTACTGATCACGTCTTGGTTCTCGTATAGATAAGTGCATCATTATCTTTTTGTTTAGATGACACCTTAATTCATGAATCATGCAGGGCCGGATCTAGTGCCGGAGCAGGGGCTCGAGCTCCGCTACCGCTGCTACTTAAAGCATGGAGGCCCCTCTGTAAATTGGCACCATGAAATCTTAAAAAGAAAGGGTTAGATATGACAGATCAAGGAAGAAGCTTCCCCTGTACCTGTTTCCCTGTATCCAATGATGAAACCCTGTAATTTCTAATATCGGGCAACTTCATAGTGATCACGAATATACTACACTTTACTCAATTGAAGATTGTGTCAGATGCAGTACCACTTCAAGTATTCGAGAATGTGTGGACATACAGAGGTGGCAACCTTATTGCTCTTTATTGAATCATCGAATATCTTCAATGCTTGTTCGGTGGCAACTGTACTCCGTATTTGCAACTGATGTCGCACATTTATGTAGGTGTGGAAATATAGACCCTAATGAAGCAATTCCAGTTGGCATCTAAGCTAATTAACTACGTGTAATTAATTGAAGTGAGGAGAGGGGCGATTTCAGATCAGATACGGACAAAATGATTGCACCCATATTTAGGTTGCAATCTCTAACTCATTTAAGCTTCCACATTTATATTGCTTTCTAAGTTGTGTGCTTTACATTCATAACCTAGTTTGCTAGGGCCGGTAGTGATAGGATTGGAACATATAGAGGTAGCAAGACCAAAACCTTGTTTTAGTACATTTAAAAGAAAAATAGAGGTTGGTTACTTTTTTAGAAAGGCTAATTCATCGATCCTCTCTACGGTTATTTGAAAATTTTAGATTTAAATTTTTAAACTCGATGAACCTAAAACAATATTTTGAAACTCTAAACAATTTCAAATCAAAACCTTCTCAACTACAAAGTTAATATCGATTTTTGAGTTGTAAATCGATTTATAAAAGTGGACATCCTAAGCATCTAGCCTCTGTAAATCAACGATCGACACAAGCAGGCACTTTAAGATGTCTACAACATCGGTGCCCACAATGCACACACACTCACCCCAGTGGACACACGTACGTATAATACTTTCCCTTATAAAAAACTACCTCTGAAAGACTATGCTGGCAAACAATATATTCACGAAATCACCATAAAGGCGCCCATTGTTGATGGGGACGTCATCTACCATTGAATGGTCCTTGTTGAAGCATTCATGTACAGTACCAAGCTATTGTTTCATTCTTTTGTCATACACTCTCCCCAATTCATCTATCCCTTACTTCTGTTGTCTCTCGATCTATCATCCACAATTTCATCATT